>OZ020290.1:9451201-9794573 GCA_963971205.1 Aethes cnicana | reverse complement strand
GCTCCTGCTGTCTAGGGGACAGCGGATGTTTGGCGCTGTGTTGCGATAGGTAAGGAAGGACTAGGCTGGTCGATTTTATGCAATCTACGTCTAACACTTAAGGCCACACTTGCTACAAGCCACTAACCTCGGGGTAGCCTCTTAACTTAGGTTTAGTTGCATCGAGTTAACTCGAGTTGGAGGCTAACCCGCGGTTAGCAGCGTTTAGACAACTGAGCCTAAGTCGTATGAGTGTAATTTATGCGACTTCAAATGCCATAAATATCGTATTGAAGTAACTTTTTCATTTATTCTATTTTGTACTTTCAGGAAATTTCCGTGGAAGGGAAGGGAGAACCTCAGAGGCGTTACATCGAAGATTCATGAATGGTGTCGTGATAGATAGTGCGGAGGGTGATTTTTACTGACTTTTTTAAAAGACGATTTGTAGAGTGAAACTTTGTATTTAAATAACTTAAGAAATTTTTTCCGTTCAAATAAAGCGCTGTATAGTAGTTATAAGTAGTTGATTAATTAAGTACCTGACAGGCATCGGCACTGCAATTAACTCGAGTGCTTCACTTCATGGCCTCGTCCATGAACAGAAAAGAAGAAGTGGCCGCTGTGTTCCTCGACATGGAGAAGGCGTTTGACAGGGTATGGCATGAGGGGCTCCTGTATAAACTGTCAACGTCCTTCTCCATGCCTCGCCGGATCATCAACGTGATCAAGAGCTTCCCTCGATAGAAGAAGATTCGTGGTGGCGGTAGAAGACGCCACGTCGACGGAGCGCCCCATCCTGGCAGGGGTGCCTCAAGGCAGCTGCCTGTCCCCAGCTTTGTACGCCTGCTTCACCGATGATATACCGGTGGGGGAGGGCGTGCAGCTGGGACTATTCGCCGACGACGCGGCGTACTTCGCCTCGTCTCCAGGCCGGGAAACACCACTCGACCAAGAAGATCCAGGCCACATTGAACATGCTGCCCACCTGGCTCGCCAAATGGCGCATGTCCATCAATGTGGGCAAAACCCAAGCGATCACTCTGGGCTACAGACCATACCCAGCGAAACTCAAGATCTCGGGCGAAGAAATCACGTGGACGAACACGGCAAAGTACCTAGGAGTAACTATAGACAGGAGACTCACGATGAGGCCTCACATAGACGCAACAATCCAGCGGACACAGTGCGCAAGAGCGCTTCTCCGACCAGTCCTGCAGAGCAACCTCCCAGTAAGCACGAAGCTGGGGATTTATAAAACGTACCTGCGGTCGAGACTTACTTATGCATCTCCCGCGTGGTACGCCTTGGCAGCGGAAACCCACAAGAAGAGGCTGAGGGTACAGGAAAACCTCTCCCTACGCACCATTATGAAAGCCCTACGCTTCGTGAAGAACACCACTATCCAGCAGGACATCAATTGGACCGGTCTGGATAAGTTTGTAGAGACGCTCGCCCGGCGGATGTTCAACCAGGCGGACAATTCAAGCATCCCATCACTCCAGGGGATCGCACCACACTACGTGCGTCCCCCGGATCGCCGATCGCTGGCACTACCAAGAGACCTCATCGTATCGTCACCAGAAGAAGCAGCCACACAACAGTCTCCTGTCTATGGAACCAGGGATCCACCAAGCCACAGACAGGCCAACGAGCCCGCACGCCGCAGAATGGCTACCGGGGAACCGCAAAGCCAAAGATGAGGCCAACAAAATACACCAAGAAGGGTATAAGAAGAAGATGACCAGTTCACTGTAGTGACTGCGTTAGAAGCCGACAAAAGGGGCAAAGCCCCAAGCCCCCCCCACACCACCACTTTTAAGAGGGGAGTGTGAGAAGATTCGAGGTCGTCACGTAAGGGCCTTATCACACTTGCGATTTGCGAGCGAGTTGAAAGCGTTTTTCGATACAAAACTCGTACGCGGCGAACTCGCGGCGTATTCGCCTCCATACAAAACACGCTCGCGAATCGCAAGTGTGATAACGCTCTAACTTGAGCGGTGGCCTTGGATGCGCAGAATTCGAAAATAAGTTCTCATCGGCAGAGGGGCGCGGGACGCAGGGGGCGCTTTGTTGTGCGCGCACGCTTATTGGCCCTTCAGTCGTAAACATGCGCAGAAATGCCCTCCACTTTTGCTCACCGCTCAAGTTATGTGCCGCGACCTGTATACTTAATGAATGATTTTCTGTAGTAAAAAATTACAGATATTTTTTACATGTTTTAGGGTACCCTGAATATTTTTGCCAATAATATATGCACGATTTATTCTACTCGATACCAGATTTAGGTAATTTACATAGTTACTATTGTAAGTAATTGTAAATAACGTTAATACGAATAGAAAATCAACGATTGGAATTCCACTATCGAATTTAGTTAAGAATAATCTGACTTTATCGTATTTTAATGGCAATTTATGTTTAAGTAAAACATTTTCACACAGTCCCTGGCCTCATTAGGTACAACGCGTAAGACGTATAAAATTAAACATAACAGGGTTTAAGTACTCCGAAATAATAAAAACAGCGAAACATTTTACAGCTGTATGCGACGTTGCCAACTTTCGGAATAAACACTTTTAAGTTTTCACAGGGTGAACACGGCCTATAAAAGCACGATTTCGAACACAATTCGAATAAAGTGTCAATGTTTGCGTGCGAGTACGTCTGTGTGCGTGCTAGGACGTCTATACACTTGTAAATGTGTGTGTACCACTACGCGGGCCAATGATTCTCTCTCCATCTCCGGATGAAACAAATGACGGTAAGGTTGGGCGAGTTGCGCGCCGGCTAGATTCAGGCGGGTGGTTCGGTGGCCATTCCGTATGTAGTACTATTCAATATTCTGTGGTTTAATGGTTGCCAAATTAACATAGATCCTTGATTTTAGTTTTTGAAATTTAAATAGACTGTAACCATTTTAAACACAGATTTAGGCCAGTTTTTTATTTATATTATGTGACTATTACTCGTATTATAGTAATGAGTGACCCTTTACTTTTTCTATTTTTTCATATTTTATATATCATGATAACTAAGACCACAATAGTATATATATTAATTAAATAAGGCTGTGTATGATAGTTTTGTTACAGTGATATAGGGTAGTAGCGGATTGACTTATATGTATTTCTAGCAGGAAAATGGACTAAATGCGTTTTTCGAACATACTAATAGCTCATTTGGGTTAAGAAGAGGCCTGTGCCCAGCAGTGGGAAAGCGTCTGTTGTCTTAGTATGTCTTACGGAGTTAAGGCGCGTAGTAAGGTGAAATACCACATATGAAGAATTGATATGTCCTCTTTAATCTGAGCTGCGGAAATTGCGATACGTCCAAGCCGTCCTTGCAAAAAAAAAAAAACATCAAGTAAGGCATTTTCAACCTTTTAAATCGCTACTGCTCAATATCTAGACCATGATTTTACACGGGCTGTCCAGAAAATGAAACTTTATTCAGTTTTTAGGGTTCCGTACCTCAAAAGGAAAAAACGGAACCCTTATAGGATCACTTTGTTGTCCGTCTGTCCGTCCGTCCGTCCGTCTGTCAAGACCCTTTTTCTCAGGAACGCGTGGAGGTATGAAGCTGAAATTTATATCAATTACTCAGGTCTACTGTCCCTTGAAGCTGTGAAAAAATCAAACTTCTAAGCCAACGCAATCAAAAGATACAGCCGTTTATGCCGCAAATTTTCGACACATGCAAGGGAATCAAAACCTACAGGGTGCTTCCCGTGAACTCAGAATCTTGAAATTTGGTACGAAGCAACGTCTTATAGCATAGATAAAGGAAAAATTACGAAAACCATAAATTTTTAGTTACATCACATAATATATATTTTTTTAATAATTTTAACCTTACTACCCATTTCCTCATAAACGCGTAGAGGTATTAAATTGAAATTCATACCAAATACTCAGGTCTATAATACCTTTAAGCTGTAACAAAATCAAACTTCTATGTCAACGCAATCAAAAGAAACAGCAATTTAAGCTGCATATTTTGAAACTCGCAAGTACTCGCAAGGGAATCAAAACCTAAAGGGTACTTCCAGTCGACCTAGAATCTTGAAATTTGGCATGAAGCAACGTTTTATAGCACACATAAAGGAAAAATTCCGAAAACCTTAAATTTTTAGTTACATTACAAAATATATATTTTTTAAGATCTTTGTCTTAAATTTATGCTACTCCATCTTTCCCCATTGTAATGTTATGAATTTCATTTTGCAATAAAAATACCATAGTTATGACTCGATTGTCGTAAAGAACGAACTTTGTAAACCTTACAGGTTTGTACGGAACCCTCGGTGCGCGAGTCCGACTCGCACTTGGCCGGTTTTCATAATCTGAGCTGTGAATATTATAAAATAATCATTACTTTGGTTAAAAACCGCAAATAACTACCATTTCCGTCGTAAAAGTTGCGGTGGGTACGTGTGCGGACGATGTTTGTGCACGTACCCACCGCAACTTTGGAAGAGCACTTATCAATTCTCAAATGTATTTTTTCGAGACCTATATTTTGGCCTAATTTTTAGTTTTATATCTTTAAACGTGCCCAAATTGAGTTTTTCACTTTACTACGCACCTTAAGGCCATTGTGTAGATAGATATTTAGAGTAGTTGTCATATATAATTTTATTTGATAGTGGGATACAATATGAACTAGGTTATATATTCTATTTAGAGTTACGGTTTGATTTAATTGTATTAAAAAACTTTACTATTAGTTTTCGAAAACTTGTCAAAAATGCTTTGCTCTAAAAATATTGTCCAACCCAGTGTGAAAGTCCACCTGTTATAAAAAAATATGCCATAATTTAAAAAAAAAACTGACCTTTGCCCAGCAGTGGGACACAACGGGCTCGTAATAATAACCTGGCCTTAAGTAGGTATGTATAAAATATAAATATTATAACATTCAAGTAAAAAAGAAAGTAAAGTACCTACAGTGTAGTAATTGAAGTTATCAAAAAATATATATGAACTGAAGGTACATAGGTATACTTACCTATGTACCTAGTAGAAAAAGATAAACTTTACTTTTATGATTTTTTTCCACCAGCGAGGTAATAAAATGTTTATTACCTCGCTAGAGATGTAAATACATTAATGTTTAGATACCTACCTATGATGTGAATTTCATATGGTCAAAACTACCTACATAACTCCAAAAAAAAACATGTAAGTACCTACTTATACGTAATATGAAAATGTCGAATGGAAACTACTCTGAGAACAATTTGATAATAAGAATCAGATAATAGGTAAGGTAAATATACTTACGTAATTGGCGATCAACAAAGCAATTTGTGATTTGGGATTTACCCTAAGTTAGGATTTGGTAAGCAATTATTAGACATAAGCATAAGTAAATAAAGTTACCTAAGGGAGTGAAATAAAAGTACCACAACGAACGCATTCGAGATCTTATGGTTTCTTAATGGGATCATAGGATTTCGGTGTCCATGGGCCGCAGTGACCACTTACCATCAGGTGGGCTGTGCGCTCGTTTGCCTATACCATCGAAATAAAAATAAAAATAAAAATAAAAAATAAACCTATATTTTCTCATATCGAAAAATGCGAAACATTGTAATGCTACCTTAATGTTAAAATTGTTAATGATTGAATAAATGATTGTTGGTTAACTAAATTAAAAATTACCAACCTATATGCTTTTTTCTGGTTCAATACAGGTGTGATTTTGCAATTTTACAATTTAAAAAGAAGTACTTATACTATGTTTTATTATATTAGGCACTAAAAAAAAATACTTTTTGCACCGACGACGATTGTTTGAAAGATTTAGTAAATTACTCTTCTCATAAAAGGTTTTGTCAATCGATTTGTTTAATTAATTAGCATTTTTATTATTATTATTATTATACATAAGGATCTATTTCGGAGCGTGTTAATTTTTTGTATTTTTATATTTAGTTACCCAAATTGTGATCTTCGTACCTTATAATTGGTTTAGTTCTTGCACTATAACATGCATATGAGTATAGCATCAAGTGTTTTTGTATCGAATAAAATATCATTGTATATTTGAGTATATTTTTATTTACTTACAATAAATATGTGTACTTACAAGTTTAAACAGTAAATACGTACATTTAAATTACGTGAGAACCTACCTATGTTATTAAGCATTAGGATTAAAACTTGATTAAAATTAAAGTTAATGTGGATGGGGAAAGTTTGAACTACTAAGATCGCGCACTGTTAGTTTCTAAAGGTTTTTCCTTCTCAGGGATTATATTCGAAGTCTTAAATAGGGATCTCCCTGTTCCCTATAGGATCGCTCACGCGTCAAGTTGAACTTTAAATCTAGCTGCTATAGGGAACAGGGAGATCCTTATTTTAAAACTTCGAATATAGCCCCAGAACAAGAATAAGCTTCCTGCTAAGGTGTTTCCAGAGAAGTTCTAGAGTATAGATGAGGTTCTAGAGTATAGAAAGTTTAGTGTTCTACAGGGTCGGCAAAGCGCGAGTGATGCCTATGATGTTGTAAGCGGCCATAGGCGACGTTTGACACTGACAGCCAACACCTTGTAGGAACAGTGCCAACTGGTAAGCTGGAATACGGTGGCCCTCATTGGTGTGGTAATGGCAAGCTATAACGACCGATGACGACATATATTTTGTCATCACTCGGCAGATATGACTTCGTCCACCTTCTGGTCAGTTTCCTCCACGGGCACCTCATCCACAACTTGGCAATTGAACGCCAGAGCTACCACCTAAAAGAAGAAAAAGGTTTTATGGCAATGGCAGTATGTGACCATTGGCCAAGAAAGTAGGCCACAGCAGGGTAAAAATTGGGTAAAAAAGGTGCCGGCAATGGCCTCTTCCTTGGCCTCGGTATTTTATGGGGAGTCTTTTGGCACACTCTAGTCTATATACAAACAGAACCCAAACTGCACACTAAAATGTCATTGTGTGCGTGTGTGCGTGATTGCCCGTTCCGACCGGTTTTGCTATATTCTGACTGCCCGTTCGTCACGGGCGATGCGAGGTAACCTGTTTTGCTGCGGGGACTATGGCCCCAACCCTCTCGTAATGGGAGGAGGCCTGTGCCCAGTGGGACGTAAATACGCTGTTGTGGTGGAGGTGGTGGTGGTTGTGGTGTAAATGTAAATTGTCGATCGAACGTGTGGTCAAATCTATTGGTACCTTGGGTGCAGTTTCAGGGTTGGCGCGGACCTTGGCCAGGTAGCGGTCGTAGTACCCGCCGCCGTGGCCCAGGCGGCTGCCGGACTTAGAAAACGCCAGCCCTGGAGCGATGATCAGGTCCAGACCTCCTGGAAATTGAACGTTGAATATGAGGATCGTATTGGATATTAGCTAGATCAGTTCCTTTCTTTAACTTCCTAAGAGTACCTGCGAACATTAAGAAAGGTAGTATAGAATCCGTCATGTGATTCAATGATCTCCCTTACAGCCGACACCTCTTCATAGTGAATACGGGCAAGGTCGGAACAGAGGCACATTTTTAATAATGACTTAAAATACAAGCATTTGTGGCTGATTTCTGGCTGGACACAAAGATAATGGACTCTGAAGAAACATTTCTTCATAAGAATAAGCAGGTATTTTTATACAAGATATTCTAACTAGACTACTACATACTTGTAGTGGAACCAAGACACTCATGCTGCCGACGGCACAGGTCTATTGTTTGTGACAAATCTCATGGCTATGTTCAGTAATGGGCCATCTGTTTGTTGGTGTGACGATTATACTATTGATAAACCTTAACGTGCCTTAACTAATGAAGAAGTGCTGACTTAATAAAAGTTCTTGGAACCACTTTAAAGCTGGAGCATCTAATGCCCGCTCTACACTCGCGTCGCGAAAGCCCGCGAACTATGTAGTATGCTCCGTCATATTTTTCTTTTTATGTCGATGGTTTAAGGCAAATGAGCGCACAGCCCACCTGATGGTAAGGGTCACTGCGGCCCATGGACACCGAAATCCTTTGATCCTCCATTAAGAAACCATAAGATCTCGAATGCGTTACCTACCCTGAGGCCTAAGATGGAATGCCTCTGTGCCCTGTGGCAGAAATTTCACCGGCTGCCTTAAGCTCCTACCGGAACACAACAGTGCGAACACTGCTATTTGGCGGCAGGTTAGCGGGGAAAGACGGTGGTTACCACCAGGCCCTACCACTAGCATATAGAAGAAAAACACACCCGCATAGTTCGCGGGCTTTCGCGGCGTGAGTGTAGCTTATTTAACTACGTGATCCCGTTGTAAACCTCCGATAAAAAGAAGGTCAAATAGTAAAGGAAGATCTCACCTGACTCCAACGCATCATCCCTCGCTGCGTCCTTCGCATGCTGCGCTATCCCATGCTTCGTGACGGCCATTTTGTCTTCATCCCCACTCTCCACCCGCAGCATCTTCATGTGCCCTCCCGCGTACTGCGGCACGAACGCCGCCCCCCTCCCCTTCACGTGCTGGAGGAGAGGGGAGGTGTCGACTTCCTGGTCCGTGCTCATGTAGAGGGCTATACGGTTTGAGGACTTGTACCATGGGTGGTTTATAATCTGGAAGTAGATACAAATGCCACATTGAAGCCGTGGTGGCCTAGTGGTTCGACCTACCGCCTCTCATGCCGAGGGTCGGGGGTTCGATTCCGGCTCGCACCTCTAAGTTTACTTATGTGCGAAATTCAATTTGAATTTACCACTGAGCTTTTCGGTGAAGGAAAACATCGTGAGGAAACCTGCACGCATCTGCGAAGTAATTCAAAGATGTGTGTGAAATACGCACTGGGCCCGCGTGGGGACTATAGCCCAAACCCTCTCGTGTCGAGAGGAGGCCTGTGCCCAGCAGTGGGACGCAAATAGGTTGTAGTAGTAGTAGTAGTAGTAGATACAAATGCATAGAAGATAACGATAATTAATGCCAGTTACAGCTGCCTTCGGTCACACGGCGGATGCGGCGTATAAAAGCACGATTTCGAACACAATTCGAATGAAGTGTCAATGGTTGCGTGCGAGGACGTCTGTACACTTGTAAATGTGTGTGCTACGCGGGCCAATGATTCACTCTCAATCTCCAAATGACGGTAAGGGCGAGTTGTGCGCGAGTTGCGCGCGAGTTGCGCGCCGGCTAGGTCCAGGCGGGTGATTCCGTGGCCATCATAGACATAAATAATACTTCGTATGGACCCGGCCTAACGTAGATACATGTCATGTTTCCCTACTTTATTGGTGTCCAATCCAAAGTTAAACTTATATCGTGACACTAAAGCTGGGTAACATTTTTCCAACAACGCGACGAGTTTTTAGATACTGAGAAACAGTTTCGAAAAAAGTGACAGAACTTTGGATTGGACACCGTGGAAGTGGGGACATATTACGTGTACCTACGTTAGACCGGGTCTATATTATTTACGTCTATGGTGGCCATATTCTGTGCTTCGGTTTGCAGTTGATGGATAGCCGAGCGAGCGAAGAGCTTCTGTTTCATCTATCTAATTTGTCTTAAAATGTTTTCTAATATCCGGATGTATGTTCTCCTGTACAGGTCGTATTTCGGAGCCGATGCTAGTGAAAATTTATGATCAGTTTCCAAAATTATCATTTTTTTTTCTTGTGAGATTTCTGGCTCCAAGTTACTAATTTTATTTTATCATAAAGAACATTCAACAAAAAATATTTTTTTTAATTTCATTCGACATTCACACACCTCCCCAGATTTTAAACGTTACTTCTATTTTGGGCGACAACAACATAGGTAGGTACGGACTATTTGCTAAATTCACCAGTTTCATTTTCAAACATTAACGTTCCATTTTCGAAGTCTATAATCCTACTCCAACTCCTACTAAGTACCTTTTCATAGATGACTCTGGACTGGCGAGTCTTCTCCTCCGCCGACAGGGCCGCTATCCGGGCCGACACCTCGTTCCGGAGCAACATCTTGGCTGGATTTGGCGTGCCAGGAGCCATCTTTCACTATAAAAAAATAAACGTTCCATATTTGAATTCGAAACGATTCGCATAAATAAACACCGCGTACATGTCAATTTTCAAACGAGTGAATGGTTAATGATAATAACATTAAAAAAACAGTTACCTATTAATTATTAGTTAATTTATATTAAATCAATATTTTTAATTTATGATTTTTCAACATTAGTTTTAAAGTTTTTTTAATACTTCAAGGCAAGTGATATAATAGGTACCTACACATTAAAAATTGCATTTCCTTCACTTTAACCGACAATTGGAGTTGAGTAAACATAAGAATTAAAAATACTATCGTTTGTTTGTAGGTAGTTGATAAGAATGAACAGTTACTTATTTATATTCCTCATGTGATGAAGTATAGGTAGGTATCACAAGTCTTTGTGGGTTGTAAATCTCAGTTATCACGGAAGCTAAAAGGTTATTAAAAGTTTACCAATCTAAGTTTACACAGTATTACAACTATTTTGAGGTAATAATATACATATTTATGAAGCAGCTTAATTCAGGTAGGTATTTTCTAATATCATAAGTTTTCATATCAAACCAAGATAATAATTTCACTTACCGGTTACAAGATACTGCTACTACGGTTAAACGAAGACTGTTTGTAATCATCGTCCAATGATAATGCGACTGGCGAACCAAAACAAGCATGAACGGTGCACGTGCTCACGGTGTTCAGCACAGTGGCGCCATCTTACGACAGTACTTTGAGATTTCAACAGCGCCACCTACTGATGTATATGAGAACTGCAATGTATGCCCAGATTAAACTATCCCACTGTTATATGTGACTAAGTTTAGGTGACTCTGATTGAGTATGCATTCATGAATTCGCGACTGTCTGATGGTAGCAACAGACGGCCGCTACGGCAACGCGCGGCTGCGATCGATCGCTGGCCTTGGAAGAGCACCTTAAGAGTTTTAATGGTTTTTCAAACCAAACGTGGTCTTACATTTCGTAATGAAGTACCAAATTTTGTAAACAATACAATTCAATATACATGATTGAACCTCACAAATTCAAGGAACAGTACAGACATAATGTAATTACACACAAGGTATGGCATATAGCAGGCGGACTTATCGCTTAATAGCTTCTTTTAATCTCTTCCAGACAACCTTTGGGTAGCGTAAATGAAGAAAAACAAACTAGGTTAGTTGGCTTACATTCATTTCACAAAATAAGTACGTTTATTTTATAAAAAAAAAACAAAATAAATAAATGGTAACGTTTCCATTACCATTTATTGCAGTGCAAAATTAGAATAATCGAGCTAATCTTGATCCAGATAAATGATGGGACATTATCACAATCTGTCTTAAAGTAAAAACGATAAGGAGAGAAAAATGATGATGACAAAGTAAAAACGTGATTCACAGGCGATGATACCGCGATAGTTTCAGACATTAAAATGACATTACGTTACATTACGGCGCTACATCTACGACGTTTCGGACAACATTTTAGTAAGTTCCTACGTTTAGAGCCACTTTACAGCTGTAATGGCTAAAATGGATATACATGGTGGGTCGTATCCTATAGCAAATAATTAACCCACAGTAACCCACAGTATTTAATTTTTATTGAAAAAAAACGTGTATTGGATTGGTTGTGTGAGCGACGCCTGAATCCCATACAAAACATTTTTTTTACCAACTCTAAAAAAATTAAATACCTATAAAATATGCTTAGAATCGATAGCCGATACTGTGGGTTAATTATTATTATTTTTTTTTTTTTTTATTATTACAAATGGGCTTGCGTTTGACCCTGATCACACCTGATGGAAAGTAATGATAGGGTCTAAGGTGGAACACGCTTACCCAGAAGATGCCTATTCACTCTAGACTTGAATACACCAAGATTTCATATCATATATATATATATTATATTTTCATATTTTTTTAGATATTTGTCATAGGATCCGACTCACCATGTATACAATGAGTATAATGATATTAATGATTTAAAAATCGCAAGGAAGTTCCTTTCTCGATACAAACGTTTTCTTTCGAAAATTAGGTACTTGTCAGATTTCCCCCAAATTTTAAAAGTAATAGCAGAGCAAAGATATTAGTGTGTGTGTAAATATATTTCGGTTGTAATAAATTCTATAACAAAGAAATAATTAACAAAGGGCCATTTTTGTTCCCTATATGAAAAGTTTAAAATTCAGTTACAAATATTATTTTTATGTGTACCAAATTTCGAGTCAATCTGTTAAGTCATTTGGGAATAAAAGAGAAACAACTACGTTTGACACCAATCTTAATTTAAACAGTTCTATTCGAAACGGTAAATAGGGATAGGACATTTCTGCCTACCGCCTCTCATGCAGAGGGTCGCGGGTTCAAATCCGGCTCGCACCTCTGAAATTATTTATGTGCGAAATTCAATTTGAATTTACCACTGAGCTTTTCGGTGAAGGAAAACATCGTCAGGAAACCTGCACGCATCTGCGAAGTAATTCAAGGATAATAATAATAATAATAATATAATAATAAATGTGGAATCAAATCAAACAATTTCCCCGCACACTCTCCAAAGTGTATAAAATATCTAACTAGATATAAATTATGAGTATCTAACTCATATTTAATACATTCAAGTAACTGAATACAAAAGATCTTAAGTGTCCTCGTGTTCATTTGCTCGAATCGCCAACACGCTCGGATTTCACTTAAAAGCCAACTGCTTGGAGATTCTCTCCACAATACGGCTCTGAGACGTCTAGACTCTAGACAGTTGATGACTGGATTCATAGATTACCGAGTATGGCACGTAATTTTCTGCTACCATTATGTGTTTGAAAACCCTGAAGTTTGTCAAACACTCTTTCATCTTAATGACAATGACATAGTTGCTAGAGCGTATAAGATTAGCACGGTTTTCCATTATCTCTCCTTACTGTCAGTTAGATCGTTATCTTGACGGCTATGCTAATTAGTTTTGCAACGACGTAGATGTGATCCCAATGGAAGTAAAATATGATTACATGTAAAGTTTCAGAAATATCTCAAGTTTCACCCGTCTTTATTAGCAAAATATCACTGAACCCTGATTTAAATGCTTTAGGATTGAATTTAGTTTCATTATATGAATTATTTTATAGTCCTACCTAAGACCGATTATGCCGTAATTTAAACGTTGATTTAATTAACAAAAGACTCGCTTCGATTCACATAAATTGAAATGAATCCACGCAATTAAGAAAGCGCCTGTATAATTTGTCGACAATTCGTGATTTGCTTGGAGTTTGATTCCTTAGAAAATATTTGCATTTTATTTTTATAACGGTCCGGAACTATTGTTTTCTTTATCTCATTGATCTTTTTATTTGGTAGTAGTTATATTTTAGTCTGATTCTTTGTAATTTTATTAACTTGATTTTTGCTTATGTCTACCGAATTATCAATGGTTTATCATTGTAACTTTATTACATGAATAACACATGTTGGGAAAGATAACGATTATATTGTATTGTAGAATTTGTAGAAGATAGACCAGCACTGCATCAATTAATGCCTGGGTTTAATTATAATCCTATAGGCGAGCCATTCATTCGATTTATAGATGGCACACATGCTGCTTTTACGACGTCATTTCATTGGAGCGTTTAACTCCGCTCTATTTGATAACAGCTCGTACTGGGCATAATTTTCACAATATAGAAGAAAACATTTTTAAACAACATCATTTTTACACTAGGCCATTTCGACTGCATTATCTTTACAATAATAATTGTTTCTGTAATTTTTATTTTTTGATATTTTCAAATAAACGTTTTCTTTTCTTTAGTAACTTTTGAGGGATTCCTTTGCTTGCTGGACCAACAACATGAACTTATCATTTTTGGCTACAGTTCCTCAAACTTATTTGTACATCTGGTTCTTAACATAATGTTGACGCATTAGTCTGATGTTATTTTATATAGGTATAGGTAATAAATTTTTTTGCTAATGTTTATTACTATTACTCAAGATTAACGACTGAAGTCGGTTAAAGAAATAACCATAAGGTAGGGCAAAATTTACTTTCTTATCTTATATCTTTGTTTTGGTTAAGCAAATAGAAGTCCTTACATTTTGATTTTGTGTGTCACCCGAATAATACATACGTAACATAACATATTTAGCAACTGCGAGCTGCATGAGCACAGATAGCGGGGTTTTTATCAATTTTGCATGTAACCTGTTTCGATACAGATGTTCAAGAGGTCATCGCGTTGCAGGGGTGAATAAAAAGTTATGACCATATCCATAGGTGTGGCCAGTGGTCTAATATCTGTTTCGACCTTTCTTTGTTCGGCTTCGCCAGGGGCGCTGCGAGCGCTCCGTCCGGTCGCCGTACCGCAGTCGAGCTCGCTCAGAACTCTGTGCGCACGTGTCTCGCTCCATCTTTACAACAAAACTTTCTTACGTCAAATCAATGGATATAACCTAACACGCCGCGCTTTACACCGACTGAAATGTGATTGTTATTGTGTCTAAATGGCTTCTCAAATGTGCCCGTAATACGCGTTTGTGACGTGTTTGGTGCTATTTTGCAGTGCTAATGATGTAATTTTTGTGCACCGTTTTGTGTTTAAAGGAGAAATGAGTATCCAAAAGTGCTTTCTGGATAACTCCAGCAGGATGATAAAGGCGATGTCGACAGCCAAGTCGAGCAGCAGCGAAGTTAAAACGGTAAGAGTTACCGCAAGTTTGATTTATTGAACGTAAACTTCATAAGACCTTGCACACTGAACGCTGTTATGTCCGTTTCAGAACATTTTTGTTTAAATGTTTTTGATTTATAGGTTATCTTTTTGCAACTAAAATAAACCTAAAGGTCAACGGAATTACGTGTAATTAACGTGCGGTTTGCAAAATGTGCCAACCACACCGCAATAACAGTGTAACTTAAATGAGAACGCGCATCTCTGTACAATTTACCGTGTATGGTTTCCTTGTTCAGTCAATAGGTATGCTCTGCAATATTGGTATTAAATCATTGTGAATGTTTGTCAGCGGACGTCATTTTCCGCACGTGTTATCGATCTGAACCGAATCAATCTATTACATTACACTAATTATTGTGTTTATTTACATCCTACTTTAACAACGTAAATTCAACGGTCGCGTAAAACTAATAAAACACTTACCTACTTAGGTTTAAGAAGAATATAGGTACTTTATTAAAGAACATTATTTATATTCTGTCAAAACCACGTAAAGTTGCCAATTAGATACAGTTTCCGCGACAAAAATAACCTATCAACAAAAAAAAATTACGTATGAGTGAATGAATGGAAACGTCTGAACGAGTCATTGACCGAGTGTACTTGTCAGATGCCTCGTTATGGTGTTGATCTATCGTCATTGCTGGCAATTGTTTAAATCTAAATATAGGTTGTCCCCTAGCTAAATATAGATGATCGGATTTCCAAGTCATCTGAGACCAAGTTGGCTTTACGTAAGCATTGCTTGTCACAAAGCGGCAGGAGTAAATTCAAAGATTTTTATTTAATTTGTTTTCTATCGTGAAATCTTAATCTTGGTGGGAGCACTGCCGTGCTCCCAGATGATCTAAGTATTAGTGTGAGTAGTATGCAAACACACTCTAATAACGAATGGTAATAATAAATAATACGGAAGAGAAGGCTTTTATATTTCTCTACTAAATATTTCAAATTATTTTAAGCATATCGGAACGTCAAAAATTATTTTCTTAGGAACAGAGTGATCCTTATTTTATGAACTTGAAAATATCCAACAAAAAAGTTTCTTATTACTTAGGTTCCTTTCCTGTGTCATTATAACGTAGGTAGGTATCTTCTACTATCTAAAGTCCCGCGCCTTCACATTTCAAAACCGTCAATGAATAGTTAGGTATGAAAAATTGTGGATTACATCTGATTAGGCATTTATTAAGGATCATTTTGCACAAAAACCCTCTCTTAACTCCTACAATTAACGGCGTGGCACGCAAAGGTGTGCCTCAGGGTAAGTATCATTCTTAATTTTTTTTTAAAAGTCAATTATCTCGAAAACCAGCCTACTATTTTTTTAAAGCCTATTTTATGTCCCACTGCTGGGCAAAGGCCTCCCCTGTTATCTTCCATTGTTCTCGGTTCTCAGCAAGCTGTTTCCAGCTTGCTTCGAACTTATCGAGATCGTCCCGCCATCTCCTCCTCGGTCTGCCTCTGCTCCCATGGCCATCCGTCGGGGTCCAATCTGAGGCCCTTTTGGTCCTCCGATCCGGACATAGACATAAATAATACTTCGTATGGACCCGGCCTAACGTAGATACATGTCATGTTTCCCCACTTCATTGGTGTCCAATCCAAAGTTAAACTTATATCGTGACACTAAAGCTGGGTCACATTTTTTCAACAACGAGACGAGTTTTTAGATACTGAGAAACAGTTTCGAAAAAAGTTTTTTTAAAAACGCTTATTGTCACGCACGCTCGGTGACAGAACTTTGGATTGGACACCGTGGAAGTGGGGACATATTACGTGTACGTTAGACCGCGTCTATATTATTTACGTCTATGGATCCGGATGAATCCAGCCCAGTCCCAGAACTCAAATTAAAAAAAGACCGCCAAACTGAAATGGGACTGGGCTGGACATGTCTGCCGGAGCCTACTATTACTTGACCTTAAATCTCACATTTGTACAGTGATACACTTGGCTATTTAGCGCTGCAGGATTATCCATGAATTACGGGACATTCTGTATAATGAAACGTCTTATTTATTTCTTCTATTCTATTCTATATAAATTAATGGCTTCTGTCTTGGACACTTCGCCAATATCAAAGTAAGGGCCACAGGCCTGCAAGTTGTTCGGTAATAAAGGTAAATGTACGGTGTAAATTATTAATAAAATAAAATTGGAGAAACTCAACAAACGTCAACGTCCATCTTGGGTGACGGCCATTGAGAAACCTATTTATTTCTTACGAGCGTCCCGCCTGTAAATGCGTGACGTGAACTGTCAATTGCGGAAGACGGCGGAAGCGAATGCAATCATATTTAAAATCATCATGATTTTTTTGCGTGCACTTTTTTGATATTTTAATGGTTATGTTATTATCCTATTCGAGGCGTACACAAATACAAAAAATCATAGATTATAGAAATCTGTTCATCCGTTCTTGACTTAAAAGTGGTGTAACTAACACGACTTTGTTTTATATATGTACTAGCTTCTGTCTGCGACTTCGCACGCGTGGAATTCGGTTATCGCGTTCCCGCGAGAACTATGCGTTTTTTCGGGATAAAAAGTAGCTTATGTTTTGTTTCCCGGGACACCGACTATCTCCATGCCAAATTTCATCTCAATCGGTCCAGCGGTTGAAGCGTGAAGAGGTAACAGACAGACAGACAGACAGACAGACAGACAGAGTTACTTTCGCATTTATAATATTAATATGGATGTAGTATAGATATTGTCTTCTATTCTGAAACTGAATAAAATTTACCGGGAGGTTGTTCAATGGCCGTCATCCAAGATGGTTGACGTTTGTTGAGCTTCCCCATTTTTACTTGATTTATCTTTTATCCCGTACATTTATCATTATTACCGTACACTGCTCGGCATGTAGGCCAATTACTTGACACTGGAGAAATTGTCTTGCACATAACAGGAATAAGAATGGTTTAATCGGCGGAAAAATAAAAGAAATACACTTTAAAAAAAAAAACAGCAAAAATAACGATCAGCCGAAATGGCTGGACAGCTCAGCATGATGCTGTGGCTAGGAGCCACATCGCTGATTTTCAGAATACTTAATTCTAATTAACAGCAAGTAAAATCGCTTTGAAAATACAAAACAATATCGAATGTAATCTAAAAGAATTGAAGAACACAACATATATGTATTATAATATTATATTCTATAGTCATTTATATGACTATAGAATGGAAGCCATTATTTAAAGAGAAGAAGAAGAAAATTAACCGGACAGTCTAGGTCTAGGATAAAGGCTTTTTGTCTAGTGTTCCCCGGGCCAGCCTGACATGACCTGGAAAGTGCGCGTCAGCACCTGTTGCTGAGCTCCTGCCCTAGTTACACCGTTCGATATGTCCACTCCAATGGCGAGAACAGAGGTTAAGGCTGAAGGGGTTGTACGAGCGAGCCGCTTATGCAATGACAAACAACTTTTTTTAATACAGTTGCTCAAAAAGTAAACATTTCGATACCTGTTTAACGTGCCAAAAGTTTGTCATTTCGGAACGAGCGCTTTTTGTTTTTTGACAGCTAGTGAGCGTGCCTAAAGTTGTTTTTTACGAACTAGCGCGTAAAGTTTTTTGAGCTTCATCCTGTTCATTTATTTCTTTATTCTTTTTTCGCAAATGTATTACAAAATGTCGTTTGATACATGTGCGAAATTGATATCGCGCCAAGATAACTAGGGACTTGTCATAAAATGACAAATTTTTCGCACTTGCATCAAAATACATTATGTACATTTTGATGCAAGTTTTTGCATATAGAATCGTCCGGGTCGAATGCGTTCGCAAAAAAATTAAACTAGGTAGGTTAAAAAATTAAACTAATATATGTATGGTTTATGTTAAAGAGTGAAATTTAATAGGTAATTTGTACCTATAGGATATATATTTTTAGACTATCTTTAATTAAGTGGTTTCCAAAATAGTTTATTTCTTGGACTATAGAGTTACTAGCTTCTGACCGCAACTTCTCCCTCGTGGCATTCGTTTACCACTTTCCCGCAGGAACTATACGTTTTTGGGGTAAAAAGTAGCCCGCGGGACTCTATCTCCATACCAAATTTCATAAATTGATCCAGCGGTTGACGCGTGAAAAGGTAACAGACAGACACACTGAGTTACTTTTGCATTTCTAATATTACTATGGATTTAGAATTTTCTCTTGCTTGAAGTGACAGCACAGATAAGCTTTAGTACCTAGTTAAAAATACGAGCGTGATGTAGGTATTTCACAAAAACGCCATTAGTCTGTAGCTCTTACGATAGGAAATCAGTGATTTCGAGATTGTCCCATTATTTCTTTGTAGATATATTGCTTTAAACTTATTAAGTCACATATATGAATATGACTTGATGAACGGGTATATAATATACTAGCTTCTGCCCGCGACTTCGTCCGCGTGGAATTCGTTTATAGCGTTCCGCGGGAATTGAGCGTTAAACTATAAAAAAATATTATTTACGAAAACCTTCCTCTTGAATCACTCTATCTATTAAAAAACCGGCCAAGTGCGTGTCGGGCCACGCGCAAAGTATAGGGTTCCGAAGTTGACGATGCCCACAGTACCTTTCTAAGACTTATTTAGCATCTTAGCTAGCCTGTGGTATGACGTGCCCGCCCGACGCCCCTGCCGCTCGAGAAAAATCATTGGTTTTTTAATCAATACGAGTAGGGGAGGTACCCACATGACCATGAACATGTTAAAGCTTAATATTTCACAAACGCATAATTTAATCAAAAAATGGTTTTAACAAACCCACAATATTTTTTAAATACCTATTCAACGATATGCCGCATTATGGGGTACGCAAGAAAAAAAATTAGATCTCCACTTTAGGAGTAGGGGAGGTACCCTATAAAAAAAATATTTCAAAGTTTTATTGTACCACTTTGACAGCGTAACTAATATGTATATTCATGCCAAATTACAGCTTTCTAGAACTAAGCATCTCCGAGCAATAGTGCGGACAGACGGACGGACATGGCGAAACTATAAGGGTTCCTTGTGGACTTCGGAACCCTAAAAAACCGCATCAAAATCCGTTGCGTAGTTTTAAAGATCTAAGCATACATAGGGACAAACAGCGACTTTGTTTTATACTATGTAGTGAAGTGCTCCCACAGGTCAGTGGCGCGGTAACGTGCCATTAGCACGCGTCTAAATCTGTCGGTAGGTAAGCCATTTACGCGAATGGATGGCCAAACCTCGGCTTTCGAACGAACAAGTGGTTTTTACACACATAAGTACCACTTCAAACCCATCCAACGCAAAAAGAAACAAACCCACATGCGATTTTGGTTTGCGTTTTCTTATGTTATTTCGCAAACGCGATCTCATCCATCGCGTAAAGAACCTTTTACGCACACGTCGTTTCCATCATGATTGTAACCATAGGCTAACAAAGAGATGGCATCTGTAGAAAGGATGTCAAAAATTAGCTGGCTAACGTTTTCAGTATTAACTTCACTATGCGCAATCATCGATTGTCAGATGTCAAAAACCTATTCGAAAACTTTCTGATCCCTATCGGCCATCACTTCTATGGCTTCTATATGAGCCCACCCAAAGCTATCTTCTACTATATAAAAATAAGTCGGGTTTTCCTCCCTGACGCTATAACTCCAGAACGCACGAACCGATTTCCACGGTTTTGCATTCGTTGGAAAGGTCTCGGGCTCCGTGAGGTTTAAGGCGGTACGAAGTCCGCGGGGTCAGCTAGTCTACTATATAAAAATAAGTCGGGTTTTCCTCCCTGACGCTATAAACCGCCGAATCCTACACCGGAGATGACGATGCAGCGGAGCCACGCCGTTTCGTCGCCAAAATAGTTTTATTTGGTTTCATGACGCATTGGTGTTAACTGTAAGGTCATGTTAATCTTTTATGAATAAATAATAATAAATAATATAACTCCAGAACGCACGAACCGATTTCCACGGTTTTGCATTCGTTGGAAAGGTCTCGGGCTCCGTGAGGTTTAAGGCGGTACGAAGTCCGCGGGGTCAGCTAGTTACTTATAAGAATTCCTGATTAAATCTCACAGAGACTTCTCGCCAGTGCGTTTCAGACTGTCTTATACCTAGTAATTAAGATTAGGTACCAACATGAAACCGCATTCAGAACAGTTATTACAGGTGGTGGGTGATGTAACCCTATCCCCTCCAATTAGCGGCCTTTGTTCCTGCGCGTGCGCTTGTTTATATAGCGATAACGCGCGACAAGCCAGAAATGTCGTAACGTGCTATGTATTTCACAGGAAGTTAGGACCTTTTCGGCTTGGAAGGTGATAGTGTAAACACCGGCTGGGTGGCCGTGTCGATAGCCCTTTGAAACCTAAGAGCTATTCCTAAAGGCTAGGTTTCAATGAATGATTTATTACGAATACGTTTCTAAAGACCTCCAAAATATGAAAATAATAAAAACAGAGAGTCAATATTCATGGAACAAGCTACCAGAAGACTTAATTTCAGCACATACTCGTAGCATTAAACAGCTCAAGAACATACTTGACAAATTCTTAAACAGGTCAAGAAATACTTAAATTGAAAACAACTGGGATACAGGCGTTTATCAGTTGATCAACTGCCTGCCTGTCAATATAGTATAATATAGTATAATATAATAATAAAGAATCATTCAGCTTTTATACAAAGATTTTTAAATGTTTGGTCGAATTCCAAGTTCTCGTAACATGACAGTATTTCCCACGAGAGCGGTAAAAAGGTTTTTCTTAATCATGTCCTATAGTCATCGGGGTGTGTGCCAGAGCCAACCTTGTCGGTATTTTTACCAATAACATATGCACAAACTGGGTGCGCCCTGTTTATACTATCTGCGGAAATAAAGCAATATGTAAACTTTGGAACTCTGTAACTTAACAAGTTTCAGAGACCAACTTTCATAGACTTCGGTGGGTTTCATTGTGGGTTTGAATCCTTCTCGCACTTCGCAGTTATAGTTCTTGTACCTATTTAATTAGAGATGTATCACAGTGAAAGGATTCGCAGAATCATTACCGGACAGTTTCTTAAAAATTGTTATTGAAAGTCTGAAAATATCTGCACCTATATAATTCATTTTTTTAAAAGTATAACTATTTGTTATAAAATTCAAATTATTTCCGCAAGATTAATATAATTTTTTGTATTTTATTTTCGTTTTTATTTATTTGGCTGTTTTCAACAGGGTGTCCAAAGCGGCCTGAGAAAGGTCGGCTTGGCCATGCTCTCCATGTCGATGGCTCTCGATGACAAAAAGAAAGTCAGTACTGTGTTGATCATGGTTGTCATCATCATCATCATCGCCGTCACCATCATCACCATCGTTTTCATTACCATCCTCATAACTATCTTGCATTTAAAATGTCACCAATCAATCAAATCAAATAGCCCAAATCTACCAACCTGAAGAAGTTGATGGAAAGTCATCACTGGCATGGCCACCACCGTTGTTCATGACCCATCATCACCATCACCGTGATTGGAGGAATGGTGTACAGAGTGTAATGTTGTCGATACCGTGCGCATTTCAGGCATGTCGTTGTGTTCCGAGTGGAAGATTGGTAAGCCTTTTTGTTTTGTTGTGTTTTTGATGTTGTTTTGTTTTATTAATACTTGTTTTCTGATGGGAATGAATTATGTGTTTATACACATATGCTAGATATAAGTAAGGGAAGCCTGTTTATTCATTTGTATTTTATAAAACCTGCCATAATACAAAATAATGTTATAACAGATTGTATTCTATCAGTTTTACATTAATTCACTTGGTATGATAATTGATGATGAGTTTCGTATTAAGTATTTATAATAATTATACGTGTATTGGAGTAGAAATGTACTTCCAAATAAAATCTATAAATGGTGAACACAACAGTTTAATGCCATTTGGTCCCAGTCAACCTACTTTATAATAATAATAACGAAAATAAAACATAAACGTTACATATTTTTTGGCATTTACTTCCTTCTAAGGCTTGTTTCATTAACATATAATGACGGACAGCGTGTAAATGACACGTAAATGAGATGTAGCATCCGTCCAAGGTCGAAGTATCGAGTTCATGCTAACTCTTAGTTTGTCACCAAAAGACGATGTTTTAGCACGTCGTCGGCCAGCAACAAATAAAATAAGGACACAAGAGTGCGAATTGGTTCCGATTAAGGTGTGGCTACTTTTACGTGTGAAATAAGTAAGCTTATCTCTATTAACCACTGTAATAACAACATGTGATAATAACATGTGTTATAGAAATTATAGCTTCTGCCCGCGGCTTCGCCCGCGTGGAATTCGGTTACCTATAGTGTTCCCGCGGGAATTGAGCGTTATACTATAACAAATTATATACTAAAACCTTCCTCTTGAATCACCCTATCTATAAAAAACCGCTTTAAAATCCGTTGCGTACTTTTAAAGATCTAAGCATAGATAGGGACAGACAGCGAAGCGACTTTGTTTTATATTATGTAGTGATTATATTAAAGGCCCGCGTGGGGACTGTAGCCCAAAACCTCTCATGATGAGGGGAGGCCTGTGCCCAGCAGTGGGACGCAAATAGGCTGTAGTTGTGGTGATTATATTAAAAGGCAGGCAGTTGACCAACTGATGAATAAATAAATTATAGTGCCATGCTATAAGTAATTCTTAAAAAACAAGATAAAAAGAAAAATGAACAGTAAAATAGTTATAAAAAAAGGAAGAATCTCTCCCATAATATATTATTCCTTTACCTACACATATAATATATGCGCCCACCTAACTTAATGGGCATTGAAATAGTTATTAAACCGTTGGGTTATCTAGTAGTCTGATACAAGCTTTTCGCAGTGTTGAGGAGAGATTATTATATATCCCCAATAAGCTCTTTTCTCCATACAAACGTAGTTACGTTTTAATTCGCAAACGACTTATCAGGTTGGAACTAAATGTAACAAGTAATAGTGGAGCAGATATATTAGTGTCCAAAATACACTTTGATTGTAATAAATTGAATAACAAAGAAACTAGTACCATTTTAGTTTTCTCCATACAAAGTTCAAAATCCAGTTTTTTAGCTGTAATTTAATTGTGTTTTATTTTACCACGAGATTTACTAATTTCGGACACTCACAATAATGATTTTATTATGTGTACCAAGTTTCGAGTCAATCTGTTTAGTAATTTGGGAATAAAAGCGAAACTACGTTTGTATGAAAAGTTTAGAAACGCCGTGCGGACTGGGGACTCTTAACGCGTCTTTTTCTTTCTGTGATCTCAGGCGAGGCCACAAATTTGTCTAATGGACCGTGCGGTAAAGAATGGAGAAATTTGCCACAAAGGCATTAAGTTTTTGCTTTTATGTTTCTTTTTCATATACACGGTGGGTCAGAAAATATGGCAAATAATTAACCCATATTTTTTGACCCACCATGTATAAATAGAGGTTTAATGACCACTAATTAAGCGTTTTGTTAACATATTACAGCTGAGGTACCTATATACTGAAAAAAATACGCAATTTTTATTACATATAATAGTTACATACATGTAATGTAACATACACATACTTACCTAGTATCTTTTGACGTCGACAATATATAAACCTGTACTTAAGTAATAAAGGATTTATTAATTTCAATTGGTTTGTAACTTCTGTAAGTGCGATAGTGAGTGATTTTTCCATAAGAAAGAACAAGGCTTTTCTTTTTACTTAGCGTATCAACTATTTATAGTTGCGATATTTGATGTCTGTCCGTCTGTGATTTTTTTTCGTATAATTCAAACCACCAGTATATCCGGAAGGAGAGATTGAGATAAAAATAGCACGAGGCGCAAACGGTGTTTTTTTGGGAACCCATTTTCAAATTGGGTAAACAGGGTGACAATCTGACAATCGAGTCTTTGTCCGTCTGTCACAACACTTACCTGATATCAGCCGGGTAAAGGATACAATCACACAAGGGGACCTTTTACTTTATAGTCCAAGATCCAAATTAGAGACAAACTTCACCCATCTGTTAATACATAAACACACACACACACACAGACAGTACACAGACAGACAGACAGTACTTAGACAGTATTCTACGAATAAATGTGCTAGAACTAACATAATTCAAATTTCAAACACCTCCTTGCGTCGTCGAGTGAATCATTTCGAGTGAGCAATAAATAATGCTTATTTTGATAAAAAAGTTATTTATCAAACAGAGTAAGTAGTGTAAATTACTAATATCGACTAACTTGATTATATTTGCCAACCCAACAGTTATAACAGGAAAAAAAATGCTAATTTATTTAACGTTTCTATATTCTACAGGATTAATATTTTCGATTAGTATGTATATAATACATTATACAATTCCTTACTTAAACCATTGATTGCGATGTGTACATAAATTACTTTCTTGCATTATTATCGTAGTCTGGCTAGAATTTATTTAGCTAACCAATTCACAAAATATCACCCTCAAAACAAAATTTTATATAAAATACTTTTCATCCATTAAATAAATGGGTGAAGTTGGGCTCTTTCGTATCTTGTACTATTACGCTACTAAGTATTGGTGGTCGTGGATAAAATAAATAATTAAGGTGTCACATTTCGGACAGGGAAACGCTTTTTGATTTAATGGGCGACTGGAATCCCTCTATTATCTAAGGTAAAAGTAATTGAAGTGATTTTCCTCCTCGCTTCGTTTTCCTCATTACCGAGGTCGTGATCCCTTCGGTTGAAAATCAGGTTCTCTTTCAGTATGCGTCACGATCTGTCTCTATCCATGGCGAGGGGTACAGTCATGCAGCTTGGTGTCCAGCGATGATCCAGGATCTGCTTCGGAAACCTCGAGTCGTTTGACCCGGCTTTAGATAACGTGCCAGATTTGAAGTTCTGTCGATGTCTATCTAATCTATACATATAATAAAGCTAAAGAGGGCCGAACGTCTGTACATGGGAGATATTGGACAAAAAATTGGCTGGGGCTACTTAGAATCGACAACAGAACACATTACAACAGTTTTTAAAAATTTCGTCTCTTTATCTGTTTGTCTGTTTATTTGACCGCGCATCACGTGAAAACTACTGGACCGATTTTGATGAAATTTGGTATGAAAATAGTTGGAGTCCCAAGAAAGGACATAGGCTATTTTTTAACCCGGAAAAACGCATAGTTCCCGCGGGAACGCGACAACCGAATTCCACGCGGACGAAGTTGTTAATATTGTAGTTGTTCCGGTAGCCTTATATTAAATACATTTTCCTTTAAATCCGGACGGAGTGGGTAACGGGTATTTATCCATAACTTCTGAGTTCAAATTACGTTTCTTATATTAGGAAGGTACTGTAGTGATTCTGAGAGCTAGAGACCTAGCGAGTGTATCTTTGCATCACTTAAATCAGATTTTTCTTTTACATTTTGAAACCTCATATTAATTCCAAGAATTGAATTGGCAAAAAAGGATCGGTTGAGGATTAATGCGATCTTTAGAGGAGAATAGCCGAAAATCGGACGAATTCTAAACTCGCTTCGCTCGCTCAGTTAATTAATATATGAGATCGTAAATTTAAGAAAAACTATATTGGACAATTTCCCAATATTGGCAACCCTGTAGAATGTAGGTAGATCCAGTAATGGATAGTGCTCGGGCGCCTGGCAATAAATGAAGGCAATAAAAATGGATTTTACAATATTGAAAGCAGTTTTTTAACTACAGTGGAACTAGAGCAAATAAAATACTTTATTTAATATTTACGACCTAAAGCCAAGTGTAAAAAGGTTCGGTTCTGCTTAAAATAGATGGAAATGGATGGCATGGTTTAATTTTATGTAATTTTTGCTGTCTATTGGTACATAACAATATTCTTTCTTGTACTTAACTAAACATCAAATTCAAATTTTGAAATCAAATTTTACTCGCAGAACCTTAAAACACACCTTTTCTCGTACTTTATACACATGGTTTTTGAGTTAGAATTTAACAATGTTAAAATTTAAGAGATTAGAATGAAATCATTCATATAGACACACTAAGTTAAAGAATTTCCGGAATATTGTAGATCTATATTTCGGCACAATCTTTATAAAACGACTTAGTACGTATGCAAAATATTTTTTCGTGGCATAGTCACTGAAAGTGCATGGAAACTACCTAAAGTGCCGCTATGCCAAACACCGCCCGCCAGGAACTAGTCCAGGAGAATGAGGCCCTGTTATCACACTTATCACGCGTCTCTTGAGCAGTTGAGCCGCAACAATTTGGGCTGGTCAAATTTGCACACTTATTTACTTACTAGTTTACACGTACATGCCTACATGTCGTCTTTGGCTTCAAAGAGGCCCGCGCTCCATATTTCAGCTCAAACTGAGCAGCAAGATGTAAAAATATCGGGATAAACAATAGCTCATACCCATGTTATCCATATTATTATTAATATTATAAATGCGTAAAAGTAACTCTGTTGTCTGTCTGTAATTAACGCATTCACTGCCACTTCTGTTTTACGAACCTTTGCCAGGTGCCACAACTGCCACATCTGTCATTAAGGGAACATTACAACGCACATGTGCGTTCAAGGCACTGCGGGAAAGTTAGCAAAACGCATATATGCGTCGGTGGCAGTGAATGCGTTAACTTTTAAGAGGTACTCCTCTTCAAGCTTCAACCGTTGGACCGATTGAGATGAAATTTCGGGTTCCGGGAAAGGACATAAGCTACTTTTTATCCCGGAAGAACGCATAGTTCCCGCGGGCACGCGATAACCGAATTCCACGCGGGTGAAGTCGCGGGTAGAAGCTAGTCTAAGTATAAATCCGTACATTTCATGAAAATCCGCTCTTTAATTATTTTCTTAGTTTCATTTGTTGGTCTGTATTAAGTAATTTATAAGTTTCTTCCAAGTGAAATGTCCACTTCACATTCTCGCTATTTCAAATTAAAGGAGAAGAACAAGAAATAGAAGAAAAACATTTATTTACACCACATATGACACACAAAAATAAAATCAAGAAACAATCATGGCAAACACTCAAAAGCAAGGAACAAACATGTAAAACAAAAAACAAAAACCGGCCAAGTGCATGTCGGGCCACGCGCAAAGTATAGGGTTCCGAAGTTGACGATGCCCACAGTACCTTTCTAAGACTTATTAGCATCTAGCTAGCCTGTGGTCACAACGCATCACTTAATCAAATAATGGTTTTAACAAACTCACAATATTTTTTTAAGACCTATTCAACAATATGCTGCACCATGGGGTACGCAAGAAAAATACATCCCCACTTTACAAGTAGGAGAGGTACCCTATAAAAATATATATTCGTAACTAATATGCATATTCATGCCAAATTACAGCTTTCTAGAACTAAGTATCTCCGAGCAATAGTGCGGACAGACGGACGGACGGACGGACATGGCGAAACTATAAGGGTTCCTTGTGGACTTCGGAACCCTAAAAAGGAAAAGAAACAATTTAAACAGTCCTAAATGAAGCCGTGGTGGCCTAGTGGTTCGACCTACCGCCTGTCATGCAGAAGGTCGGGGGTTAGATTCCGGCTTGCACCTCTAAGTTTACTTAATGTGCGAAATTCAATTTGAATTGACCACTGAGCTTTTCGGTGAAGGAAAACATCGTGAGGAAACCTGCACGCATCTGCGAAGTAATTCAAAGATGTGAGTGAAGTCCCCAATCCGCACTGAGCCCGCGTGGGGACTATGCCCAAACCCTCTCGTGATGAGAGGAGGCCTGTGCCCAGCAGTGGGACGCAAATAGGCTGTAGTAGTAGTAGTAAATGAAGCCATCTTGGGCAAGGGGGTAAAAACCTGGGAAAACAAATAGGCTATAATTACTTTATTAATTTTATTATATTTAATGCTCGGTCGGAGTGGCGAGCCTTGGGGGAGGCCTATGTCCAGCAGTGGACGTCTTTCGGCTGAAATGATGATGATGATGATGATTTAATGCTGGTGGAAAACACCAATTCTCTTCATTCATCCAAATATCTTGTTAAAATTTAAATTATATTCATAGCAAAAATCATTTTTAAACATTAATTTCAGCGCGATATTAGTAAGATGATCAAAGCGGTTGCTAATCCAGTAAAGTAATTTAATATGACTCGGCTATCTCAGCATCGTAATCCGCAACTGATATCATTTCTAATCGGATCCATGAGAAATGTATTGTCGGAGATAATTTGTAGGCTATATGGTGTTAATGTGAACCAATTACGGCGGTACGGCCATAAAGAATGCGGTTACCGTAGCTGAAGCGTTTCACGTTCACCATTACAACAACAGCCAAAGTATGTAGAGTCTCGGTGTTGACTTGCTGAGGCGAACGCCTTCTCATCAATCACTAAGTAAAAAGTTTGAATTACATTGCTGGTGGTAAGATCTGGTACAAAATCTGTCCGGATAGATACTACTACTACAGCCTATTTGCGTCCCACTGCTGGGCACAGGCCTCCTTTCATCACGAGAGGGTTTGGGCTATAGCCCCTACGCGAGCCCAGTGCGGATTGGGGACTTCACACACATCTTTGAATTACTTCGCAGATGCGTGCAGGTTTCCTCGCGATGTTTTCCTTCACCGAAAAGCTCAGTGGTAAATTCAAATTGAATTTCGCACATAAGTAAACTTAGAGGTGCGAGCCGGAATCGAACCATCTGCATGAGAGGCAATAGGTCGAACCACAAGGCCACCACGGCTTAGCCTTGGCTTGTCCGGATAGATAGCTACCGTCTTATTCGCTAAACTGCTACCAAAAAGCTCCAAATCTATAAAATTGCATGAAGTGCTCACACTGCTGTGTTCCGGTAAGGGGGTAAAGCAGCCGGTGAAATTACTGGCACAAAGGCATTCCATCTTAGGCCTCAGGCGCATATTACCTATGTACGCACTCAAATGTTTTTTTTTGTCATTGGGCCGCAGCTACTGATTACCATCAGGTGGCCTGTGTGCTGGTTTGCCTACCCAATATAACATAAAAAAACCCAACCATCTGTTTTAACAGATTTTAGCATAATTTCCGATATTTTAGAATAGGGCGATCGCCTGGAGACCATAGCAGAATAACCCAAACCCTTTGATGAGATGAAAGGAAGTCTTTACTCAGCAGTGGTGTTCCGAGGTCTCATCAGTCCGTCCTTAGCACACTTGGAGGCGTTCCGTAAAAGCAGAGCTATTGGTATATTATGTATGTCAAAGTGAAGGTTAACAGAGTAGTCAAGTCTGTAGTGTTGCTTTGTTGAAAAGTTCGATTTTTACAGGCAAAATTTCAATATTTATTTTGTCGTCCAAAATTTGCAAAGTACACATACTTCTTACTTTGTGACCGAAGGTTAAAAAAAATCCAATAAATTAATAAAGTACCTTATGTTAATCTTCCTAAAAACAAAAGTTACTAACATAGTACACAGAGCGTCATTCATATCATAACTTACACTACCTAAATGTAATGAATAAAATTGACAAACCAAATTATTAATGTTAAATGATGATAAATGTGCCGACAATCTGTTTTTGACCTTTGCCACGATATTGTGCATATTAAAAATAGTAATGCTTTCATTATGAACTAGCTTCTGCCCGCGACTTCGCCTGCGTGGAAATCGGTTATTGCGTTCCCGCGGGAACCATACGCTATTCCGGAATAAAAAGTAGCCTATGTCCTTTTCCGGGACTCCAAATATCTCTATACCAAATTTCATCAAAATCGGTCCAGCGGTTGAAGCGTGAAGAGGCAACAGACAGACAGCCAGACAGACAGAGTTCACTTTCGCATTTATAATACTACTAGCTTTTCCCCGCAACTTCGTATGCGCAGAAATATTAAAATGAAAAATTCCATTTTTTCCCGTTCCAGTTCGAATTTCGGGAAATCCTTTCTTAGCGGATGCCTACGTCATAACATCTACCTGCATGCCAAATTTCAGCCCGATCCGTCCAGTGGTTTGGGCTGTGCATTGATAGATCACTATGTCAGTCAGTCAGTCACCTTTGAGTTTTATATATTTAGATAGTATGCAACCTGACTTACGTTGTCAGACGGTTTCGTGGCCCCACCGCTTCAGCTGGCGACAGCGTCTGGTTTCAGTGGGAACTGACTGACGCACGTCACCTGATGCCCCACGCACGCGCAGCTAAAATAACCACCTACTTGTACATGCGCTGTTTTAATTTCTGATAATTAAGCCCTTTATTGCAACAAATTAAATTACCTAATTATATGATTTATTGAATATTAAACCGGCGTCCCAAGGGCTGGCGCTTACCTCTCGCAAAGGATTTCGTTAACAATCCAGAGAGGTAACGCCGACAGCGTTATGGGCACCATGCCGTAAAATGAACTTTTGGAAGGGGTTGTTTTTTCCTATAGTTTTCTTTAATTTAAATTGTTTACATTTCATATGTCTTATTATAATTAGTTTATTTATTATTAATAATAATTACTTGTTTTTAAATAGGTAGTTAGTTTTAATTTCAATATAGGTACTTATTCTCTAAATAAGGCGATTATGTACGTAACATTACAGAACCGAATACTCAAACCGCTATTGCCATTTTTTAAACCCACGACTCGTTCACAAGACGTTAACCATACCAGAAATGGCGAGAAGTGGTCCTTTTTAACCGAGTTCAAAAAAGGAGGAGGTTCTTAATTCGTCGGAATTTTATTTTTCATTTTAATTTTTTTGTTAGTTCACCAAAAATAAATAGTAAACGTGAACCGACTTCGATGATTCTCTTTTGTTTAAAATGTGGAACTTCCACGTTGGTCCCTTATTAATTTAGTTCAGTTCTGATGATGGGATTTATGAGAAAAAGCGGTCTTTATTTTTTTATTTAAAAAAAATCGACCGTTTATAAGAAGATCGCTGCACATGGAAGACCATCACAAGCAGTAGTGGAGTCGCCGGAGCCGGAGTCACGATCCTCAGCAGTGAGGGAACGATTGAGGAGGAAAGAAAACAGTAGCCAGTATCTAGGCTAACTTTATACCTAGATATGTATGCTTACATATTTCATCGAGCTATTGAAACCGGTTTATTTACATGCAGTTTACGTAGTAGGGAATTACGAGTATCAAATGGCATTACATTTCACTGGTCGCGCTTTATTTTGAGCTTAAGACGGTGATAACAGCATGTTATTTACGTAATTCAGTAAAGTATGTAAATAGTATAAATACTGACGTAAGTATCTAATACACATTGTCTAATGGTGTAGTCATGGAAAATTTTTGTTTTGCAGTTAACGATTTCACCAAAAACCCTTTTTTATGTCGATGGCATAGGCAAACGAGCGCTCAGCCCACCTGATGGTAAGTGGTCACTTGGTCCCATGGACACCGAAATCCTTTGATCCCCCATTAAGAAACCATAAGATTTCGAATGCGTTGCCTACCCTGAGGCCTAAGATGGAATGCCTCTGTGCCAGAAATTTCACCGGCTGCCTTAATCCCCTACCGGAAGACAACAATGCGAGCACTGCTATTTGGCGGCAGGTTAGCGGGGAAAGACGGTGGTACTCCCCGGACGGACCTACTCTGGGGCCCACTCCTTTACTACCGGATTGACTTTGACGGCCGAATTGGTGCAGTTGGCAGTAGTGACTCTGCCTTCTGGTCCGATGGTCGCGGGTTCGAATCCTGCTATGGACAGACTTTGTGTGATGAGACTAAAGTTTGTACTGGAATCATGGATGTTTAATATTTATATATGTATGTATTTTTCTATATAAGTATTTATGTCGTTTTCTAGCACCCATAATACAAGTTGCTTAGTTTGGGGCTAGGTCAATATGTGTGGAATATCCTAAGTTATTTATTCAAGTATTTATATTTACCCCCTTACCGGAACTCAACATTGCGAGCACTGCTGTTTGGCGGCAGGTTAGCGAGTAAGATGGCGGTAGCCATCCGGACTGGCCTGCATCAGGTTCTACCATCGGTAAAAAAATACACAGTTCTTTTTTTTATTCGAACACAACGCGGACACGTAAGCCGTGGACAAACATGCGTCTGCGCGCGATCACGTCTTGAATACACAAATTGTTTGATGGCGCCCTTATTTGCTTGCTGCCTGATAAGGGGCGGAACGGTACAACTTTGTTAGGGGGTAATTTCGAGTTATATGCTATACTGTTATGCTATCTATCTTCTATCTACTCTATTCTAGACATATAATAAAGCTACAGAGGGTCGCAAGTCTGTACATGGAAGAAATAAAAACACATTTATTCATGAAGACAAAAGCAGTATCTGCAACAAGCTTCGTCAGAACCAGTACGTACCACAAAAATATAATCCGCAACAAGCTTCGTCAAAACCTCAGAAAAGAAATCCGCACACACTTCGTCAAATACAAATTAATATCCACCACAGGCTTCGTCACCATCTCCTCCACACCCTTAAACAAAAGAGAATTAAATAAATAAAAACAAATTTTCTTAAAAGTTACCGCATGTTGTTGTACTGATGCATACCCGGCCCAAACGTTCCGAAAACACTGGCCGCATTGCCGCGCTGTATGGCCAAAGAGATATTTTGGACCAGAAATGCATCAGACATGGAAGATATTCGAAAAAAAGTTGGCTGGTGATACTTAAAATCGATAAAAGAACACATTCCAACAGTTTTTAGATTTTTCTCTGTTTGTCTTTTTTTTTGTCATTGGTATAGGTAGGCAAACGAGCGCACAGCCCACCTGATGGTAAGTGGTCACTGCGGCCCATGGACATCGAAATCCTATGATCCCCTTGTCTATCTGTTTATTTGAACGCGCATCACGTAAAAACTACTGGACCGATTTTGATGAAATTTGGTATGAAGATAGCTGGAGTCCCAAAAAAGGACATATGCTACTTTTTATCCCGGAAAACTCATAGTTCCCGCGGGAACGTGATTACCAAATTCCATGCAGACATCGGTGTAAAGTAGATAAGACAGGAAACGCCCCATTTACCATCGGTGTTTGCTCGTGTTCCCAGTGCATACATTTTAAAATGTTGACGCTGTTTCTCGAGTTATATTGTATTTGTTTAAGAATTATTGCTGCTTTGTTTATATATGATTTATTCGTTTTTTGGTAAGAAAATCGGTGTCTGTAATATTTTCAATAAACAGCCGTAACGTGTCTTAAAAAACCTTGAAGGACGTATTTGAGCCCGCTCAAGACATATTTCTTCGAATGTATTATGTATAAGTTGGTAGGTATTTAAGGGAATGTAGAGAGTTTTATGAGGAATTAAAACAAAGATTGATAAAAAAATCAATTCCAAAAAAAGATGAGAACGCCACCTTTTGGCCCTCGTAGTATAAAAGAAAAGCAGTTATAAGATTATATAACCCCAAAGGACAGCTGGCCTTTTTCATAAACCTTCGTACTTATTCCGTCCCGAACCCTGGCCTTTCCCGGCACCTGGTCTCGCCTGACCCTTGCTCCCGATTTTAAATTTTAACTAATTAATTATTTGTAAATCTTAAAGGATTTCTATCCATTAACGGCTTTACCTGAAATTCTGCGTTGAATGAAAACGTCTCTCGATGAATATTTTATGATGTCTTTGAATTGAAGGTTCGACTTTGAGGTGAAATCTGACAGATGTATGTATGATAAAAGGTAGATAGTGATTGTGATAATTGTCGGGGAATATTTGAATATTTAATTTTATTAGTCAATGTCGAACGTTCTGGTAAATTCTTTTTCTGACGTGTAAAAGTGCCGCTATGTGGCCAATTTGCTGAATAAATGATTGAATTGAATTGAATTGTTCATTTATGAATTGACTTTGAAAATGAGCGATTTGTTTCGAGATCGTATTCAATGTATCTAATACATTTCGGCGGATTGTCATGATTTTATTTCGATACGAATATGTAAAAAAAACGAAAGAGCAAGTTCGGTAATTTTGATTGGAAAACTTCTGTTTAACTGTGAAAATGCATTATTTGAATTAGGTAAAATGAAGCTTATTACTCCACAGACAAAAAAGCAAGGCTCGTCGTAATTTCGTTCTTTCGTAGGTCCACAATAATTTCTAAAAACCTACACAAGGGGCATTGGGTAAGTTTTTTTGAAGAAAATTTAGCTTTTTTTGAGCGGCCACTCGTAAAAGTGGTGTATTATGAAAGATCTATTCAATATAAACATATTTTGTTATGAAATGTAATACTCTACAGTGCATCGGAGGCATCGGAGCCGAGAATTTAAGAATTAAAAAGATGTTTACATATTGAAGTCGCGGATTTTATAACTCTAATGAAATAACAACACTTTTATCCAATGCCCTTATGTAAGTACAATCACCACTACTCTAGACAGACTGTTTTCCTTCTGTTGGGCAATAGCAATAGTCTGTGTGCTTGCACAATGCACTTTAATCATAATCTCGTTCAGTGAACAGCTTCTGAATAGAAAATAGTAAGTAACCATTATCCCCGACAATTTCCACGAGCCCCGTCTAACTTCAAAGCAAGTTTATTAAGCGCTAAAGTGGTCAAGTTAACGAAGTCAATTAACCTATTAGTCAGCCTCGCTACGATATGCCATGCCCAACTAACTTTTATGGACGGCGTTTAGGTATGTGACAAATTTTCACGTCGGAAAAAAATGGTTTAATGCAGGTGACCGTCTATAGGTGCGTATAATTAAATGAGAACTCTAATTCATCCAGCATGTCATAAATTTAAATAAATAACATATAACCTCGTTGCAAAGACACAGCGTCATGACTTACATGCTATATGCGACGGTAAACGGTAGTCAGTGATAGCTTGCTAGTTCACGCATTTAGAACGTTTCAATCTAGAGAAAACAACTCTTTTTTCTTCGTTTTCGCTTCGATTCTCTTTTCGAATTCGAAGATATATCAGTAAACTTCCTAACTGTGCGAATTTTGTCGAATTTAGATTTTTACTTCTAACTTTTGATCTATTTAAATCACATCTTGTGACCTATAAAAAGTTTGACTCGATGAAACAGTGCTGATTTTTATGACCGCTCATTTGAATACTTTATTGCTGGCTGTAAAAGTGTTTGGAATAACTGACAGCAAAGTGTACAAGTGTGATATGCTACCAAGATGACGTCACTGGGGATACCTACTGAAGCGCCCGTGCACACGATACTGTACACGTCCGCTTCGGCGTGCACGAAGAGAGTTGTGGAGGTTCCTAAGAAGGTAATGTACATACATCATAGTAGTTTTCATACAAAAAAAATATAGATAGTAAACTATGGACTGTCTGACTGTCTATTACCTGCCTATTCGCGCTTAAAACGTTGAACCGATTTTAATGAAATTAGGAATGGGAGAAGTCATGCGTGGTTTCCTAGGGGTTCGACCGCCGCCTCGCCTGCAGAGGGTCGGGGGTTCGAATACGGCTCGCACCTCTTTTGAATTTACTACTGAGCTTACCGGCGAAGAAAAACATCGTGAGAAAACTTGCACGCAACTGAGAAGGACCTAATTCAAGGATATGTGTAAAGTCCCCAATCCGCACTGCGCTCGCAGCATAGCCCAATCCCTCTCGTAATTAGAGGAGGCCTGTGCCCAGCAGTGGGACGTAAATAGGCTATTGGGGTGGTGGTGGTGGAGGTATGGGCGTGGTTTGAGTACTGTGAAAGAACCATCTGGGTAAAGAGGTAAGTATGTAATAAAACACAAGAGGGCTAAACGCTCTCCTTACGTCAGCGACTACTTACTTTAGCAGATGGACACATGTGTGTGATCAATGTTTGAAGTTCTGCGAGATGATGGATGTGCGGTTATCAACCGACAGTCCTTAGTTTATAATAATTATGTAATGTATTATGTAAACGATCTATAAATCTAAAGTATTTTATTATCTCATTTACTATATAATATCTGTTTTCCTCATTGCTTTAGTTTAAACTGTTATGCTGGGGTTTTTTTTGTAATAAATAAATAAAAGAGCAGAGAAAGAAGATTAATTCTAAAACTGAGTTTTGCGGGCCACGTAACAGGACTCGGTTTTATAGTTCTCTTGAGTAAAGTTTTTAAAACGGTTAGTTTATAGCTTTTTTACGGCCGCAGTTAAAAAGATCATTCGAATTTTCCGCAATCATGATTTCTTGACGTTATCGATACATACATATGAGTACCTACATATAATAATGGTAAATAATGTTTATTCACCTACACTTTTAAAGTTATTACATTCGTCAATTTTATTTTTCACCGAAACATTAAGTCCAAAATATAGGATCGTCGTCAAGAGTGTCAAGACTTGATGGTAATTGGTAGGTAACCATACCATGGTTTTTTTTATTTAGTCAAATAAAACAGTTTCTAAGAAATGGGTAAGTAAAGTATAGGTAAAAAACTTAAGTAAGTCACCTGTTGTATGTAGTAGTAACCTGTCTGTATACGAAAGTTGCCGTTCCATATTTGAATTTTCCTCGAATTTTCATATCATTTTCGAACACAACTACATACAACAGGTGACTTACTTAAGTTTTTTACCTATACCTAATTGATGCACACATTACACACACAATCTTAATTTGCATAAAAACTGTTTATTCGTTACAGTGGCCTTCCGTGGTCCACCCACCTTAAAATCTTTACTTTTTAAAACTTGTGATGGGGCAAAATCTTTTTCACCTCACTGGCTCGAAAGTGGTCGTTTTGCAGCTTGATATCCGAGCGCAAGAGTTGTTTTTATCCGCTAGCGTGGAAAGTGTTTTTGAAATTCGAACGAGGCATGACGCCACTGTCACAATAAAAAAACAACGATACGTTCTGAAACGCAATTCGTCGTGAGAGTTTTATTAAAATAAAGGTTCAATTTACTTAATATCATCATTAATAAAATTATATTAATAATACACCGTTTCAGATGTATTTCATTATTTCACTATGTTTTATCAAAAAAATACTTAAATGTGTGTATATTTTAGCTGTATTCAATGAATAATTGAATCTTGAAGTACGAGTAGGAGTGATTTGGAACGCAACCTCCGGAAAAAAAACATTAAAAAAAGTTTTAGATTGCTGGTTTTGTAATTTAGAATACCTATACGAAGTAATAAAGAAAATATGAGCGATTCTAGCGATGAAGATACGAATTTAACTCCTCCAGAGTTAGCACAAACTGTACGTGACGCCGAACGTCTTCTTCCCGAAAAATCGCGCGTGAGGTGAAAATTTTTGTGTTGCGCTCAGCAGCAAAGTCGTTTGCTGTCTCGTGCCTTGAAACCCTCGTTACACTCAGGATTCTATATTTGAACCACTCGCTTCGCTCGTGGTTCAACCCTAGAATCCTTCGTTCACTCGGGTCTCAATCACGCACTCACAGCAAACAACAACTTTGCAGCCTTGCATAACAAATAACTATTGTTTCGATTTCATGCCATTTTCGTAAGTCGATACAAGATAAATGAAATTATGACCAAATAGATAGATAAATAATGAGGATTAATTTGTCATTTTTTTCATAAAAGCCCACAATCCACGATTTTTAAATAATATGAAAAGTATGTCACATATTATTTAAAAATCGATTGGTACTGACAATCGCTTAATGTGAAATACGATATTAAACACACTACCAACGGGACTTAATCGCGTAAAAACTATTTATATTTTACCTCGACGTTTCGGCTGCGATGTTTAATATGAGTGTGTATCGCGAAAGTTTGAGACAATGTTTGTGAAATACGATGTTCCTTAGCCTTAGCACTACCTATAAACATCAACTGTCGAATGTCAATTGTCGATTAAGGGTAGGTTGATTCAAGCACAGTTGACGAACGGACTTCTGGTCGTTAAAAAATATGGCTGTCTAGCTTTCATTCCATACAGAAACGTCATTTTGTCCCATAGTAAAATATTTAACGTTAACGTTAACTTTAACGGACGGTTTGATTCAACCCGCCCTTAGAAATCTCTCCGATAAGACGGCTGATGACGTCAGATGACGAAAAAAGAGCAACAACGTCACAGGGCAGATCTATCCGCGGCGAAAAGCTCTTTGCGAGAACCTTTTTACACGTGCCATCAGCCGATTGGCGCCAACTAGTATTCGGAATTGTTTTAAGGCATAAGCGACTGCGATTTTTGCCCGCTACTATCTTCATTACCTACTTAGCTATGGCGTTTATGAACTTTGTCAATGTTAATCATCATCATTTCAGCCAAAAGACGTCCACTGCTGGACATAGGCCTCCCCCAAGGCTCGCCACTCAGACCGGTCCTGTGCTACTTGCTTCCACCGGTTTCCCGCGACCTTACTTAACCGGAGGACGGGCAGCAGCGTCCTCCGCGCACTACGCAAATCTTACTGCGGTCGCCAACCCGCCTGCCAAGCGTGGCGACTATGGCAATCCCCCCCAAGGGATAAAATTGGTAACATGAGGCCAATTTAAGGAAAAAAATGGATTACTTTTTGTATCGATGGTATAGGCTAACGAGCGCACAGCCCGCCTGACGGTAAGTGGCCACTGCGGCCCATGGACACCGAAATCCTTTGAGCCCCCATTAAGAAAACAATATCTCGAATGCGTTGCCTACCCGAAGCGAAGTAATTCAAAGATGTGTGTGAAGTCCCCAATCCGCACTGGGCCCGCGTGGGGACTATAGCCCAAACCCTCTTGCGATGAGAGGAGGCTTGTGCCCAGCAGTGGGACGCAAATAGGCTGCAGTAGTAGTAGTTGCCTACCCTGAGGCCTAAGATGGAATGCCTCTGTGCCAGAAATTTCACCGGCTGCCTTAACCCCGGAACTTACCCGAACACATCAGTGCGAGCACTGCTTTTAGGGGGCAGGTTAGCGGGGTAAGACGGTGGTAACTCCCCGGACGGACTTCTTAGGCTAGATGACTGAAAAAATCTAATTAGTCCGTCGGTTAAATTATCAAAAAATATTCTACCCGTAGGTATGTTTTCTTTCATTACAAATTTGACATATAGATTGAATAATGACTAATGAGGGATAGAAAATGCCAAGGCACTAAAACAGATTCTTTAAATTAAGTTTTTTTTAATTGTGATGAAATTAAAATAAATGACAGTAGTATTATAATATTTATAATGTAAGGAAACTACATAAGTAAAAAGGTACGTAGAGTTTACTTTACATATGTATAAGTTCATCACTTGCGCTGAGTGTAGAGTATATTTACTATAAGTGATGCATTTGAACATGCCAGGGCATCAGCTGCAGGTTCCCGTCCAAATGATAATGCGTTACTGTTTACTTAGCTAGAACTAATATGTCTACGACAAGTTGTTTTAATTGTGCATACGAGCAATATTAAAGGTCGTCAACATTAACCTATTATAACATATGGACGAACAGTGCCTAACGGAATATGTCAAAATATATGGAGCAAACTGACATTAGAAAATACGTTCCAATAAGCTTAATAACGCCTCTTTATAATAAGTGTCAAGATAAATATTTTATACAAAAAAAAAATTAAATAAAAAAATAGAACCGACTTCAAACTCCGACAGCCTGTGAAGTTGGTGTCAAGTTCACTATAAGATAGTCATAGCTTTGGGGCGGTTCACTTGACACCGACTTCACAGGCTGTCGGAGTTAGAAGTCGGTTCTATTTTTCTATTTAAAAAAATTTTTCGGCTATAGTTTCCAAACATGTGTACGATGGGACGTAAGTCTATATACGCGTCGAATTGAGAACCTCCTCCTTTTTTTTTCGTCGGTTGAAAAGTAAACCTAACACTATAAGACTTAAGTGTCAAATTCACTGAGCGCCAAACGGGTGCCCGAGTTGTTCGGGCACCCGTTCTCACGGGCCATTTTTCTCCTGCTGATTGTGAATCCTTACTTACGAGTATAATATCAATGGTCGTCAATCCACAAGGATGTTACAAGGTTGCCATTCTATTTATAAACTACGATCTAGTACTAGTATAAGTATAAGTGAAATATTCAGTGCGCTCACCCTTTATAAATACAAGCCGGTACTTTATTTTATCTCACTGATATGCGGTAGATATTTTTACACTCAATATTTTCCACCGCCAACTCCAAGCCTAGTAAAGATGAAATTGGAATTTCAAGTATCTGCGTTTCTGGTAGAGAGGTGGGACTTCATTCAAAATCGGTTGTCTATAAAGTCGGTTTATGGATGACTAGCTTTTCCCACGTTCACAGCTTTGGGCTGGAAATCGGCTTACCCAGTTGATTGCCTTCATCCAGAGATGTCATGCCAACTGAATCATCAATAATCTTGTAATTTAAACTATTATACTTCGAAGAGAAAAGAGAAAATGCCCACCTGTGACTAAACTTGTCAGACTGTCATTTTGGCCTATACTACTCAGCTGTCCACACCCCATTGTGCGCACTGAACTAGTCCGCACGCGCGGGGTGGCCTAGTGGTTCGACCTTACTGCCTCTCATGCCGAGGGTCAAGGGTTCGATTCTGGCTCGCACCTCTAAGTTTACTTATGTGCGAAATTCAATTTGAATTTACCATTGAGCTTTTCGGTGTAGGAAAACATCGTGAGGAAACCTGCACGCATCTGCGAAGTAATTCAAAGATGTGTGTAAAGTTCCCAATCCGCACTGGGCCCGCGTGGGGACTATAGCCCAAACCCTCTCGTGATGAGAGGACGCCTGTGCCCAGTAGTGGGACGCAAATAGGCTGTAGTAGGAGTGTATAAAATAGAAATAGATTAGATAAGAATCCAATTCTAGTATGTGGTTTTGAACGTCAGCTGATTGGACTGAATATATCCACAATCTGAACCTAGAAACGACTCGGGCGGAGCTCTTCCCATCGAGATACAGCGGCTTGTAATCTGGTAGAGACAGCAGAGAAATCCATACTAAGTAATATCATGAAAACGAAAGTAACCCTAAGCTGTCTGTCTGTTAACTCTTCACGCTTAAACCGTAGAACCGATTTAGATGGTATGGAGATGTTCGAATGCCGGGAAAGGACATAGGCTACTTTTAATACCGGAAAAAGGTGTAGTTCCCGCGGGAACACTATAACCCCGATTTCTTGACGCAAAATAGGAAGGGATAATTTGACGTAATGTGTTAATGTGTCTGTCCGCGGCCTCGTAACCCCGTCTTCGGTTCAGGAGTTCATATATATTTTAATTTTTTTCTAAAACAGTTCAATTACAGAGGTTTTTACAAAAATGCAGTACGGAAACCTTGCGGGTTATCTAGACTGCAGAGTCATCAATTACATTAGCTATTTAGTTGTGACAGTATGTGATTGTAAGCATCCCAGCTGATTCTTAATATAATACTGAAGTAAAGGAAATCGGTTTTGAGGTTTAAAATTTATCGATTCTTGTCTGATGTTCCTATGCCGTTGTCGGGAATTTTATATAATAGCCTACCTTACCCATTGGAATAAAAAGTTCTTTAGAGGGTTTATCCCGAAAGTTGGCAACGTCGCATATAGCTGTCAAATGTTTCGCTGTTTTTATTAATTTCTCAATATTGCTGAATTTAAAAAAGAAGATATCATTCTATGGTTGAATGACGCATCTCATTTTATATTTGTTGGTTAGGCATTCAAATGATAAGATTACATTAAAATGCATGGAAACTGCGATGGAAAGTTTTCAAAAGATATTACTTCCATAATACTAAACATTTCGTGTGCCTATGACAACTGTTGCACTCCATACTTAATGTTTTATTCAACCATAGAGCGATAATTCAGTTTTCATTCAGTAATATCCAGAAATTAATTAAAACAGCACAATATTTGACCCTCTTAAGTTAACCCTTGAGTTAACCCTCTTAAGTAAGTACTTAACTATTATATTTATTTTAATTTTTGAACTAGTAATGGATGTAATTTGCAGTCCGTACGTCTATTTCCTAGCTCTAATGCAGATGGCGGCCGTCGAAGCGAGCCATTTGCCGGCAATCTCCTCCGCGCCGAGTTTTCATTATAATTCTTACCTTGCGCTAACAAATGACGTATGTAACTAGCCTTTTCTAGCCATGCAAAATAGTCTAGTTATTCTAGTTGACTCATCATTGTAAAATAATGCCACCGAGTTGACTTTAAGTATATACCAAATCATAAATCATTTGTTGCATGTCATGGTTATTTACACATAAAATTATACATAAAATTAACGCTTCAAACATGAACCCTACACTTATAAATCTAGTTTTAGGCTCAAGTGTAGAGACTAGAGATTTACAAATTATTATTTTATCAAATTAAGTAGGTAATTTCATTTAAAAGTGACGTGTAAAAGTGCCCAGTGTGGCCTATTTGCTGAATAAATATTTTCATTTTCAAGTAGGTATAAAACTAGAAATAAAATATTATAGGTACCTATGTCAGATACCTATACATTCTTGAATTCGCATTTGTTAATTAAATATTCTTTCAGTTTTATTTTAAAATTAATTTATGTAATTATCACTTTTTTGTACTTACATTTCGGGAATTTTATTAAATACTAGCTTCTGCCCGCGACTTCGGCCGCGTGGAATTCGGTTACCACGTTCCCGCGGGAACTATGCGTTTTTCCGGGATCAAAAGTATGTCCTATGTCCTTTCCTGGGACCCCAACTACCTCCATACAAAATTTCATCCAAATTGGTCTAGCGGTTGAATTGTGAAAATTGGTAACAGACCGACTGGCAGACAGATAGACAGAGTTACTTTCGCATTTGTAATATTAATATGGATTTGCACGGACATTATCTACTACTATACTTCAGACTCTACTGATCAGCTAATGTTTCAAATGCTCAACTGACGGACGCAGACTGTCGTGGATCGTGAATAAACCATGAGAGCTAAGTGATTAGTTTGACCCTTTGACTCAATACCGTGATAGGGAATTCATTATGCGACACTTGTTTCATGAAAACAAGAGTTTAATAAAGAGTCGGAGGAATCGTATTGATTTTGAGAGTAGTGTTGGGATTTTGTAAAAAGCTTACGTCGTCAGTATGCATAACAAGACTGACAGAAAAAAAACATCTACCAAGGACTAAGGAGCGCAATCTCTATAGTTCCAAAAGTGGACACCAAATCGGGTAGATTGGGGGCGCTGCGGTCGCCACTCCAGTCAAGCCACCTAGGATAGTCTCAGCAGTAGCGCCTTCAGATGGCGCTGCTGAGGCGAAAACGCAGCGAAAACGGTTGTGAGGAGAGTGTGTTTTATTTTGTTGCTTATCAAATCCGCTGGACACGTTTTCAACTGTTTCGCCATATAAGATTGTGCTCCTTACCAAGACACATTCTACACTCCATATATCCATCCATTTCATTTTTGTTTTTATCCTACGGAAACACCAGCCAGTGGCCAGGATCCATTCGATATTCAAAATTTATCGTGAAAACCCTTTTGGGACACGAATCCAAACAAAAGATAATAAACATTTATTTATGGCCAGTAATTCCATATCCAATAAGTTCAATATTTTTTCACAAACTGAAACGGTTTTCGGTTCCAAAATTAAACTGTGACTGTTACTAGTATGGTTGTTTTCGCAATGGCAACTGTGGGTTTTAGATATGATCTCATGAGTGTAAGTAGGCGATGCTGGCAAAACACATTATAGAGTGTTTCGGTTGAATTTGTTGTGTTTAGCCAATTATTTATTGTCAGACCCGCTGCTGCGCAAACTGTCTATTCCCATCTTTATTATTTACTTTGGCGATCTGTCTAGTCTATGGTTTTATTTGTTTGTTTTTAGTGTAACTTCAATAGAGCTGTGATAATATGTTACGATGATTATTACGTTTTGATTGTAACATAATACCTAATATTATTAGGTGCTTATCCGTAACTGACTGACATAAGATCATGACCTTGTCTTAGTTGGGTTATCTTCAGTTCAAGTTTTATTTATTTTAATCCAGATAATTGTGGACTTATTTCTGCGCGAAAAAAATACGACCTATTAATACTGCGGGAGACGATTAGTAAATAAATAAATAAAGGGTGTTTTTTTAGAGTTTCAAAAGTTTAAATTATAATAAAACAAAGAAATACCTATATTTTTGATATCGAAATGGACTAAACGGGCTTTGCTTTATTGGATATAATTTAAATATGATTTCGGTTTTTTTTAAAATCTTGCGTATAGTGGTTCCCACACAAGACAGTGGAGCCATATGCCACATAGAACGCGCTACAATTGATTTACTCAAAGAGACTTTTGATGAAAGAATAATGGTCCATTTAATTTGCCACCAAGATCATGCGATTTAATCCCATTGCATTTTTTTTTTGGAGTTATATAAAGTCACAAGTCACTTGTCTATGTCGACCAGAGACAATTGAACACTTGGAAACCAACATTCGAAAAAGTTATTTGCGAAATACGGCCGCTAATGCTGCGATATACAAATGCAACTGCAAATGTTCCAGATTGCGCCTTGTCAAAATCAAAAATGCTTTATTAATTTTTTAACAATACCATAAAATACAGTTTCTGGGGCCTCCTTTTAAGCTTACAATGACTGTGTTAGGACGCCCCGCTCTCCCTTAGCTTAGATGAATGTAAATACCTTGTACCTACGCGCTAGCCGTGACAAATCATATTTTTAAAAATTAATGTCACAAAATAAGCCTGTTTAATTGATATCAAAAATATGTATCTTTGTTTTATAATGATTTAAACTTGTGTAACTCTTTATTTATTTAAGTATTTACTAATCGTCTCCCGCAATATAACCCGCGTATAGGTCGCATTATTTTCGCGAGAGAAAGACCAACGAAGAGGTATTGGATTTAGTTGGAGAGAAAACATGCTTTTTAAAGATAATACAAACGAGGAGAGGGAAAATGGATATCTGATTAGACACGATAGGTGTTATGTTATAATGGAAGGTAAAATGGAAGGAAGAAGGGGAAGAGGTAGACCACGCTTAACCTACTTTGACCAGCTGAAACACAGCACAGGATCGAGAGACATGGCGGTTACTCCACCGACAAGAGCACGGCTCTTAAATAGAAGAAGAAGAAGAAGAAGTTTTATTATGATTTTAACTTGTGTAACTCTAAAAAAACACCTTTTACAAACACTTTACCAGAAATCCAACGCTCGTGTAACATATTGACGTTCGCCCAGGACGTGAACTCAACTTAATTACGAATAATGTCACGACGGAGACACGCTCGAGTAATTTTAATGATGTTTCTAAAATTCTAACTGAATATTCTCCCTCCGCTATATTTCAGACGGAAACGCTCGCTGTGCTTTCGTTTTCCCCTTTCAAATCTGTGCTCACTCGTTTTGTTCGGTGAACGGTCGGGTTGCGCATGCAGATTTCAATTTGAAACGACATAACTCTTTTTAAATCAGTATGTGTTTTACTGTAGTAAGTGGGAACGTCAATAGGGATTTTCTTGAATTAGTAAACAGTAGTGTTTGAGTACATACATAAAACAGATCTATGATATACAAATAAGACTCTTAAAAACTATTGTGCCACTAAAAATTAAACTTAAATTTAGACATAATTATGATAAGCTATTTAAATATTGTAGAGTATTAAACGTATTTGATAAAGTAAAACTTGCTGTGATACTAGAGTACAGACATAGCATAGGGAAGCTAGAAAGATATAAGAGACCGGCAAATCTCCGTTCCTTACCTAATGAACCATACTTCAAGATACCAAAGACAATAAATGAATACGGGAGACGGATAGACAGTAACTTCCTACCTTATATACTTAATAGCTTCCCTAGAAAAGTCATAGATAATATATTAGAGAAACCAAACTTAGTAAAAAATATAATTAAGGAAGCGCTTAGTGCTAAAATGTGAGCTTAAATACCTACTAAAACTACATGTACCTATACTAAAATATTCTATTCCTACTGATATACTTTATAATAGACGGGGGTTATGCCCTACACTCCATAGTTTATAAAATCTTAGAATTAAAAGATTAAAGCTATGCTTCAGATAAAATGTAAATTTCTTTTTTGTTGAAATAAACAGTTTAAAAATTTTAATTTTTTTTTTAGAGTGTATCTACTACTACTACTACAGCCTATTTGCGTCCCACTGCCGGGCACAGGCCTCCTCTCATCACGAGAGGGTTTGGGCTATTATTATCCCCACGCGGGCCCAGTGCGGATTGGGGACTTCACACACATCTTTGAATTGCTTCGCAGATGCGTGACCAGCGTACACAGACGTGTGATTAGTTTTAGTGTGGTTCGTGTGGTTAGTTTATTACAAGCAAATCCTTGTCAAAAGTACAAGGCTATAGAGTAGGCATAGATAATCATATTTCAAATGACACAACATACAGACCAACAAGCAAAAATAGACAATAAGCTCAACATGAACTTCCATGTTAGTCAAGAAAAAAGTACGATATTTTATTGAATACTTAGGTCCAAAAAATACAGTACCATTTTCTTTTCTTCTGAAACAGCGCGTTAAACACGCCCTTACAACCTTAACAATAGAGTCGTATCTCCGAACGACTCAATGATAAGAGAATGCTCTCATTTTCGGCCGCCTTACTTTTTCATGCGGACACCCATGGGAGAGCTGGACCTTCAAACGAAATGTATCCTTAGTAATATAGCGTCAAAGTTGCAAATTAGTTTGTGGTTTCGTATTGTTTTCCCAGCATAAAATACAGGGGTTATATCAGTTGAAATTTAAGTATGGGCTCAACGGGACCGTTGTAGCTGGTATAGAGAAAGATACCTATATCACACGGCGGACACGGCCTATAAAAGCACGATTTCGAATACAATTCAGTTTGCATGCGAGGACGTCTATGTGCGTGCGGGGACGTCTGTACACTTGTAAACGTGTGTGTACTAGTACGCGGGTCAACGATTCACTCTCCATCTCCGGACGAAACAAATGACGGTAAGGGCGAGTTATGCGCGAGTTGCGCGCCGGCTAGATTCAGGCGGGTGATTCCGTGGCCATTCTGTATGTAGTACTATTAAATATTCTGTGCTTATACATACGATATACATAGTATAGTAACAAATGGATCCAAGATATGATTCGTGTTAGAGACGTCGTTACAACAATCGAACAACAGAAGTAGAGATGGGCAGGGCACATTAGCCAGGATGGACCATTCAAAGTGGAACAGGAAAGTACTGGAATGTCAACCACGGGAACGGGAAAACATCAAAACACCCGGTGAAGAGGTCGTCCACCAATGACATGGACGGATGACATTGGTCCAGGTAGCCGGCTCAATCTGGATGACAGATGGCAAGAAAGACAAGCGTGGAAGAATTTAGAGGAGGCCTATGTCCGAAGTTAAATGACCCAGGGCTGTTATGATGATGATAGAGTGTAGGGGGCTGCAGGCTCATTGCGTTTGACCATCAATTTGTAATACCCAAGATAATCGGTACTTCTCTCTCTGGTCATTCCCTCATTACTGAGGATCGTGATCACGGGACTTCTTCGTGGCATTCATGATTTTCCTCCAGGCCCTTACCGCTTGATGGAGCTTGCTTGTAGAATTGGCTTCTTTTATCTGGTCCCCATTAAGAAACTATAAGATCTTGAATGCGTCGTCTACCCTGAGGTCTAAGATGGAAAGCCTCTGTGCCAGTAATTTCACCGGCTGCTTTACCCCGTTACCGGAACACAACAGTATGAGCACTGCTATTTGGCGGCAGGTAGCGGTTAAGACAGTGGTAACAACGCGGACCTACCACGTCAAAAACATATAGGTACTTAACCTAAACACGTAGTTTAAATACACATTAATGTTGCTTTGCTTACCTACCTATTTATAAAGTTCAGATTCGTGATCAAAGCTAATAAATTACCTTGACAAAGCCACTCCTGTCGCGTCGCGTGCAGTCACTCTACAAATACACGTGATTTTTATTCACGTCAAAGTGAGAACTTTTTGATGTGTTTTTTTTTTCTTAGCCTGTTGGAGTGTCCCACTGCTGGGCAAACGCCTCCCCTTTTTTCCGCCAGGCGTCCCTGTTCAGTGCCTGTGTTTGCCACTCTTTATCAAAGACGTCTAGGTTGTCCCGCCATCTCATTTTAGGACTGCCTCTGCGCCGGAAGCCGTCACGTGGAGTCCAGTCAGAAGTCAATTTGGCCCAACGGTCCGGATGCATGCGATAGACGTGTCCAGCCCACTCTCGTTTCAGCTTGGCAGACTTGGCAACTTGATGTGAATTATGAAAAAAAAAAGAGATTTTTGTGGCAGAAGCCTGCTGGAGGAGTTCTTCATTGAGAGCCGAGGTGTGAACGTTTCTAGTCAGATTATGGAGCGACACTTCACACGCTTGTGGACCTTCAAAACTTCCACACACTACCGCATCCATCCACCCCTTAGTTTCCAATTACATATTTCTTAGTTCTTCCTAAGCAAGAATTAGTATTGCGAAAAGCCCAACGCTTGAAGTAAGATGGAAGAGACCTATAATACCACAGAATATTTAATAGTACATTATTGCAGGGGCCGCCAAGTAGCGCATTGCCGGACGAGTCAGTTAGAAGGCTGAGCGAAGCGAAGCCTTCTATTAGTACGAGTCCGGCAATCGCAATTGCGGCCGAGGTATATATAATGCTTTTCTCAAACAGCGAGGAAATACGTAAGGTCAGTCGGGGCAAGTGCGCCAGGATGGGGTAAGTGCGCCTAACATAAATATATCGAAACCTATAACTATTACTCAACTAGTAGTTGGCTGTTTACAAGGCATAGGGGCGAAATAAATTTAGGCGCACTTACCCCACATCAGTATTTACTGCTTCCACGATCGTGGATGATTTGACCATGGAAGTTGTACTTATTACCTCCATGGATTTGTCAGTTTCGGGGCAAATGCGCCAGGATGGGGTAAGTGCGCCTAACACAAATATATCGAAACCTATAAATATTACTCAACTAGTATAGTTGGCTGTTTACAAGGCATAGGGGCGAAATAAATTTAGGCGCACATCAGTATTTACTACTTCCATGATCGTGGATGATTTGGCCATGGAAGTTGTACTTATTACCTCCATGGATTTGTCAGTTTCTAGAGGTGTCTCAAATAGCAAGCGAATTAAAAAAAAACACACACGACAATACTGTTTTTGCTGGCCAAGGCCGGCAATGGACAGCCTCGCGTCTTCTTTTTTTGAAAGTAACACGAACATTTCCGAGCATGTTTGAGAAATAGTACTTACTACACATACGGAATAGCCACAGAATCACCCGCCTGAATCTAGCCGGCGCGCAACTCGCGCCCAACTCGCACGCACTCAGACGTCCTCTCACGCAACACTGACACTTCATTCGAATTGTGTTCGAAATCGTGCTTTTACCTATAGGCCGTGTCCGCCGTGTGCCTATACTCAGCATTGGGTAGAAAAGGACTGAAGGAAGGAATGAAAGAAACCGGAATAGTGCAAGGTTAGCAAGTACCCCTTAAAGTTTTAGGCTTCTATGACTAGGTTCGGGCTATACGTTATCTGCTCTATCCTGCTATCCCCACTTTTAAAGGTCGGCAACACTCTGGTAATTCTATTGGAGCTGCCGGCGTTCTATTGGCGCTGGTTACTTGCAATTAGGCAAAGGACCTTGCTTTTCTGTCCACCAATTTATAGGTAAAAAACTCTAAACCTATTTAGAGTTTTCAGAATCCATATCCGTACCTACTGTGATTTACAAAGATGGTAATCGGAGCTTGGCAAAATCAGGAGTGAAAGTGGAGATTTGTTAAATGAAGAGGAAAGTGAACTTGGCAAAATCAGGAGTGAAAGTGGAGATTTGTTAAATGAAGAGGAAAGTGTGCTAAAGAGATGGAAAGAATATTTTGAAAGTTTGTTTGGAAAAGGACAGGTAGTAAATGATGATTGCAACGAATTTCAAGACGATGTGAATGAAAGTGAAATTAGTCTAGATGAAGTAATGGAAGCACTGATTAGTTTGAAAGTAGGTAAGGCTGCTGGGTGTGACAGAGTTTCAGCTGAGATGCTTAAAGCTGGAAAGGGTGTAGTTGCGAGTCAGCTGTACCGCCTTTTCAACCTGTGTTGGAGGATAGGCCGAGTACCAAGTGACTGGTGCAAGGCTGTAATCGTACCGTTGTTTAAAGGGAAAGGGTCACAGCAGGACTGCAAAAACTACCGGGGAATCAGCCTCTTAAGTGTTGTGGGGAAATTATATGCAAAAGTATTGATTGAAAGGGTAGTGAAAGAAACAGATGAAAGGATATGGGATGTTCAAGCAGGATTTAGAAAGGGAATGGGATGTACGGACCAGGTTTTCTCCTTACGTGGCATAACCGAAAAGTTTTTGGCTAAAAGTCACAAGGTTTATTGCGTATTCGTGGACCTGGAGAAAGCTTACGACCGAGTGGAGAGGGATGAATTATGGAAGGCCTTGTCTATGAAGGGGGTGGACGACAACCTGATTCGAGCATTAAAATCTCTATATGAGAATTCTAGTGCTTGTGTCAGGGTGAACGGCGCGTACACTGATTGGTTTAGGATTGATAAAGGTCTTAGACAGGGATGTGTAGCGTCGCCGTGGCTGTTCAACGTGTTCATTGATGACTGCCTAAAGGAATTGAAAGAGAAAGAGTGTGGCTTAAGAATGAATGAGTTACTCGTCAAATGTCTCCTTTATGCGGATGATCAAGTAATACTTGCGTCATCAGCTGAGGAGTTACAAGAGATGGTAACAAGTCTGCATGTGTCATTAGAAAGAAAGGGTATGAAAATCAACGTATGCAAGACGAAAGTTCTGGTTTTTGAAAGAGATGAATTTAGGACGTTGTGTGAAATTATGATAGGGGGTAAGAAAGTGGAACAAGTGGATGAATTCATATATTTGGGTTCAAAATTTACTAGGGATGGAAAGTGTGATGGTGACATAGAACGAAGAGTGAATGCTGGAAATTCAATAAATGGGGCATTGCATGCTTTTATGACTAGCCACAAAGTCTCGGCAAAGGCTCGAGTGGCTGTACATAGAGGTGTGCTAGTGCCGACACTTATGTATGGTAGTGAAAGTTGGGTATGGCAGAAGAAGCACGAAAGTAAAATCAATGCTGTAGAAATGAGAGCATTGCGGAATATTGCAAATGTTAAATTGAGTGATAGGGTAAGGAATAGCGTGATAAGGGAGCGGTGTGGTGTGAAAGAGGATGTAGTGACAAAAATAGAAAAAGGTATGCTATATTGGTTTGGGCATATGGAAAGGATGAATGAGAGAAGACTGACAAAAAGTATTTATATGGCTAGTGTGAATGGAGGTGCTGGAAGAGGAAGACCGAGGCGAATGTTCTTGGATCAAATTCAGGACAATCTGATTAAAGGCCAGGTCAAAAGTACTTTAAACCGACGAGCATGTATGCGGAACGGGATGAAAGTTGAAGAAGCGAGAGAAGTATGCAAGAGTCGTAGCAAATGGAAAGAAGTGGTCTCTGCCTACCCCTATGGGAAAAAGGCGTGATATTATGTATGTATGTATGTATGTAAAGATTAAAAGCAGTAAATTACGTCCACTTAAGGAATAACTTTTATAGGAGCTAAACCTGGCATTGTTCAAAACTCATTACAAACTAATAACAGTCGGCGAAACAATAACACGGGTTGGGTCGTCTAAGAAATTTCTAAGAAACCGAGGGCATTTTATGCGACTTCCATAACAACTGGCAATGAATCTGTGCAACTGAGTTCCTTTGGAAATACCGCAGTTGGCGAGTAATGAAATTTTAATTAAACTAAGTACAACTACCACAGAATATATAAGTCATAGTACGTAGCACCTATTATCTATACTGTAGTATAGTTCTGAATTGGTGTCAACAGATTTCGAAGTATGATGGAAAGTAATTTTCGTTTTTGCGGGATCTTAGAAGATTATAGGTATTCTTATTTCAGTCACATTTTATTGCCCATGTCCCCAAGACCACCCTCTGTTGAAACTGTCCCTAACAAGTTCCTAAGTAAAAATACAATTTCTCCCTATTTGGCATAAAGTATATAAGTATTATAGTATCCTACATCATCGCCCTGTTTAACAAGAAGGTACAGCACGACACAACTTAGAAGGCGCGTGGCGAAGCTCTTAAGCCGTTGACGCAGGGTCCATAATTGCCTAATCTACGCGCCTCCTAAGTTGTGTTAACCTGTATAATTGCTGATATACCCAATTATTGACTAAATAGGCAGAAAATGGTCGAAATTTCGAATGGAGCCCCTGGTCTTTTGCCAGTCATCTTTTGGAAGTTATTAAATTACCACCTTCTATACTAATTTCAATATTTATTCTCTTTCAGGTAAGTGGCCCCAATGTCTGTGACGTGTACCATGTAATGGTAAGAAAATTAGGCAGGTAATTAAAACTAATACTGTTACATTAGAGAACTTCTTTCAGCATAGCCTCTTATAGCAAAAAGTCATGATGAAGTAGAGCAGCATTCCATCTTCGACCTCCGAAGTTTGGCAACGCATTCGAAATCTTATGATTTCTTGTATCCATGGACCGTTTAGAATAGCAGAACTTATTTTAAGGTTTTTCTCAATGGCCGTCACTCAATATGGACGCTGACGTATGTTGAGTCTCTCCAATTTTATTTTATTAATCATTTACACCGTACATTTACCTTTATTACCGAACAACTTGCTGGTCTGTGGCCCTTACTTTGATATTGGCGAAGTGCCCAAGACAGAAGCCATTAATTTATATAGAATAGAATATAACTTATTTTAAATTCAAATTGAACGATTAAAGATTTACGAGATAAACAGTTGATTTTGAACTTCTCTGAAATAATAACGGTGTACAAAAAGACGCAGTAGGTACGTGACGAAAATTTCGTCAACTGCTTCTTCGAAATTTTCCCGTCTCGTGATGGCAATTGACTTTGACTTCTCTCAATTTAGGGTCAAAGTCAGACGGCAAGAGTGTTACCTAACAACTGTCACCGCTCATCCTTAAAGAATTTTGATTCAATTCGGCTGCCAATCGTCCAAGAAATCCTCGTGCGCCGAAAAACCATTTCCATAAGCTTTCCATAACGACCTTATTTACTCCTTTTATCATTCAATTTGAATGTCTGACGCGTTGAAAATAAAACCTTACCGAGACTGGATTTGGGGAGGAGATTCTTTGACGTGTGCTTTTTTAGTGATGCGTGGATTTACGAATACAAATTCGTCCCTTGGGTGTCCCCAATGCGACTGCCAGAACAAGTTATTGGCGTTCTTGAATACGATCATCCTTATACATGATGCGGAGGAGTCTTATTGATTTTCAACCAACGAAAAAAAAAAGGAGGAGGTTTTCAATTCGACGCGTATATTTTTTTTTTATGTATGACCACGCATTTCTCCGTCAATTGTGAACCGATTTCGACGATTCTTTTAATTGAAAGGTGCACCTCCAACTTGAAGCCTTTTTGGTTTAGTTCTGATGATGGGATCCATGACAAAACGAGGGAACTCCTCGAAATTTGTTAGCATGTGTAAGATTTTGGCATCAATTTCAAAGACTACAGTGAGACTTACGTCCCATCGTACAGATGTTTGGAAAATATAGCCGAAAAAAATTTTTAAATTAAAAAATAGAACCGACTTCAAACTCCGACAGCCTGTGAAGTCGGTGTCAAGTAAACCGACCAAAGGCTATAACAATCTTATAGTGAACTTGACACCAACTTCACAGGCTGTCGGAGTTTGAAGTCGGTTCTATTTTTTTATTTAATTTTTTTTATTGCACGACACAACTTAGAAGGCGCGCGGCGATGCACTTAATCCGTTGATAAAGAGTCTATTATTGCTTAATCCGGTCGCCTTCAAGGAGGGCCACCGTATTTCTGCTCACCAGTTGGCACCACTGTCGTTTGCGGTGTCAGTTTGGCCTCATACCAGTTTGTCTCTAAGTTAAAGTCGTAAATCCATGAGACTGATAAAACAGAGATGTAAAGTATAATTTTTCATCAATGTAAGAAAATGGTTTTTGGCATTTACAAAATATTAGCATAGCAAACTCGGCCGCTGTGTCCTGTAACTTTGTTACTAAAAAGAAAAACACAATTTAACAAGTCCATTACTGTATTAAAATTAAAATTATCTTACTTGGCTCATAGTGTCATAGTACAATAACTAAGAAAGGCCCACGAAATTTCACAATAATTTTAAATATCGATTATTGACGCTATTTCTAGATCGCCATTACAAAAGTAGAACATGTAAATCGATCTCAAATAAATTGGTGAAACAGAAGATGACCAGTCGAAGAGAGTAAGATTTTTTTTTAAAGATCTTATGTCTACTTTGGGACGCAGAAGGCGTTCGTCCACAATGAGTTTCTATCTCGATTCGTTTTTGTAGTTTCATACTCATCCTCATAGTTTATGACAGAGATTTTTGCATAAAAGTACAGTACGACACAACTTAGAAGGCGCGCCGCGAAGCACTTAAGCCGTTGACGCAGAGCCTATTATTGCTTAATCCACGCGCCTTCTAAATTGTGTAAACCTGTACCTAACTATATTTTTTCAAACATTTGATTTTGTACCCTGTATGACACCCATTTGCAAACTCGAACAACAAATTAAATAAAGTAAACACCAACATTTTTCCCGTGCATGAACCATTCCATCGTATTAGTCATTTAGTCAAAACTGCATGAAATTACGTTCAGTAGTTTCCGAGTTATCGCGAACAGACAGACGTAGATATAAGTTCTTGAATTTTAAATGGTTAGTATTTATTACAATTCTACTTATATTTTGTGAATAATCAATTTAAAATATAAATGCTTATGTTAAATAATGTTTTTATTAGTAAAATAATAATACTTACCTACTTTTATTATAATTCACGGTTCATTATCATTATATAAGTAATGCATATTATTATCATTCTTGATTCGGTTCTTATGGACGCAGAAAGGACGGATTTCATAGCTACCACAATAACAAAGTCTTAAAACCTACTATAAACAATATTTGGCATACAAAAATGCTACTCTTGCTCACTAAAATGTGATAAATGCAATCATCTATCGTTCTATCGGCACTTAAACAGTTTAAAACAAAAGAAAAGCAAATTGGGCGAGAATCGAGACTAAAACAATACTAAGCAGCCTGTCAGCTGATGACACCGGAACTGGAGGCTTGTAGTAGAGGTCGTAGAGGTTGTTCCAGAATGTCATGCGCTCCGAGTGAGGATTGACTCTCGCGGTTTCCATGTAGGTGACCAAGGAGATGTCAGAGTTCCCCGTGACGTGAAGGTAATTCAAACTGACACCCACGGGGCTCCATAAAGTCTCGTTCGCCAAGTTGGGATTCCTGGAAATCACAGCCACTGTTATAATTTATTTATTTATTTACGGGACATAATTAAAAGTATTTCTTAGACTATCTTAACATTCTTTGGCATTTATGTACCCCAATTACAGGTGAAGTGAACAACACATTATTTGTCAATATTAGTTCTAGTAATTTGTATAATTTTTGTAGATTCATTTAATTTTCTGACGTGTCAAAGTGCCCTTATCGTATGGGGCTAATTTCCTGAATGGTTGAATTTGAACTTGCTATTATTTAAATTGTTACTATGTGAAATAATTTATTACCAACTAAACTAAGGTATTTTTGAAGATAATTTAAATTTTCAGTCATTGAAAAAAAAAGACTACTTACCCAGTATGGGCGAACCGAGTGTACCGGGTCACGAGATGATCTCTGGCGTTTTGATCTATAGGCTTCAAATCATAGTCGAACAAGTAGTTCAGGAGGGCTCCGTGCCACGCCCCGTCATTAGGTATTTGGTGATATATCCAGTCAGAGTTCATTGTGCCTCTGAAAGCGAATTCCAGCAGCCTTACATTGTCCCCCGAGGTGGCCGCTCTCTCCCGTGCCCCTCTGATCACCGGCACAAGTATCGACACATCTCCGTGAAAGCTCAGGTAATCTGTGATAGTGCTCATGCTCACAGGACTCGCCGAAAAGTAGAAACTCTTTATACTATTAGCTACAGCTGTCTTGTTAGCTATAGAGTCAAACGCTAAATCAACTGGGACGAAATTTGTGAAGTTAGCCTCCATTAGCTGGAGCCACTGGTCGTTGACGGCTTGAGAGGCTCTGATGGAGCCTTCTCTGTCGGTGTAACCGGTCAGATACGGAATGCGACTGTAGTTCCCAGAGCGTAATATCTCTATAGGCGCTTGAGTAATGAAGGTACCGTTAAGGCTAGGGTTTTCCAGGCATGGAGCGAATAATACTGAGTTGTTCCTGAAATCGAAACTTTGCAACGCACTTGAGATCAAGCTCAGATCGGTCGCTCGTAATTTGTCAGAGAGCTCCTGAGGCGTTTTGTCCGTGTAGGCCAGTCTTTCTGCGAACGCTTGCGCGTATTGGAGGGGCTCGTATGCGATCGCCCAAGGCGCGAGCGCGGACCCACTTTGCGCTATAGCCTTGTGTACCAAATTCTGCGATAACGGTGACATCGTAATTAGATCCACCATAGCCGCGCCGGAGCCGTGCCCAAACAGCACAACGTTATTCGGATCGCCACCGAATCCAGCTATGTTATCCCTAATCCACTTTAATCCTTGGACGACGTCTTTCAACCCTGCATTGCCTTGTGCGTCTGGTATACCCAAACAGAGGAATCCAAAGAAGGATAATCGGTAGTTCATTGTCACCACTAAGACACCGGATTCAACTAGAGGTTTATAGCTGTACGGTTTAGTTTCTATGGAGGTGTATTCTTCTCCTAGTAGGACGACCACGACTGGCTTGGGCGTGGTCATGTTCCTGGTGTAGATATTGAGGACCAGGCAGTCTTCCACTCCAACGACGCCTCTCGGTGTAGGGTGGGCGCAGATGATCGAAGAGTCTATCGCATGGAACACTCCGGGATATTGCGCCGGGGGCGTCGGCGGCTGAAATGGAGAAAATGGTTCATTAAAGCAAGTTTTTGTAGAATGTGTTTTATGTCAATGTACCATATATTTGCGTATTTGATTGAAAGTTCGGAAAGTTTGAGAAAGGGCGTTTTCTACAAAAAAGAACTCATTCCTAAGAAGTTATCTTGTGTGAACAAACTTTCATACCACACCTATCTATCCTGTCGTTACTTGCGAGTGGCGTTTTGATAGTAGTACAGCGTGATATGATATGATAAGATAAAATTTCATGAAAACTCGAGTTCCAGATTTGTTATAGGTAGGTCTAATCTCGACTGTAAATTAAATTGGATTCTCAGAATACTGTTTTCATTTGATGTTAATAAAAAACGTTCAAGGAAGTTATGTACAAGTATGTATACATTACACGACTTGCAAAAATGATGAAATTTGTGTCCTTGAATATCACTTTGAGTAAAATAAAAATGTTCTAAATAGACCAAACAGTCAATGTAAATACGAAACTTAGTAAAGCTAGTAAATTCTTTTCTGACGTGTAAAAGTGCCCCTATGTGGCCAATTTGCTGAATAAATGATTGAATTTTGAATTTTGAATTGAACTTGCATACCAAAATTAGCGCATACGCGAAAGGCTGTAGTGGATTGTGCTCGTAAAATGCATTATTTAAGTGCCCAACAGTGTCAGGTAGCGTTGCGTAGAACCCTACATTATGTGCTGTTATCCCTTTCTAATCAAGGTAAAAAGAGCGAAATAGCTAACTCGCTATGAGCATAAGAAACCGTAACAATTTCAATCTTAATACAACACGACAAAATACAAAATGAAATGGATGAGATCCACTCTTGTTTTAAGCTTGGCTCGATGGGCTAGTTTGGGATGATTGTTGAGGATCGCAAAAAACCTTTTGAAGTAAATTTTTGATGCATAAAGCACCAGTCTCGTTGACTCTCGTGTAAATTTACGAGAGAGGAAAGAGCTCAAGTACCTGTGTTTTGTTGTTACCATTAAAGTTGAACAATTAAAGAGCCTAAGAAAGCTTAAGAAATATATAGAGGGACTTGATAAAAAAAATATGTAGAGATGCTGCGGCCACGGGTTCTCATTACTCGGAAACATTTTGATAGGTAGCTTCCACGAAGCTGAAATGAGTTCATATAGGTAGATTTGATACATGAACTTCTCAGACGTAGGTAAGAGAGTTCATTTCATGGAAAATATAAATACGATACGGTATTTTTTTGTGAAGAAGAGTCGTTACAGCGCAAAAAGCGAATTCAAATCAATCACGATTTGCAACCGAATTGAAGGGGGTAATGGTGTTCAAATTAAAATGTTCCTAGTTGTCAAAAATAGCAATGCGCATTAGAAGTAGGTGTAGTGTAGCCTATGAGGAAATCTGTGATGAACGACAGTGAAGTTTAGTTGAAAATATAACTACAGCTGAAATGAGATATTCCTCCTTTATTTATATTTTAAGTCGTTAATATAACTTTAATAAGTGAAGCGGATTACTTATAAGGCTTTCTATTTCATTGCAGCATCTGTTCACTGTAACATCCACTAAAATATTCCTATGAAGACCTACGCTACGCAGCCATGTAAGTACCTACTTAGTTAATTGGTGGGTTAAAGGTGTTCGACAGAAGCAGTGACCGATGACGACACTCAGTAAATATTAGTAGTCAAATTACCTATTCGCAGATCTAAAACAAGGCATGCATTCACATAACAATTTTGATAAAGATTATTCACGAAATAAAAATAGTGTTGGGTCTTGTTTACTACACCTACGTTATGTACGCTGCGAGCACTCCGCGTTGCGACGTGTGATTTCAATTTCTTTGTCATGTCATAAAATAATAATTAAATTGCTCTCTTATAGTTGTTAAAGATTTAAAATGATAATCCATTGTTTCTAAGTAGATATTAATAAAGGAAAATAATGTTGGCGGGGAACTACCATGCCATGCCCCAAACGATAGCCCAACGTGCTCAAAGCCTACAATATAAGTTCCAAATGTCACCTTTTTGCAACATTTTATACTACTACTACTACTACAGCCTATTTGCGTCCCACTGCTGGGCGCAGGCCTCCTCTCATCACGAGAGGGTTTGGGCTATAGTCCCCACGCGGGCCCAGTGCGGATTGGGGACTTCACACACATCTTTGAATTACTTCGCAGATGCGTGCAGGTTTCCTCACGATGTTTTCCTTCACCGAAAAGCTCAGTGGTAAATTCAAGTTGAATTTCGCACATTAAGTAAACTTAGAGGTGCAAGCCGGAATCGAACCCCCGACCCTCTGCATGAGAGGCGGTAGGTCGAACCACTAGGCCACCACGGCTTCCACATCATTTTATACACACATTTTATACAATGATGCCTGATAAAATATTTGTCTTCAGCTCTTGACCTTAGAGATATTTTTGCTAGCGCAAACATTGGCTGATGTCAGAAAAACTTGCTATAAATTGCCGCACATAACTTACCTTGAATCTATTGGTCCCTGACGTGGGGCCGGCGTAGTGTACACCATAGTACACGTAGTAATTCCCGTCGGTGGCTAAGGCTCCCTGCACTTGACCTTGGGTCGTGTTCACTAGTGGATTCTCCTGCGAGAGCGCAGTTCCAAATAATAAGCACACGCAGAAAAACAACATGGCGGCGAGACGCGTGCGGCGTTCGGCTGCCGGCGCGGGAATGAGTTCGTTCGCGCCGATCGTAGCGCAGGAGTTGCCGCGATATGCTATCAATGAGGTTACGATATTGGATTAAAGAGTTTGTAAAGAAAGCTTGCACATTACAAGCGGTGGATATTGAACGAAAAGCACTAGCTATTGGTGAATGGAAGTTTAACGTCATATGACAGGCAATAATAGTACCTACAGGCATCGGCACGGAACTTGACCGGTGGCCTTCAAGTCAAAAATTAGGTCTCATCGGCAGAGGGGCGCGGGACGCAGGGGGCGCTTTGTCGTACGTGCACGCTTATTGGCCCTTCAGTCGTAAACATGCGCAGAAATCTCCTCTACTTTTGCTCACCGCTCAAGATCTGTGCCGCGACGTACAGTCAGCAGCAGAAGTAGATAAGCTGTCCAGGTGTTCAAAATGACCTACACACGCCCTTAACGTCTTAAGAATAAAGTCGTGTGTAGGTCATTTTGAACACCTGGACAGCAGTAGTATAATATTGGGCATTCTGGCCCACCTCTCGTTCGATCGGGCGAAATTTTCGCCCTCACTCACTCGTGATGGTCCAAATGCCCAATATTATTTTGAATACGGTCGATTGGGCATTCTGGCCCACCTCTCGTTCGATCTGGTGAAAATCTCACTCACTCGTGTTGGTTGAAATGTCTAATATTATTTTGAATACGGTCGATTGGGCATTCTGACCCATCACTCGGTCGATCTGGTGAAAATCTCACTCACTCGTGTTGGTTCAAATGTCTAATATCAAACGTAACGCACACCGGATACAACACCAGAAACCGTAAATTTCGTTTCATTGGGTTTATTATTCAAAGAACGAATGAACGATCGATGCAACCAAAAACTCACTCACTCGTGTTGGGTCAAATGTCTAATATCAAACGTAACGCACACCGGATACAACACCAGACACCGTAAATTCCGTTTCATTGGGTTTATTATTCAAAGAACGAATGAACGATCGATGCAAACCAAGCTAACCCGAGTCCGTTTCCATCCGATCACATCATTGTTCTCTTTCACTCAATACTGCTGACTGTACCTTAGGTTTAAGGGTAAAAAACACAGACAAAGTCAGAAACACGGCAAAGTGCCTGCCTTGGCAGCCATACTAATATTATAAATGCGAAAGTAACTCTGTCTGTCTGTCTGTCTGTTACCTCTTCACGCTTCAACCGCTGGATCGATTTGGATAAAACTTGGCATGCAGATAGTTGGAGTCCCGGGAAAGGACATAGGCTATACTTTTCATCCCGGAAAAACGCATAGTTCCCGCGGGAACGCGATAACCGAATTCCACGCGGGGAGAAGCTAGTATTTTCATAATAATCCCAAAGGAAGTAGGTAAGTAATAAATCGGAAATTATGTTAATAAAGTTTTAGGACCTGGGCGAACGAGTTTTCGTATCGCCCCCGTAACCCCTATACCTATTCCAAATGTCGTCCAAATCGTTAGAGCCGTTTCTGAGATCGCTTGGATAAATAAATAAATATACCTAAAATATTAGTATAAAGTATCTATAAGATTTGCTAGAAAGATGGCTGAAAACCACGCCATTTTGTGTAAGAAAATACCTACCTAAGAAAATAACGAAGAATAGGTTCGGTACAAATCAGTTCCTTTAGTTCACTTTAAAGTCAATTCACTACATGAAAGATCGTTGCAAAATATGATGAAAAACAGACAGATTTACATGCAAACGCGGAACTAACTCTTTGGAATGAACTATGCTGAAATTTTCCCTCTGCGCTACAAGCTACAATATGGGACGTTTCAAAAAGGGGGTCATTTCTTCGGGACCGGCAACGCATCTGTGACGGCAACGATCTGGTGTTACAAAATTTAATGTCTATAGGCGGCGGTAACCACTTTCAATCAGGTGGGCCGTCTGCCTGTTTGTCCATCTATAATAATAATTTAAAAAAAAAACAAATTCCTATTTATTATTATTGTTAATTCCTATTTTTCATACTCGCCACTATTTTCCCTGTCTGTCAAACGTTAGTTTTATTTGAGATTGATCCTGATTATTATTAAAAATACCTAGGTGTGTTAATAACGGACCATTCAGACATTATTATTACCCATAATTAATAACCTACCTGATGATCTGGTAATTAGGTACGTTTTACCTAATTGATTTTCATAGATCTTAGGGACTTACTAATTACAGGTAATTAATTAATTGTCTCTGTTTTACGCTACAAAGTCTAACATTAGAAAATTAAATTATATATTTAGATAACTTCTTAATATTACACTGAATAAACTATTATTATTACTATACTAAACAAGTAATAAAGCTACTTAAAAATAACTAAAATACTTGTTTAATTTTCATGTATTTTTAAGTATTTATAAGAAAATAAAATAAGTTGTAACTGTAACTCACTGTTAACCAATTTATTAATAGAAGATGTCTTTATTTATTTTATTTGTACTTTTTAAGCAATACTTCGTTTTACATGTTATTAAAGTCAAATATGATATTGCGACTTGTTTTATACTAACTTCTGCCCGTGACTGTGCGGTTATTTCAAGGAGATATAGGCCACTATTAATTTCTAAAAAAAAATCGCATTTCTTCGGTCGCGAACTTATTCTATGAAACCTTGTATTGAAATAAGTACCTACCAGTAAATTGATGACTATTATTGCCATCTCTTAAAATGGAAAAGCCGGACTCTGTCATATACTTACTTAATTGGCCGGACATTTTATCCAAAAGCCGGACACAAGTCGGCTTTTGATAAACCATACATAAGCCATACACATCTCTCCAGTCTCCCCCCTCCCATCCCTCTAACAAAAAAAAACCGCCCAAGAAGCGAGTTAAACTCGTGTGGCGAGGGTTCCGACCCTTGATTATTTTCAATTACGTCATTTTCAAACCGTTTCACAGGATAAGCTGTTTTATATGATAGATTTCAAATACCAATGGACTTCTTAATAATTTTCCTGTAATCTATAGGTCAATAACTATCCTCCGTATTTTTTTCCAAAATTTTAGGTCCAGTGGTTTCGGAGATAGGGGGGGCCGAATGGCCATTTTTCGCCTACTAAGAAATAAAAAAAATATATTTGAGATCCTCATCAGAACTAGGTACTTTCATTTGATATGTCACACAATATAGTTTGAAAAACTTCATTAATATTTTTTCAAATTTAGCCCCCGAAAATTGGGTCTATGTTTAAAATTCATTTATTTTCGTTACACGTCCGTCTTTGGGTCATAAACTTACATATATGTACCAAATTTCAACTTAATCGGTCCAATAGTGTCGGAGAAAATCGACTGTGACAGACGGAAGGACAGACACGAGTGATCCTATAAGGGTTCCGTTTTTGCCTCTTGAGGTTCGGAACCCTAAAACGAGCTCTAACAAAAAGCCTGACAAAACCGGACAGGCCGGACACGCAAATATTTGGCCGGACACGGTATAAATAAAGCCAAACATGTCCTGCTAAACCCGGATAGATGGTAACCTCATATGAAATACATGAGTGTACAATTTAAATGGAATGACCTGTGATAGAGTTCCATACATTACTTTTTTCCAGATATCAGTGTTTTAACAACTGCCTTGATAAGAATGAGTCATTGATAATGGAGCATCATTGATTACATATCGCCCTTAGGTAAGTACTTTGAAGAAACTCTATATGCAGTTGATTTTCGACCTTATGCTCCTAGTATAAAGTACCTACATACTGGCCATATATTAGTCGGAATATGGTCAGGGCCGGATTTGGTAGTCTAGTGAAGTCTAGGCACAGAATATTTAATAGTACTAATGGCTACGGAATCACCCGCCTGAATCTAGCCGGCAGTACTACATACAGAATGGCCACGGAATCACCCGCCTGAATCTAGCCGGCGCGTAACTCGCGCCCAACTCGAGATGGAGAGTGGATCATTGGCCCGCGTAGTGGTACACACACATTTACAAGTGTACAGACATCCTCGCACGCACACAGACGTCCTCGCACGCAAACATTGACACTTCATTCGAATTGTGTTCGAAATAAAAAAAAAATGAAAAAATGTTTTAAACAGGAATAAACTGCAAGTATTTTTATAAATAAAAGCCTTTCTTAGCTCTTAGCAAAACTGTTCCCATTGTTATCATTTTCTGATTAATACTGACATTACGTACTCAGTCTTAGCACCGCATTCTTGTTATTGTACCACCAATTACCACTACCACCAGTACTACAAGCTTGAATATGTACCATTTACATTTCAATTGTAACTTTTATTTGTGTTTCTTTATTTCTTTTATTTTATTTTATGGAGCCACTGAAAATCAGCGTCGAGGTCCCTGTGCCTCGACTTCACTGCTGAGTGGACTTCTTTTTAGGGTTCCGTACCTCAAAAGGAAAAAACAGAACCCTTATAGGATCACTTTGTTGTCCGTCTGTCCGTCCGTCCGTCCGTCTGTCAAGACCCTTTTTCTCAGGAACGCGTGGAGGTATGAAGCTGAAATTTATATCAATTACTCAGGTCTACTGTCCCTTGAAGCTGTGAAAAAATCAAACTTCTAAGCCAACGCAATCAAAAGATACAGCCGTTTATGCCGCAAATTTTCGACACTTGCAAGGGAATCAAAACCTACAGGGTGCTTCCCGTGAACTCAGAATCTTGAAATTTGGTACGAAGCAACGTCTTATAGCATAGATAAAGGAAAAATTACGAAAACCATAAATTTTTAGTTACATCACATAATAAATTTTTTTTTAATAATTTTAACCTTACTACCCATTTCCTCATAAACGCGTAGAGGTATTAAATTGAAATTCATACCAAATACTCAGGTCTATAATACCTTTAAGCTGTAACAAAATCAAACTTCTATGTCAACGCAATCAAAAGAAACAGCAATTTAAGCTGCATATTTTGAAACTCGCAAGTACTCGCAAGGGAATCAAAACCTAAAGGGTACTTCCAGTCGACCTAGAATCTTGAAATTTGGCATGAAGCAACGTTTTATAGCACACATAAAGGAAAAATTCCGAAAACCTTAAATTTTTAGTTACATTACAAAATATATATTTTTTAAGATCTTTGTCTTAAATTTATGCTACTCCATCTTTCCCCATTGTAATGTTATGAATTTCATTTTGCAATAAAAATACCATAGTTATGACTCGATTGTCGTAAAGAACGAACTTTGTAAACCTTACAGGTTTGTACGGAACCCTCGGTGCGCGAGTCCGACTCGCACTTGGCCGGTTTTTTCGGTTTACTGTAACTTTCCTTCCTCTTAGATCATAAGTTATAGCCTTAAGACTTATTGTTACAGTATCGAAAATAAAGATTTTCTATTCTATTCTATTCTAAATCGTGCTTTTATAGGCTGTGTCCGCCGTGTGGTCTAGTTCTTTATTCGAAATGGTTCATAGGGATAAGGACGAGTCTCCTTACCCTACAATGTAGGGTAAGGAGACTCGTGTGCATTTTAGTGAAGGGCCTACACTAAAATGCACTTTCCACCTCTACTTATAGCAAGATATCCTATCTTGTTATAAGTAGAGGTGGTTAGTTATCAGTGTTATTACTCCTATCAGTGATACATTGATATTAAAATATATTGATTCATTATTGATATATTACATTGATTTATTATTTCCCTAAATAGGGAAATGGTATACGATTACTGATTATAGGCAGAAAATGTACTCTTATTTAGGGACAAGGAAGCTCACTGTTGTCCGTAAGCTGCCAGGGCTGTAGCGCCTGTAGCCCCGCATGGATCCAAATCCAGCCCTGAATATGCTTTATTTAGGGTAGATAGGTAACCAATATAATTATGTATATTGTAATTGTTATGCATTTAATATCAATGTACATATTATAAGTGATTATAAACCTGAAAGTATCTATCTATGTCTGAATGTTTGTTACCTTAAAGCAACGGAGTATGTTTCTATGATTAATCAGTTTCTATGAACACTATCTATACTTATCTTACAGACAGTACTTTAATTTCCAAAGAAATACCTACTCGTATTATTATTGTCTTATCGAAAACACTTTATCTCGTCGGATATTACAAATGGCTCCGTATCATAGAAACATAGCGTAATTGTGATGAATGAATTTGGTTGTGATCTCTAACTACCTAAGTCGGCGTACGACTTGCACCGATGGTAACCTTCGGTTAGCCTCTAACTCGAGTTAAGTTACACAAACCTCGGTGACCAAATGTTTGTGCCAGGACGCGGGGATGAGAGGAGTAAAATGCTCGTATATCTCTCGTTATCTAACTTTATAACGAGAGATATAGACAAAAGAAGCCTCGAGTGAAATTATGGGCACGTTTTTGAATTGTGAACGAAAATCGGGCTTTGTAGTCGTATTTCACGACGTTATTTTTGTGAATTAGTATCTTTTCCCTCTGTTCCCGCGACCCGCACGAGTTTCATTTAAATAGAACAAGCAACTCGTTACTACATATCAAAATTCGGGGCAAGTGCAGCATAATTGAGTTTGTCAGTGTATCTGGCATTTTTCCAACGTTCAAGCGTGCATTTGCAGCTCCCAACACGCTGGATCAAATGATTTGGAAGAATTGGAGGAATTCTTGAATTTTCGTACTATATTTGTTGTCAATCTGTATGATAAAGAGAGATAGAGCCAAAATATCTCAATTTTCTGTATCTTTTACAAGCGCTTGACAACAGGAACCGATTTTGTTTCAGTCGAAATGTTCAGACTGCCGAATTTGTAAATAAATAAATGAATTTTCACGTGATTTACACAGAAGAACATTACGTACCTGTGTCATCCGGTTCCGTTGAGATATTTCACATTAGGAACAGAGATTCCGTATTTTCAATTACCAAAAAAAAGCAGAATAAATTAGATTGACATTATTATATTTCCGAATAATTTAGTGGTTGATCGAAAAGGATTACTTACATTGAAAATGAAATATGTGTCTCTGTAGTTGCCATCAGATACATGGGAGCAAACAAGGCGAGCATAAATATCTGAAATCAAATTCCACCACCACCACAACAGCCTATTTACGGCCCACTGCTGGGCACACATCACGAGAGGGCTTGGGCTATAGTCCCCCACGCGGGCTCAGTGCGGATTGGGGACTTCGCACACATCCTTGAATTAGTTCGCAGATGCGTGCAGGTTTCCTCACGATGTTTCCCTTCACCGAAAAGCGCAGTGGTAAATTCATACCTGAAAAAAAAAGTATGCGACGAATAAAAGTAAATAATGCGCTTTTGTCGCAACACAAGATAGAAGATGTCATACACTCATCTCGGGCGGCGGCTGTCATTTGCGCTGGCCTTAACGTCTAGAAGTATTAAACCCTCTTTGTTGGCTGCCGCCGCAACTTTAATTACAAGAGCCCTGCTTTATTAAGAGCGCCGGGTAGATAAGCATTATTATTATTATTTGTTGGTACGTTTCCATGTCACGGGCCCATGGGGACCCGGTTATTAAGCATTCATGGGACCGAAGCCAACATGAAGAGGCTATTGGTACCTTTTTATAGAAATGTGAGATGGCCGCAACCCCGCAACTGTGGAGGTCTGTCCTCCCAATATGACATGAAGCTGTACTGGCGGACAGCCCGCCCCAGTTGCCAAACTATTGCCGAGAAAGGAAGCGACTTGGAGTGGGCTATGTGGATAGGAGGTGTGGACTGGAAAATCAGGCTATGGAGTGAAATAACGAACATCTGCCTGATCAATATCTCACAAATTGAAGGCAAGTCAGACGGTGACTCGCCGCTTACGCACTAGCCAAGAGGCTAGCTTTTGTGGACCCCCTGTACAGGCCACCGCACGGGCGGCGAGGGAGCAACACTGAAGTACAACACTGAAGGAGCTAAGGATGTGGAGAGATGTGCACCGGTTTCGCCATCGCGGGTCGTGCCTCGAGCGCAACCCGGAGCGGGTTTCCCCGTTATTACGCAGATTGAGCACTTCCACCCTTTCAAGCATATAGCACTGCGCTCCACTCTGGGCGGCCAACTAAGGCAATCTAGAGGCAGGGTGTGTAGCTGTGTGTATGTGTGTGAATGCCGCATGTGTGTGTGTGTGCCCCCAGGAGGTGTCGGGTGCGAGGTGTCGCCGCTCACCATCGGACCGCCACAGGCCGCCCTACGCTGACTGACTGCACCGGTGTTGTACCACCAGGCACCAGGTGGGCGATGGGGTCGTGACATCCCTACGCCTTTATTATTATTATTTTATTTATTATAAGCAAGCATTTCTCCAGGATCTCACCTGATGGTAAGTGACGATGTAGTCGAAGGTCCTACTTAGATAGTACCTGTTCACTTTCGACTTGAAAAGATCCAAGTTATAACTATCGGGGAAGAGACTGGCCGGTAGAGAATTCCACTCCTTGGCTGTTCGCATGATGAAGCATGAAGCGAAGCGCTTCGTACGCGCTGGAGGAATATCTACAACATAAGGAAGGAATCCAAGACCACGCCTAGTCCCTTAGTGACGAAATGATGGTGGATGGTGGAATCAAATCCAACAATTCCCCCGCACACTCTCCAAAGTATATCCTGTAAAATACTGATAAGCAGGCAACTTTACGTCGGTGATCGAGACTCTGCAATTTATTTACCACCAGCTTCGAGTCACCAATGAGCTTCCTGGCACGCCTGTCAATTGCTTCAAGGGTAGCTAACGGTACCTAATTCTGTTATATTAGTGCGCTTCCACTCAAAATGCCCGCGTTAACGCTGAGCCAAACCGCACTAGTTTCACAAGACTACAAGCCGGTGTTTACGGAATTCTAAGCCGGTACAGCCTTTGTTAGTTTAAGGATTGTACACTAGCTAGCACTACAGCTTAGGGGGTCGGCTAACTTTCTCGGCAAAGATGTCTAAAAATTTCGGAAGCTCTGATGCCACGGTTTTCTGTTTCAGGTTTTTTACTGTACTGAAACTATATATAAAAAATGCGATACGCTCGAGGCTAAATACCCAGTGGAGTGGTTAAGCTGTGTTTGGATTCGAAATAAAGGCAATTATTTGGCTTCCGCTGTTAAGGAGATATTCGACCTCATTCGCCCCTTTGCACCAAAAATTTTTAGATATCCGATAGGTATGTGTGGATAGGTATGGAATCAGGACATTTGATACCGTTTTATAAACTTATTCTATCCCAAAAATTTGTACATAGACGTTAGACTTTTGTTTCTATTTTCTATATTTGACGTGTGTGTCTTTTTATTTGAATTCCATGCGGGCAGAAGCTAGCCAATTCCAGTATAAACTTTATATTTCAAACAAATTAAACTACTTAAATAACTAAAATACTTAAAAATTAAACACAACCTAAAATAATTTTATATCAATAAGGAACTCGTAGGGAAGTGTTAGGGAAAGTCTTGCGTGCTAAGATCAGCTAGGTTTCTTTCTACACAAGGTCATCGTACCAACAGACTCTTGGAGTTACATACCTACATATACAGCCATCAAAATTACGACTTGAATGTAATTTCAGTAGATCACTAATCAGCCGGGACGCTCGGTAATCCATAAGCCATTGTGACGTTCAAGTCTAGATAGAATATCTAGAAAGGATCCTCAGACTTGGCAGTGACTTAAGCATCTAGATAGATTAAGCGCTATCCCAACCTAACCTACTTTCAGAAAAGGGTAACAATAAACCGAATGGTAGGTTACCGGACTACGTTATGGAGATAATAGTCATTTACTGTGCATTGTAAATATTTTGACTGAGCTAAATGAAATTGTAGAGCCAAATTTTAAGTATTTCAACTAAGGTAACATCATTACTGCAATAGACTTATCCTTGGGCCTAAAGAATGTAATTAATATTTCTAGAGGCAAAACACTCCACGTTTCCTTGCAGTCGTGTAAGAATAACATAAAGAGGCTAGTTTAATAAATGTTATCACGAGAGTAATTTTAGAGTCATTAGAGACCCTTAACATATTCAAAATAGTTACGAACATAAGTGGTATTTATAATAGAAGTTAAGTATGATTAAATTAGCATATAGACCCTGAAACACGAAGACTAACTTCACCCCATGCATGTCCTGCCCAGTCTAGAAGGCCAGGTCACGGCTCCGGAACTTGCAGCCGAGCTACAAGCTCTCTGATTGGCTGAAATGTATGCAATTTGCATTTTGAACCCCCAAAACCAAGAAACATTAAACGACAATCCACTTGTAATCGATTAAGGGCTTTACAGTTAAGGAATAAAGTTCGTTCTTGTTCAAAGCTGTAACATCATTGTGGATTTTTAATGGTCGTGTAAGTTTTCAAGTGAAATGCATGGTTGTTATGTAGTGTCGCTTTAAAAATGGGTTTCAGGAGAACTGGTGATTAACGCTTTCAGTAGGTAAATAATCGGTCAGTATTATAGGTCCCTTGATAGTAGTTCGTAGTTTTAAACCCAAGTTTGCAACTTTGAAACCTTTGTGGAAATTTATCTGCCAGCCTCTATGGTAGGGGGGAAGCGGGGCGCTTGATTTATTTATATCGCTGTTTTTAATTTTATTTATGAGTATTTTCCAAGTAACGTACTACCTGACATTTATGCTCCAAAGGAAATGTAACTAGAGCGCATTTTGTAGAAAATTCAATTAGCTTTAATACAATTTCCTAGGGCTGATAACCCTATTTGAAATCATGCTTTGAAACGTGATGAAAGAACGTTCGTGAAGGAATCGTTTCCAAAACTCCAGTGTAACCTGACCCCTGAAATTCTATTGGCTACTTCCATATTTTCAAGCGAGCGAGACCAACTAATACTGGCCGTTATAAGATATATGTTGTTAGCTCGTATGGGTAAATGTGGGAAATATGTTGATACTAACAAAGTGAGATGTATGCTATCGAGCCAAATGCAAACAAAAAATTTGATTTGTACGCCACACGCATGAATAAATTGAAATCTTCTTTTCCTTATAACGTCCTAAAGTGGATTTATAAACATATGAACATTATGTGTCGTGTCAATGTAGGTATGTAACTAGAGACGATTGTCAAAGCAAAAACAACCTCTAAAAAAATCTGTTAATTAAGTATGTTATGTTTAAGGTAAGGTAGGTAGTAAACGAGGAGAGGAGCGACGACCTCGTGAAAGTCGCGGGAAACCGGTGGAAGCAGGTGGCACAGGACCGGTCGGAGTGGCGAGCCTTGGGGAAGGCCTATGTCCAGCAGTGGACGTCTTTCGGCTGAAATGATGATGATGATGATGATGATGAGGTAGTAAACATTTTTTAGAGGCATAAGTTCAACTTTGTACATTGTTTTTACATATTTGTGATTTTTGTGTGTGTAGGTACGTATTAATTTTGTGGTGTAGAATAAATTGTTATTTACAATACAATACAATACAAATACTCTTTTCTCAAAAATGGCGGGGAAACTCGTCATTGTCTGCTTTCTGTCAGACCGCAAAGAGCGTCATTGACAATCAGTCAAAAATTAAAAAAAAAAAACTCAACTGCATGCCCCGGAAATTTGTATGAATTTACTTCCGCGGCATGTATAAGCGCAGGGAATGTTGTATGAAATTTCATTATCGTACAGGTACTTTTTTTTTAAACTGATAAATACGCGAAGGAATTCCCAAACAGCCAAGTCTGCATGTTCTGTATCTGTCAATTGAGGCGAAACCAAACGTTTTTATCCGTGTCTGAAACAGCGCAATGTATTTCAGAACGGAATTTAAAAAAAGAACGATCCATAAAGAGCGGGAGTTCTTGTCTTGTATCAGATTTATTTAGCTAAATTTCATGAAAATAGTTTACTAGTTTGGTTTAAAAATTAATAAAAGGTCTTAATTTTTATAAAAAACGAGAAATCTACATGCGAGTTTTTAACTTGCCGTGTTAGTGTGTCTGTTAAAGTCAAATATCGGTGAATACGAAATAAGACTGGCGTTCCATTGGATTTGTTGTAAGTACTGACTACCTTTGCGTGCGTGTCAATGCTGTATTATGAATACCTAATATCAAGGTTTTTTTTTCATTTTTGAGAAAAGCACTATATAAGCCTCGGCACGTGAAAGGCTTTGCAGGCTTCGTACATATTAAAGGGCCTCGGCGAAGCCTCGGCCCTTTAAACCAGACTCAGCCTGCAAAGACCTACTTTCCCGGCCACGGCAATAATGTACTATTATTGAACACCACACAATAGAGAAAAAAAAGAACAGGACAAAAAAAGATCAGGAAAACATGTTGTTAGGTATACAGCAGGCGGTCTTATCGCTAATAGAGCGATCTCTCCCAGACAACCTTTGGTTTTTGGGATTTACTTACTTACTTACTAGAATAGAACCTATATGAATAGCGTAAAGAAATTAGTACGGCAATTCTGTTGCTACTGACATAACTAAACCTATTTATTTTTAAAAGATTTAAGTTTGTGTGGAAAATTAATTCGTTATTTATGATTCGTCGAAACACAACAAGAATCCTACTTCGGTATTAGTTACTGAATTTAATGCTTCCAATCCGGCTTCACATGGCTACACTTTGTGTTTATTCGTCCAATGGCAACATTGGTAACACTAGTTACTTACGTTACGTCGGTCTGTCAACCAGTTGGGCAGTTGCGCGCGAGTTGTTATTCTGAGATCCTAAGTAGGACGCCAAACATGTCAATTAACAAATGAATAAAATGGCAAAAGTGCCTTGCAGATGACGCCATATCAACAAAAAAAAAATGAAACTAGTGTTTATAAGAATGACAATGTTATCGAAGCAGTGGATGTGGATTCCTTTTTAAATACCTAGTGTTTGTGGTTTTATTAGTGTGCAGTGATGTTAACTCTGTAAGGAATTCTTCAAACATGAGTAATTTGACTGGAGTGATTAAATTATTAAAGGTAAGGCAATTACCAAATTATTTTTGTAGCTCTTCGGTTAGGTATTATTTATCTATTTATTTAAACGTTATTGCACATTAGTAAAAATACAAAAGGCGAACTTAATAAGCCGTAAGGCATTTCTCTACTAGTTAAACCTATAACCTAGATAGGTATAATTTTTTGTAACATTATTTTTGTCAGTAGATGTTTATATTTTTTCGATCTCTTCTGTTTTAAGAAAGATCTATAAATATTACTCTTACATTGTAGACTACTACGTTTGAAAAACATCTTACGACTAGTTTGTTGATAAACAACAGTATTTTGCATCAAAACACGAAACTGTTTTGAGTAAGAAACGATCAAAGGTAGCTTCTATGCTTAGCAATACGGTCTGAAATGGCATGCCATCGTTAGGAGGCAGGTAAGAAATATTTTGAAAAGGGTTTCATTCATGCTCAGGGCAGCTGCTGCGTTCAAATTGCCATTCATAAATTGTCAGAAAAACATTTTAGGGCACGTTATAAACAACTTTGTTTGTTTCTGTTTGCAAGGAATGCTGTTTAGGACCAAAAACATTGTTGATAATAATAGCTTAGATAGCTTAGGATATTTTTAGACTAGTTAGGTAGGTACTTATTTTTACCGAACCTAGTGAAGGTGAGTAAATAAACTATCCCTCTGTAAATCTAACCATCAAAGATGTATAATTACTATTCGCCAAATTACTTAAAACTTTTTAAACCATAGACGTATATAATATAGACCCGGTCTAACGTATACGTAATATGTCCCCACTTCCACGGTGTCCAATCCAATGTTCTGTCACCGAGCGTGCGTGACAATAAGCGTTTTTAAAAAAACTTTTTTCGAATCTGTTTCTCAGTATCTAAAAACTCGTCTCGTTGTTGAAAAAATGTGACCCAGCTTTAGTGTCACGATATAAGTTTAACTTTGGATTGGACACCAATGAAGTGAGGAAACATGACATGTATCTACGTTAGGCCGGGTCCATACGAAGTATTATTTATGTCTATGTTTTAAACTGTTTCAATTAACAGATGTGCGAATCGAACGTAGAACAAGAAGCGTCTGGAAAACTTTACACGCTTAAACCGTTGGACCGATTTGGATGAAATTTGGTATGAAGATAATGAGAGTGACGGGAAAAGACAAAGGCTATAGATAGATGCTTTTTAACCCGGGAAAAGCTTTTTTCCCGCTGGAACGCGATAATCGAGTTTCACGCGGGCAACGTCGTGGGCAGAAGCTATAGTAAGATTATAATAATTGTTATATTTACCACTGTGCTTTTCGGTGAAGGAAAACATCGTGAGGAAACCTGCACGCATCTGTGAATTAATGCAAAGATGTGCGTGAAGTCCCTAATCCGCACTTAGCCCGCGTGGGGACTAATAGCCCAAACCCTCTCGTGATGAGAGAAGGCCTGTGCCCAGCAGTGGGACGCAAATAGGCTGTAGTAGTAATTGTTATATTTATAGTTTAGTAAGACAGCAGACAGGTTCGGATTGGGCCCGCACTGGGCCCGCGTGGGGACTATTAGCCCAAACTCTCGTTATGAGAGGAGGCCTGTGCCCAGCAGTGGGACGCAAATAGGCTGTAGTAGTAGTAGCAGACAGGTTGCGACAGGTTTTAGGCTAGTAACTTAAGTGAATTGAGATATCCTTTAATTAAGTAGGTACTTTATAGAAGCATGCAGGTGCAGGTTTTCGCGCGATGAATCCCCGTCCCCGAGCGATGAGCGGCGCGGCGGTTGGTCAAACACGCCTGCAGTCAGCGATCGTCACTGTCACTGTATGACACTGTTTAAGAAAATATTGACATTTGTCGACATTTGGAAAATTTTACTTAATCTTGTATCCCAGTTAGTGAAAATGTCAGAAAAAAATAAAGACCGTGTCAGCTTTTGTGACCACAATTAATTAAGCACGAAATTTGTATGAATGCAAACTATTTTGTTGATGTTTTTTAAAGGCAATTTATAAATCATAGGTATGAAAATTTATAATTATATTAAACTTCAAGTATGCTTAGTTGTGGTCACAAAACTGACACGGTCTTAATTTTTTTCTGACATTTTCACTAATTGGGGTACCTATGTAAGATTAAGAAAAAGTGCCCATCTACATTTTGCTACTTACTATGTACCTACGCTACGTCCTAATACTTATCTTCTTTGATCGAACTTTTAATAGAGGCCGTGCATCTAACTTATGACATGTACCTATCTACTTAGGTATCGAACGACTTTTCTCGTTAGTTTAGGTACTTACTTACCTATAATAATTGTGCCTCCAACGTCTTTGTCTGTCTGTGACTTTCTTTTTAATTTGAGACATTTATTTTTGTTTAACATTGATATGATTTGACGGCCAGCTTGGTCCAGTTGGTAGTGACCCTGCCATCTGTTCCGATGGTCGCGGGTTCGAGTCCCGCTCGGGGCAAACCTTGTGTGATGAACACGAATGCTTGTACTCGAGTCAGGGATGTTAGTATTTATATATTATGTATGTATTTCTCTATATAAGTATTTATATCGTTGTCTAGCATCCATAGTACAAGCTTTGCTTAGTTTGGAGCTAGGTCAATATATGTGAAATGTCCCAAGATATTTATTTATATAGGTAAGGATTCACATCAACCGGAGAAAAATGGCCCCGTCTGGCCTTCGTTATGAAGAGGTGTTATTAGCATATTGAAACGTATTTTCTAATGTCAGTTTGCTCCATATATTTTGACATATCCTATTATAGGTCAATGTTGTTCAGGGTTTCTTTGCGTGATAAAATCAAAAATGAAGATATCCGCAGAAGAACTAAGGAGAGTTGGGAAACGTCGCAGGATGATGGTCGATGTGGCCAGAAAGTTCTCGACTGGCGTCCGAGCACCGCCGAGTTGTCGGAGGCCAACTAAATAGATGGAGCGAAGCGGCTACTTGTAAAGCTCACCGAAATACCTACTAACGATATGAGTGGTACGAAGACTGGACCCACCAAGCGGTGAGCCTTGGGTTAGGCCTATGTCGTCTGTCGGCTGGAATGCTGTTGATGACGTATTGAGCTAGAAGTTCAGTTTCAGTTTAGATTTAGCTTTCTTAATATGCATTAATCCATCCATAGTAATATTATAAATGTCATCCATCCATCCATCATCCATCATTATATATTACTTATTCATCCATACTAATATTATAAATGCGAAAGTAACTCTGTCTGTCTGTCTGTTACCTCTTCACTTAAGCTACTTTGTATCCCGGAAAAGCGCACAGTTCTCGCGGGAACGCTATAACCGAATTCCACGCGGGCGAAGTCGCGGGCAGAAGCCAGTATTTTAATAATGTTAACTACCATTGGACATATTATCAAGATCATATTAATGAAGAAACATACCTGATTGATTCCATACATTCGAGGAACAGTACAAACATATTGTAATTACACAAAAGGTATGGCATATTACGACTCCAGATTTCCTACGATTTCCAGACAACCTTTGGATAGTGGAGATGCAGAAAAACGGTTTTGACTATCATTCCCTTGTAGGCGTGTGATATGTCCATTGTATAGGTACGTAATAAATAAATTAATAATGCACTTTGATAGTACTGCAACTGGTTCAATAACCGCCTTATAATTGCTCGTTCCCTTGCATTGGTCCAACTGCGTTGATTGTCTTGTATTGTGCATACAATCTAATTGAAGTGACGAATGGGTTACAAGTTTACAACTAAACAGGTCAAGGGAGATACAATTTAAAATTAGGTTTCGGTTCTGTAGTGTCCTCTATCTAGGGCCTGGATACAGGACACTATGCTACATAATGGCCTAACGTTATAATATAGATAGAGTACGTAGTTGCCATTACACACAAATACGATTTCAATATTTAGTTTAAAGAAGGGAAACTTTTAAAATTTCAAGGATTTTTTTAGGAGACGGGGTAGTTAGTCCATTACAGTATTATTTTAAAAATTAAAACGCGCCTGGTTCATAGAATAGCAAGAATTCCGTCAAACGGCGTGGTTGCTGACATAATTGAATAGGCGCTAATGGTATTTATTGTTGTAGCTTGAAGCTCAGTATTTTTAAATTATTATTTGTATGCACTTGACCACTATCGATATTAATATTATAAATGTGAAAGTAACTCTGTCCGTCTGTCATTCTGTCTGTCTGTTACCTCTTCACGCTTCAACCGCTGGACCGATTTACACGAAATTTGGCATGGAGATAGTTGAAGTGCCGGGAAAGGACATAGGCTACTTTTCATCCCGGAAAAATGCGTAGTTCCCGCGGGAACGCGATAACCGAATTCCACGCGGACGAAGGCGCTGGCAGAAGCTAGTTTAGGATAATTACTACTTATCTACTACACTAGGCGCCTAGTATATTTGCTAGGTGCTCGTGATTCGACTGTGACACCTAGGTTTAACTAGGTAGGTATGCATGCTTGCATCGAGGCTTTCGTAAGAGACTACATTAGGGCGCACTGCTATTACAGCTCTCGTATTATTCGAGAACTTTCCGCGTCACTCTGGAGATAATTAGCATCTAGTAGAGAGAGAACTTGCTAGAACGCTGGCAAAGTTAAGAACACATTTCAGTAACAAATGCTGAGCATATGCACCCGTCTTAACCTGGCAGAGATATACCTACATAGAAAGGAGATAAATTAAAAAAAAAATGTTCTTGTAATGGACAAGAAATCTGCATAATTTGGTCATTAGGGGCGCTGCGATGGCTTGACCCAAACCATCTGTCAATTACATAGAGAAATATTTGTTGTTATTGGTTTTATTTATTAAAAAATGCCGCGCTGTGCCATTCCAGGATGCAATGAGAACGGACGACACGTATTTCCGAAAGACTTGGTATTTGGGGCAGGTATAATTGCATTGGGATGTCTTCATTTTCATCACAAATAACTGAACCAAAATTAAAATTGCGGTCAATATTTAACAATTTTAAACAAATCTACTTAAAATTGACAACAAAAAAACCCGCAAAATTTGACAGCTGCAGTGTTTGGGTTTTGGTTTGGGTCAAGCGTTTGCAGCGCCATCTGGGTCGAGCTTTGCGTATTCTTGTCCATTGACGCGCCTCGCTTAGAATATATAAACCATTCAACTAACTCTTGCTACACCGTACCGCTATTGAAGCGTGTGTCAGTTTGTACATTAGTCGTAAAACGCAATAGGTATTTCTTGCAAACGAAAAATGCTTTTGCTTTTTGATCCATTGCTTTCTTAGTTTCCTGCCTCATACGGTTCAAAATTAACCTAATCAACATCTTGATGAGAGCTTCTTTAAGAGTCCCCAGTAAGCTCTTTTCTCCATACAAACGTAGTTACGTTTTAATTCGCAAACGACTTATCAGATTGGCACAAAATTTTACAATTGATAGTGGAGCAGAGATATTAGTGTCCAAAATACACTTTGATTGTAATAAATTGAATAACAAAGAAACTAGGACCATTTTAGTTTCGTCCATACAAACTTGAAAATTCAGTTTTTTGGCTGTAATTTAATTGTGTTTTATTTTACCACGACATTTAATAATTTCGAACACTGACAATAATGATTTTATTATGTGTACCAAGTTTCGAGTTAATCTGTTTAGTAATTTAGGAATAAAAGCGAAACTATGTTTGTATGAAAAGTTGAGAAATAAGCGTATAAGTAGTGGGGAAAGCGTCGGCCACGAACTGGTATAAAATAGGTACTTGTGTTTATTACTGTGCAGGTACAGTCAAGGGCATTAATATGTGTACACTTTTGCATCCTGTTCCGTTGTGTTAAGATCCAAAGGTGTATACATATTAATGCTCTTGACTGTACTTGTGCTGATTGCTTATTTGCTTAAGAGGGTTTATCCCGAAAGCTGGCAACGTCGCGTATAGCTGTCAAATGTTACGCTATTTTTATTGATTTCTCAATATTGCTGAATTTGTCGTGAAGCGACAATTAAGGGATGAAGGTGAGAAGAGGAAGGAGAGAGTAGGTATATACAATAAATATATTTACAATAAGGGAAAGAAAACCTATTTACAATTATTAAAAAAAGGGTAATGGAATATGGACGAAGTGGTGAGAACTGGTGTTATGAAGAGCGGTGTGAAGGTAAAGTTGAGTCAGGGTGTGGGACGAGTGAAGGATGATGTGAAGGATGAAGGAGGTCGAGGTGGAGAATGATTCAGTAGCACGGCGTAGCGGAAGGGCGGCACAGAATATTGGTGATGACGTAATCAGGAACAGCGGCACAGGTCTTTATTGGACGGTGGAGGTGTGCAGGGTCAGAGCGACGCTTCGAGGTTCAGCTGGTGGCTGGCACGGGGTAGTAGTACTGCAGGGTGGATCAGCGTAGTGGTGACGACGCAGTGGACCGTCTCTGGATGGCTGAGTGATGCCACGGGCTAGGTACACGTATAGAGCGGCACGGGTGATAGTGCAGCGGGTAAAACGTCAGAGGAGATGGAGCCAATGGCTATCACAACGTAGAAAGTGAGTCTTTGTACGGATATTAAAAGTTGTCCGCACACCAACTTGAAGGACTTTGTGCGGATAGATTTTAGAGTTGTCCGCACACCAACTCAGAAGATGAAGTAAATTATTAACTTAGCACGGCCAAAAGGTTGCCAGAGGCTTTGGGCCTTTTTTGCAGGGTCCTGGGGGCTGGTCGACCCCCAGGACAAAGGTCTTATAATTTCGACTGCTCCGTTTGAGAGCTGAAGAAGAACTGCACATCCTTGCGGCTATATCGATAAGGAAACCTTGGATGGAATTTTTAGAGAATTTGAATAAAAATAGAAATAAAACATCAAATTTATCGCCCACCAGCGAGAAACCTAACATTTTACAAAAGGATTGATATGTTGTGACTATAGCAACGGGTATCAACAACATTGTCAACTACGTCAAAATTAACAAAAACCACAATTTCACCGAAATTATAAAGGCAAAATTGTAATGTTCAAGTAATTCAAGAAGGAAAAATAATAACAGGTCGCGACAAATACATTGCCACGACGTAATTTGCGTGTCGTATAAGTAAACGCGAGACAAAGAAGAAGCTTGGATGTACGTGAGATTATGGTGTTATAAAAATGTGTTTGTGTACAAGGGATCCGAAGTAATGTTATGTTTTTAATTGCAGGAGCATGTTAATGATGAGTATAAATGAAAGTGTAATTTAAAAGGTAAGTAATATTATGATATCCTACACATTAAAAAGGAAGATATCACTCTATAGTTGAATGACGCGTCTCGTTTTATATTTGTTGGTTAGGCATTCAAATGATAATTCATAGAGTCATTCAAGTTTACATTAAAAAACAAGGAAAATGCGATGGAAAATTTTCAAAAGATATTGCTTCCATAATACTAAAAGTTTCGTGTTCCTTTGATAACTATTGCAATCCACACTTAATGTTTTATTCAACCATAGAGCGACAATTCATGTTTTCATTCAGTAATATTTAGAAATTAATGAAAATAGCAATATATTTGACAGTTATTTGCGAAGTTGCCAACTTTCGGAGTAAACCCTCTTAACATGCAAAGCGCCATTCGCCTACCTATTCAAAGATGTATTTTTATAAATTATGATTACTACCAACAAATTTGTATAAAATCTGCTCCTACATTACTGCCTTGTTGAATATGTATGAGGAATGGAAACATTTTTGGAGTGCGACATTTATTTTACCGATAGATATTCAGCGTATCTGTTCTGACCGTAAATTATTATTTGGTTTATGTAAGTAAAAAAGACCGTCCTGTAACTTAATCCATACTAATATTATAAATGCGAAAGTAACTCTGTCTGTCTGTCTGTTACCACTTCACGCTTCAACCGCTGGACAGATTGAGAGAATTTGGCATGGAGAGAGTTGGGGTCCCGGGAAAGGACATAGGCTACTTTTTATCCCGGAAAAACTTATAGTTCGGGAACGCGATCACCGAATTCCACGCGGGCGAAGTCGCGGGCAGAAGCTAGTAACATATAAATGGATAATGCCATAGATTTTGACACTTTGTAACATATAATATAGAAGTAATGTAGTCACTTCTATTTTACGGTTGCGAAGAAGTCGAAAAATGAACACAATATTTTGTTAGATTATTGCAAGTTTCTAAGAAAATTACTTACTCTCTGAATGATTTCCTCGGGGGCTATGGAATTAATTTTAACTTGCTTGCAAGGTAAACAAAATTTCTGATTGACATTGCAAAATGTGTGGACTGTTCGAGCGTTTTATGTCGATCAGTAGGTCTAGTGTATTTTTTACACCAAAAATGCAAAACGATGTCACGAAGTTATTCGAGTAAACTATTCACGATCAGTTTTGTTTTAACACGCGAGTGTAAGCTTCAACTTCGGGCTCGGTTTGTTTTTACCTCTTCTCACATGAGTGTAAATCTTTATTTGCGCTAAACGCATCGAACGCGTTTTAGTTTATTCATCATTTTTGTATGAGAACACAAACAGCACCCCTAGCGGCAAAACATGGAGTCAATTCAGCGAGTGACATTTACTTTACGAAAACTCGTACTCGTATATACCTAGATTACTATAACCGTTTGCCAGCGACTTCGCCCCGCGTAGACTTTGAATTTGCGTACCCGATGATACTATATACATATAGATGGTTATAGTTATAGAAGTATTGAAAAACTGTGGTTCCCGTGGAAATATCGAGATAAAAAATATCCTATGTTATTGCCAGGGTCTCAAACTATCTCCATACCAAATTTCATCCAAATCGGTCCACTCGTTGCGACGTGAAGGAAGGACAAACAAACAAACAAACACACTTTCACATTTATAATATTAGTATGGATTAATTACTACTTGTGCTACTTACTGGTATGATTGAAATAAGTAAAGGCTATGAGATATTATTTCAATAAGCCGGATTAACCAGTTAAGGTTGCTGGTTGAGGTTTCTAGAACCTAAAACTACATTATACAATCAGTTTCTTCGATAGATACACGTTTTCTGACTAACTGCGAGTGTAAGCTCGTATTTGACAGTTTGAAAAGTAAATTAAACGAAACGCAAGAAGTAAAGTTACTCACCCGACTTTATCACGTGAGAACGTGAGAACTTAGGTTTTCGAACCTGTCGAATCCAAATTTACTTCAAAATTTTAGATTTTTTAAGTGAAATAAATGATATATGTATGTCGTCTATGTCTTAATATGCTTGTATTGTGTTCTTGAGATATTTTTTACTAAGTATGTTATTTATTTAAGCTTCTTCGCATACGTATAAGTGTGTCTTTCTTTTTTAATGATGAGATACTCCACGTTTGTGACGAATATACCTATAACTATGTACTTCGATTTGGTTTAACAAAAAACTAAATTACATAAATTACTCCGGGTTGCCTAGAAATTTTAGAAAATGTAGGTAACTTGGCAACACTTATGGCCATTTTGACAATTTTGACAGAAAAAACCTGAAGAAACGCAAACGCGATCGAGACGTTATAACTCACTGCCTTCCGTCACATATTTGACATTGTCATGATTGACGTTTACCAAGCCTCCTCAAATTTGATATTAATGATAATTTAAATGTTTATTATTGAATAATTGCCGGCCTGAGGCCAATATTTTGATAATGGCGAAGTGTCCAAGACAGAAACCATCAATTTTATAGTGTATAGCGGATGTCGCAAAGTGATGGTGACAATACATGAACGTGTGCGAGAACGGTGTTGACAAATGCACTCGAAGGTTAAAAATGAACGTTTTACGAATAGTTTACTCGAAGTGTTTGGAGTTGAGAAGATGGACGTTGACGTTTGTTTCACCTCAGCCTCACCAAGTTTACTTGATTTATCTTTTATATCGTACATTAATTGTTTCCTCCATACAATGCTCGGCCCGTAGGCCATACTTGAGAGTGGCAAAATTGCCTTGCATATACTTGGAAAGAAGCCATTATATAAGAGAACAGAAGAGAAGAATTATATTTTAAGATCCATACTTTGAATTGAGCCCAATTTCTTGTAACGTAGAAAGAATTGGCGCAGCTCGTGTTACTTTTATCAAATACAAAGGAGAATGCGTGCATAGAAGCAAGAAACAGTAAGTATTAGACATAATAATAGTATTTATTTTTATTTGACATATGCAATACCCACTGCTGGGCACAAGCCTCCTCTCATCACCAGAGGGTTTGGGCCCTACACAGGCGCAGTTTGGATTGGGGACTCACACATGTACCTACATTCTTGAATTACTTCGCAAATGCGTGCATGTTTCTTTACGATTCACTATGTTTTCGTTCACCGAAAAGCCAAGTAGTAGGTAATTTTGCACAAAAGTAACTCAGAGATGCGAGCCGGATTCGAACGCCCGCCGATCCTCTGCATGAAGAGTTCTATAGGTGATGGTATGGGTGAAATGGTTCCGAATGGAGGACCGATCACCAGACTGATCCAGGCAGTCGTCCCCTTTCATAAATAGGTGATGGAGGCCTAGTAGTTGGCAACCATCACGGCTTCAATTAAATACCTAATATACACTTACATTTTCTTTCAGTGTTCCTTCTGGCTCTGCCCCAGCAAGTCAAGTGGAACTGTGGCAACTTTAAGACCAGACCCCGTGGCTGAGCCAACTGCTGATTCCTACCAGAATTTCATCAAGTTTTAAGTAGTTTAAACACTAATAAATCATGCTATATATTCCATTGAGTTTATTATTGGTGTTATTTATTGTAAGTATGTATATTTCTTTAGCAAATGTCAGCAACTAGCAACTGATCGATCAAAGCACAACCGAAGCTACTAACCGCAGAAAGCTGAAATTTGGCATATAGGTTCCTTGGGGAATTGGGGGGTGTTACTAAGCATAATTCCCGCGGGAACGCTCCGAATTCCACGTGAATGAAGTCACCGTCGGAATAAGCTAGATTGATATAATGCTTTTAGGTATTCGCATCAGTCAAGAATGTTGGCCGCTCTATTTAGCTATAAGTACCTACTAAGCCACAATTTTGCATTTATAGTATTTCCCTTTACATGATTTATTTAACGTTAATCTACCACATATGTAGCGGGAGTGGTGATGATGAGAACAAACTACTTTCTTGGTTAGTTTCAAGTTGATTTATTTCATAATCATTTAGAACGCTTAAATGGGTGGGGCTCACAAGAATGTGCCGTCACACACTGGAAATTCTTGTGAGCATCACCCAATATGTACTTATGTCTACTGAAACGATACTCCATGACACGGCCTATCTCTCTTCCGTGCCGTGCCTTGTGGACGATGCCGATGGTGCTGGCACAATCCTCCACGCCTGGAAAGACTATTCCTATATCGACTACGTCGCGATGTACGCCTCTTCATCGTTCAGCAAAAAGGCTGGTTTCAAGCGACCGATTGATTCGCACGTCGCTTTGCCTTCTCTATTAATCAGGTTCCCACGCTTTGCTCCTCCTCTCAACCACTATAAATGGGCCATCATAAGGCGGCGTTAGAGTAGGGCGGAGTATGACGCTTCTTACGCTTCTTGTGAACATTTCTGTAATTGGCCTTTCCCTTCTTGGACCGAGACAACATTAGCAATACTTAAGTATCTTCCCTTAAACATCTCTGTAAAACTATCGTAGGAACAGTTCCTCATTAAAAAACATTCCTGCGGTAGCCTAATCGGTATTCCATATACTTTCCTCGCAGCGCTATATCCGGTTTCTTCCTGTAAACTATGCTTGTAAACAACTCCTAAGTCCCAACTATAATATGGTAGGAAACTCTTCAACCGAGTTCTCTCTTTCGCTTCTTGCCCAAATACTAGCTATACAGATAGCCATGTAGGCAATACCAGCAATTTTGTAAGGAACTGAAAAGCCCTGCATGCCGCGTGTCTTCTAAATTTTATCTCCATGTTTAGTATCTTCAAAAATGTTCAAACTATTAGCCTGACAGTGACCTTGACAGATCGAATTGCGTATACTACTGCGTTTCTGTCATACTAAAAGTCACTCGAAAACGTGAACGTTTTCGTTTACTCACTTACTCGCTCGTCACTCATTCGTATTAATCAAAATACACTCGCTAAACCTTGTTACAAAACGTACCGTTAGGGGCGCTGTTCAAGTTTTCATACAATCTTGATGTAAACGCAAACGCGGTCGAGAAGTATTTTCCAGGTCCGAAAAATACACTTGAGGTACTGAAGCATTTAGAAGTGTTGGCAACACTGGTGCACGGTGGATGTGACAGCGAAAAAGCGCGGGAACGATCTGCTCTCGTTCTGCGCGCGCATTGCGCGGCACTTGAAAAATAGAGGAAGAAAAAGACAGGCCGTCGACTCGATTATTCAGTGTTATTATTATTATTAAATTAATTAAACTCAGTCTTTATTGAAAGTCTACTCTAATTTGTAGTTTAGTTAATATCAGAAGTGGCACCCACGCGACATGGGTAGACGTAGTAGACACAAAAAACGTAAGCACACCCGGGCTCGATCCCCTTCCAGCAGTAGCAGCAGCGGGAGCAGCTCGGAAGCCAGGACTCCGTCACCTCCACCGAAAAGAAAGCGAAAGGTATCGGTAGCTGAGACTGGAACTGTGAGTAACAATGCCTATACTCTAAACAACATCATTCCAGAGTTCGACCCCCTGAAAGATAACATTAATGCATGGTTAAATGTGATCGAGTGCTATGCTGAAACATTTAAATGGTCAGATGAGATCATTAGATTCCAGGCTCTAAACAAGCTCAAAGGGTCAGCTAAATTATGGTACGATTCGTTACTACGTACTGACATGCTGTGGCCATCGTGGAAGTGGTCCGATTGGAAAGCTAGATTATTTGCAAGCTTCCAGATCCGTCGCAACATGTTCGAATTACTGAAGGAAATTATCGATAAACGTCCATTAGAAAATCAATCATTGTACGAGTTTTATTTTGAGCAGAAATGTAAAATAGACCGGTTAACGCTAAATTTCACGGAACAAGACATTATCTCGATAATTGTAGGTAACTTAGCGGACGGCAGTATAAGCCTCTCAATCGACGCCAGTAATTTTGAGACTTGTGACAGTTTTGCTAGCTTTTTGCATAGTCGTACATATAAATCACGCAGACCCACAAACAATATTCGCGATAATACTCAGTCCAAAAGTACCAATCAAAATCAAACCACAGTAAATTCAGTAACACAACCGACTACAAGTACAGTTTCGGCAGGCCCGACCTTCGTCCCGACGCCGGGTACCGCCCAGGAGTCCACCCCTGGCGCAGCAAATAATCGCAAACTAATTAAATGTTACACCTGCGGTGGAAATCACAAACGTAGCCAATGTGATACTAACAAATGCGCCTTCTGTGGTAGAAGGGGACACAGCGAAGCCGTGTGTTTTCATAAAAAGAATCAAGTAAAATCTGAAACTCAAGAAGTCAAACTTGTAGCGGCAACAAATACTCGCAATAAATTTATGAAAACAATCGGCTTGAACAATTATTCGCACGAGGCTTTCATAGACACGGGCAGTAGTTGTTCGTTGATATCTGACAAGTTAATTAATCAATTCTCGCTTAACACGGAATTATTATCAACGCCGATCGTATTACAAGGTTTTTCGAAATCGAACATTAAAACTGCTACTCGTAAAGTATCTGTGAATTTAAAACTGGACGATACTTATCTTTCGAACGTTGATTTCTATGCAATTGATGATTTGACAGGTTGTGACATACTCATCGGAAGAAACGTCACAGAAAGACCCGATTTAATGTACACTCGTGTAGGTGATATTCTCCGGTTTGATTACGCGAAATCGTTTGATGAATTTTGTAGCAACGTCACAGATATGCAGTTAAATACAGAAACTCATCTTGCAGAACTTGTCACCTTGTTCAGGGAATATAGTGATTGTGTGGCCTCGAACATTAAAGAACTAGGTAAAGCTAATTGTCAGGAAATGGTCATTAATTTGGATAGTACGCAGGCGGTTCACAGTAGGCCGTTTAGGTCCTCGCCGGCAAATAGGGCTATAATCCGCGAAATGGTAAATGAATTACTAGAAAACGATATTGTACGTGAGAGTACTTCCCCATATGCAAGCCCCGCATTGTTGGTTGATAAAAAGAATGGCGAAAAACGATTATGCGTTGACTATAGGGCGTTAAATAAGATAACAATAAAAGATAAATATCCTATGCCGCGCATAGAAGACCTTGTTGACCGACTTCAAGGTTTCAAGTATTTTACTTGTTTGGATCTCAAATGTGGCTACTATCAAATAAAATTAAGTGAAGAATCCATAGCAAAGACTGCTTTCATAACCGAAGATGGCCACTATGAGTTTTTGCGAATGCCGTTCGGTTTAGTAAATGCTCCATCTTGCTTTCAGCACATGATAAATAAAGTGTTAGGCAACTTACGCTTTAATAATGTCATTGTCTATCTAGATGATGTCTATCTAGCTACAGAGACTATAGATGAGAATTTGCAATTATTGCAACAAGTCTTGCAATTATTTAGAGAGAATGGTTTAACCCTGAATCTCAAGAAATGTCATTTCTTAAAAACTGAAATTGATTTTTTGGGATTCAAGGTGAAACAGGACTGCATAATGCCAAATGATGCCAAATTAGACGCTGTGCATGAATTCCCTGTTCCTCAAACCGTCCATCAGCTGAGGCAATTCCTTGGGCTGATCAGTTATTTTAGAAAATTCATAAAGAACTGTGCAATGTTGTCAGCACCTCTTACAAAACTTTTAAAAAAGGATGTTCCCTGGAGATGGACTAACACTGAGGAACAGGCTTTTCAAAATTTAAAAAGCAAATTAACATCAGATAGTGTTCTAACCATTTTTGATCCAAACAAAGATAAGGTTCTTTATACAGATGCAAGTCGAGAAGGTGTGGCTGGGATACTTATGCAGGCTAGTGATGATGGTGAAAAGCCAGTACATTACTACAGTAGGCAAACAACTGAGCATGAAAAGAAGTATCATTCCTTTGAATTGGAGCTTCTAGCTATAATCTGTGCAATCCAAAGGTTTAGGTTATACTTATTGGGAAGGCCTTTTAAGATCATCACAGACTGTAATGCCGTCAGGTATGCAATGACCAAAAAAGAAATTATTCCACGGATAGCTCGTTGGGTCCTCGCTACGCAGGAATTTGACTTTGAGATCTTACACAGAGAGGGCACTCGCATGGCACATGTTGATGCATTAAGTAGAAACCCTGTGTCATGTGGTCAAAGATCTGAAAGTGAAATTATCATGTCCATCACCGAGTCAGATTGGTTGCTATCAGTGCAAGTACAGGACCCAGAGATAGTTCGTTTAAGGAATATACTAGCGTCAGGTGAGGCCGACGCGCATAAAGATGTGTATAATGATTATGAACTGTTAGGCGGTAAGGTCTATAGAAGAACTACCAAGGGCAGACGTTGGGTTGTACCAAAGAAGTGCATATGGCAGATAATAAAGTGCAACCATGATGACCTTGGTCATTTTTCTGTAGACAAAACTGTTGAGAGGATAAGTAGTCAGTATTGGTTCCCTCGTATGCGTCATGTTATTAAAAAGTACATAAAAAACTGTCTGAATTGTATTTATTACAAAAACAAGGGTGGGCGTAAAGAAGGCGAACTGTATCCTATTCCTAAATATGCTCAGCCTTGGCATACTTTACACCTAGACCATTTAGGCCCATTCGTCACAACGAAAAGGAAAAATAAGTATCTTCTTGTTATGGTAGATGCTTTTACAAAATTTGTTTTCATCTCGGCAGTACGTAAAACAAATACGTCAGGCGTTATCAAGGAGTTGGAATCTATTTTCAAAACGTTTGGCAATCCAAAACGATTAATCTCCGACGCAGGAACTAGTTTTACATCAAAACAATTTGATCAGTACTGTCAAAATAAAAACATTAAATTGCATGTTGTTGCCACAGGCATGCCACGCGCGAACGGGCAAGTGGAAAGATTCAACAAAACCATTTTAGAATCGTTGAAAGCGGCCGGTGCCGATACGGATTATGACAGGTGGGACGAGTGTGTCAAAACTCTCCAACAAGGCTTAAACAGCACTATTCATAAAAGTACTAAAGCGGTCCCTAGCGAGGTATTTTTCGGTTACCGATTGCGCGGTGACAGTGACAGTTTATCCCCTAATTCTGACATTGAACATGTTGTTGACGTGACTGGGCTGCGTAATTTAGTTGATTCCAATATTAAAGCCTCAGCAGAAGCTCAGAAAGAAAGATTCGATAGCACTCGACAGCAGGCACGAAAATACGATATTGGCGACTTGGTCTTATTGAAAATACAAAGCCAGAGCAACGACGGGCAAAGCCGCAAGCTTCTACCAGCGTTCAAAGGGCCCTTTCAAGTAACCAAGGTGTTTGAAAACGATAGATACGAGGTGACGGACCTGAGAGGTAGTGTAAGGAGCACTAAGCCTTATATGGGTGTAGCAGTGGCTGAAAATATGAAGCCATGGATTAAAATAGACGACTGGGAACTACTACAACATTAGTTTAATTCACAGCGTGTTGGCAAGGTACACCTCAGTATTTACAGAAATAACAAGTTAATGTCAATTCCTAGTAGGTATATCAATTAAAATAAAACAAATTTGCTGAAGTTCTAGTATGGGTGTGGCGAGTAAAGATTAAAAAGAAACTTTCACAATTGTTTCTCTTTGATCAATATGTTTTAGGGAAAAGGTGAGTGATTGCTCTGGTTGTTGGATGGTATCTTTGTTAAAAAAAAAAAAACAATTAACAGTTGGCACATTTGAGTGTGATGAAATGTCCTTCAAATGCTGAGTTTAGACTGTGATGGGTAATATAAAATGTAAGCTTAGCACATTTGAGTGTGATGAAATGTCCTTCAAATGTTAAGTTTAGACTGTGATGGGTAAAATAAAATGCAAGTTTGGTGCATTTGAGTGAGATGAAATGTCCTTCAAATGTCAGGTTTAAACTGCAATGGGTAAAATGAAACATAAGCTTAGGTACCATACAAACAATGCCTAATCAATTTCCCAAATTGTTTTAAGCAAGTATAATTTGGTATGGAAGACATTTGGGACGCTTGAGTGTGATGAAACATCCTTCAAGTGCTAATGGTTCCATACTAGGATGTCAAGCCTGGTTTTCATTACAATATTGTGTACAAGGAAACATGAAGGCTAGACTTCCCCAGACAGAAAGATCAAAATAATTAATGTCAAAAATGTTGTTTCAGTTTACATCTTTACTCGTGTAGCATCTGAGGCAGATGCTGGGCAGAATGACCGTGTTGGCAACACTGGTGCACGGTGGATGTGACAGCGAAAAAGCGCGGGAACGATCTGCTCTCGTTCTGCGCGCGCATTGCGCGGCACTTGAAAAATAGAGGAAGAAAAAGACAGGCCGTCGACTCGATTATTCAGTGTTATTATTATTATTAAATTAATTAAACTCAGTCTTTATTGAAAGTCTACTCTAATTTGTAGTTTAGTTAATAGAAGTGTCAAGTTGTCAACCTTTATTTTCAAGTTAGGTACCGCGTCAATACGTAATATTTAATAGTATATTACAAACCTAGGGCGGCGAATTCGTTATGTCCCAGGTCGCAGGTATTTGTGACGTAAATATTTTTGAGCATGTGTTGGTTAGTTGGGTCATGTATGCTCACGAAAGCATCTAACTAAGTGAGTCAAAATGCAATTAAACTTCTGATGCGTTCTTTTAGAATTTCATTGCTTTTCTATCTCTCTGTCACCCTTTCACTTCACTTCCAGGCAACAGGTTTCGATGAAATTTGGCAACAGAATTAGATTAATAAAATGAACGTCCCAAGAACAAAGAGAAATATACTAATTGACATGTTTACCCTCTGATAGAGTGCGCCCACGGGAAACTTGTCGCAGGCGACAGTTTCGGTCTGTCAAATCCAAGGAGATCTATGGAGTTGTACCCACAGGAGACTTTTGTCACGCGTAACTTTTTCTTCAGTTCGCTATGGAGACGTGACTTTTGAGGTGACAGAAACTTTTTTGTCACGGCGACAAAAGTCTGTAGACGCACTCTCTGATTCTATCTACCATGACATTTATTACAGGCGCGTATTCTCAGCTTGTTATTGTTACCTTCGTGCCAAAATGTCAAAGTTTGGCGTCGCTTCCCAATTACAGCATCTCGTTTACAGAGTGAATTGGTGCTAGTTAAGCAGTTGTAGTAAGTATTGAAGTTGGGAACTGCCAGGTGAAATTATGTTATTCGCAGAAGGACAACCAGTAGCACTACCATGAGTTTACAGTGACCGTACTCGCTAGCGACTACGTAAACGATTTGTATGAAGAATTTTAGTTCAACGAGTGACCGCCAGGGGCGCTGTACTATTCTTCATACAAATCGTTTACGTAGTCGCTAGCGAGTACGGTCACTGTGAACTCATGGTATTGCTACTGTGGAGAAGTTTATACCAGAACTATATTTCGTTGTTAGGAACCCTCTGCTTGGCGAAAGCAGGCTTTGTTTTCTATGTAATAAGTCTGTAGAAGAAGTCGCGTCTGAAACTTGAAAATGAAAAGAAACATCAAGTCGAGGGGACTGTATAAACGATACTGGACACAAAATAACGATGTATGTATATAGTATGTCCGGATTTAACTCGAAAACTACTGAACGAATTGCAACAAAATTTGGTATGGGAGTAGTATATAACACTGGTCACCATATAGAATACTTTTTATTCCGAACAATTGCATTGTTCCCGCGGGAATGCTATTAACGAATTCCACGCGGACGAAGTCGCGGGCGGAAGCTATTACTAGATATAAGTATCTCATGTAAGTACATCTGTGCAAAATTTCATCAACTCCTATTCGTAATAGGGTTTTTCACTGAGCTTCCCGATGAAACAAAACGCTTTGAAGAAGCCCTGCGATCTGCGAATCAATCGTTGTGCAATGAAATTCAAATAAATAAATAAAATATAGATTTCTTTTCATTCCAATATTCCCACGGGATCGAGACAACATCTTAGCGCATTGCTAGAGAGAAGTCAATACGCAATGCATAGGTACGTCATCGCTCAATGTGTACAACTACCTAGTTCACTAGTGCGATAACTCATGCTTACCCATATACCTACTGCATAAATTAGCGCATATCATTGCATACGGATTTGGGCTCTATTACTCATGCCCAAACACCCATAGTCGCAGGTAAACTCAATCCGTGATTTACTCCCGGAGCCCAGATACGTTTAACAGGAACACGGGCTTAAATCAAATTTTCACGCGTCCGTTCTCGATGATTCTAGAATGTTCCAGCGTTCGTTTGGGGCAATTTTGCGCGCGAACGGGCTCGCTGACTGATTTGAAAGTTTGATTAATTTCGTGATTGCAAATTGATCTTTTGTTACTTGGCGATTGTCAATGAATGTCGAGAGAACGGCTTTATCAGCGGCTTTTGGGTTGGAAAATATGAATGATTTTTGGAATGAATGTGTGTTCTGTTCTGCAGTCATGAGACAAACTCCTAAGTATATTCCAAATTTCTTCCAAATCGTATCTTCCATCTTCTGAGATCGCTTGTATAAACCTATAAAAGTTCAGCGCGTTTAAAGTAAAGAAAGACTTTGGGGTGACGTACTTACCCCAAAGTCTTTCTCTGTGACCAAGTTAATGATTTGGTTGCGCCGTTTATATGCCCAAATGCCATCGAAAATCTTTATTAAAATACAGTATTATCTATTACATTTCATAAAACGTTATAGACAGCAAAAAAAACGGTAATTGTACTAGGTATTTATTATAAGTTATAACAAAACAATGCGTGGGACAAAAGCAAAGGCCGTAGAGCGTTAAATTACCCCCCTTTGGGGAGGGGGGTCTGGCATGACTCGCTTTTACTGAAACGCTAAGTGCGAGTACTTAACTACGTTACCTAAGTATAATAATATGCAGGTAGCTATATGCGGTGAACATAGAACATTTTTATATAAATTTTACCAAAAGACAGATTTTCTGCCGCAGGTTCAACTGACTAAAACAAGCAAAAGAAAGCACCAGTAGCTAGAATGTTTATAAAACCCAAGACGGAAAAAATTACGATACTTCTATGGTTAAGAGGGTTTACTCCGAAAGTTGGCAACGTCGCAAATATTTCACTGTTTTCATTAATTTCTGAATATTACTGACTGAAAATATGAATTATCGCTCTATGGTTGAATAAAACACAGTGGCGGACTAAGCCTGTGGGGGGCCCGGGGCGGAAAATCGAAATGGGGCCCCCCTCCTTGCCTGTATAGGTGTTGATGGTGTATGTTAGACTCCCATGCTCATGACTACCTAACACATTTAGTTGAAATTTGTTCGCTTACCATCAGGTGGCCTGTGTGGTCGCTTGCATTTATACATCCATAAATGCGAAGCGAAAGTAACTTTGACTCTGTGTTGCGTCTTCACGCTCAAATCGCTTCACCAATTTAGACGAAACTTGGTGTGGATGGAGATAATTCTAGTTCCGATGAAGGACATAGGCATAGCCTAATTTTTATCCCGAAAAACGTATCTAGTTTCCGCGGGAACGTGAGCGCTACAACCGGATCCTACGCGGACAAAGTCGTGGACAGAAACTAGTCTATTTTCTAATATTATAAATGCGAAAGTAACTCTGTCTGTTACCTCTTCACACTTCAACCGCTGGATCGATTTAGATGAAATCCGGTATGGAGATAGTTCTAGTCTCGGGGAATGATCCAGTAACCTTGTCTGGAGTCGTAAGCGCGAAATCCGGTAGTTCTGATTTTTTGCAGGCTTATGTTGTTGGTATAATGTATAATCCAAGTTTGCGACCTCGAGCGTTTAACTCAACTTTGTCAAAAATAAAAAACAAGAGAAAATTTCGGCTGCTTTTCAGATTTTGGCGATGTTGACCCCAAATGACTAGTTTTTGATACTACCTTCTCAGAACGTTTTTAAAGAAGACTAAATTTGCTATGATATAAGACTAAAACCGTCTCTGTGTACCCAATATTTTCTGAAAAAGCTTTTCAGAATTCATAAATTTTCAGAACTTTGTAATATTTTAGAAGTCACTCGAACAGCTGTAGCAGTATGTGTTTCCAATTACCTCCGTCGAAGTGTGCTAGTGTTGAGCACGAGCGTGTGGGGTCATGAATTGGTAGCATTTTTATATCCTACTAGCTTTTGAAGGCGATTTCGTATGCGCATACTCATCAACATTCAAACTCCCGTTTTTCCCGTTCCCGTAGGAATTTTGGACGATCCTCTCTTAATACACCTCTACACCTCCTAAGAAACCTACATGCCAAATTTCAGCTTCCTACTAGCAGCAGTCTCAGCTGTGCGTCACACACACTAAAAGAACTTTGGGGTAACCATCGAACTACTGCCACGTTTCACCTATAGTTAGCAGACAACTCTCAGCCAAAACTGATGGTAGCAGAAGGAAGAATTCGTAACTCCACACGAGCAACACTAGCACAATCCGTCGAAGATAATTGGAAAAACATCCCGATAGCGATGTTCGATGACTTCTAAAATATTGCGAAGTTCTGAAAAGCTTTATCTCAGAAAATATTGGATACACAGAGACGGTTCTAGTCTCATATTATAGCAAATTTAGTCATCTTTAAAAACTTCCTGAAAAGGTAGTATCAAAAACTAATGCATAAGGGTCAAAATTTTCAATGGTTTTTTTTTTTTACTTAGGTACGTTCGGCGCTCAAGGTCACAAACTTGGATTATACATTAGGCCAACATCATAAACAAGTCTGCAAAAAATTAGAGCTACCGAATTTGACCCACATGCTGATGTACTGTTACTAGATTAATTTAGGTATTATCATTATATTCCCACGGAGTCCATATTTTGCGCTTAACACGGTACCGCGAGCGTTGGACTTATTACTAATAGCCTTATATTATGATGATTTGTTTCCTTTTGTTTCCGAAAAAATCAAGTGCTTGGACCTTAGAATTGGGAATGTTGGGATGTTTTACCAATAACTAAGTATCTATGAAATGGACTGTGGGAGCCCTCTCGTCAACTAGGTCGAAACCAGAACACTGGCGTAACAACATGGTGGCAGTGGCGCGTGGCAGAACGGGCAAAATTCCCTAACTCACTTCCCGAGCTGAGGGGGCCCCGGCCCATGAGGCCACGAGGAAAGAAAGGAAAATACAAAAATTTCAGTTGTGAAATTTTGTAAATTAACGCGGCTGGGGCCCTATAGGAACGAAAGATTTGCCTCGGGGCCTCGAGCGTGAGGTGGTACAGTTATGCCGCTGCCTGGTCGAAACTTTTCTTTCAAGTTTTTTTTTTTGCCTTAAGTACTATATTATTTGGTGATTTGGGGGCCCCCTAGGATCGGGGGCCCGGGGCGGACCGCCCCCGCCGCCCCCCCCTTAGTCCGCCACTGATAAAACACCAAGTATGGATTGCAACAATTATCAAAGGAACACGAAATATTTAGTGTTATGGAAGTTATATCTTTCCATTGCATTTTTCATGCATTTGAATGTAAGTAATCTTATCATATGAATGCCTAACCAACAAATATAAAACGAGACGCGTCATTAAACCATAGAATGATAACTTCTTTTTTAATTCAATAATATTGACTGAACCAATCTCATATTTGGTTTAGGTTTTCAAGTCAAAAATAAGAACCTTCGTAAGTAAATCTACTATTATGGATAACTTCCACTCCGTAATAGTGATTGATCGGTTTACCGACTGTTGTGATTGATGAATCGAATATAGTTTTAATAGAAACTACTTAGGAAAACCATTGGAGAATTCTTACTGACGAGATATGCCCGGGTTACACGAGGTACGTAAGTCGTGAATTACGCACAACGAGCGACTTAGGCAGAAGGCACGCCGACGCGATCGGAATTATACCTTTATCTGTGATCTTGTATGTATAACAAGCGATATGCGACGCTCGCTTGCCTTACAAGAGGTGTCTCCAGGCGTTATCGAACAGACACGAGGCGTCGCACGCACCGCTTTCGTACATTTTGTATGGAGCATTTTGAAGCGATATCATGCCTGCGCCGTATCTCTTGCCGCATGCCGCTTCTATATAAATAATAATAATAATAATACCAAAAGCCTCTTCATGTTGGCTTCGGTCCCATGAATGCGAATGACCGGGTCCCCATGGGCCCGTGACATGAAAATGTACGAACAAATAAGTACCTAATAAATCAAAAATATCATTTAGTACAGTGACGTAGCAATTAATTCTAGAGTGTTAGTAACTGTTTTTTATATACTAGTTATTTGTAATATGTTTATGTTAGTTAGGGACCCCTTTTAGGGTACAGGCCTCCTCCAAGTCCGTCCAGTTCTGCCTTTCCAATTGGTGGTCTTCTATATAAGCTTGTATAAATAATTCACGCCTAAGCGATCTCATGTAAATGATGCAAATAGATTATGCAATTTCTACCATATCCATCTTCCATACTATAATGTAAGAGTGGTTTTCGTCTCTTTCTGACCACCTGTTGTTTGTTTAGAGTTAATTTTCGGCACTAGGTACTGAATGAGTATGTATGTATAGATAGGTTTAATATATGTATAGGTTTGGAGTTTTCACAATATAATTAGGAGCCACATATATATGTTTGACTAAAATTTGATGTCGGGGAAAAATTTTTCGTCATTTCAATATATTTGTTCCACACGAGCGACCTCATTGACTGATGCTTAGCTGCTTCTACTGCTAACTGCGTCTTACCTACACGACCATGGACCAAATTATTTGCTAATATTTTTATTTATTTTCTTGAATGTGCTTAGTAATAGTACATTTCGATGCTAGTGCGGAAAGTGTACTTCCGCACGTGTATCGAACGACGTTTTTTAATACAGTTGCGAAAAAATAAGAAAAACAACAAGTAAGGAATTAGAAACGTTTATATTATTAATTTTGTAATTGCAATAGAACTGAAAAATAATAAAGTTCTACAAAAATTAAAAAAAATCTCCTAATAAAAAAACTTCTATCTTTATTTATTTATTTTTTAGTTAATGGCACAATTTGTATGTTGCCTTTGCAAACATAAAAACATGCTTGCAGTAAGAAAAAACGCCTCACTCTGACATGCGTTTCAGCAGCTGTTCCGTTTCACTCAGACAACTTATTAAGAACGGTTATTCAATATTCAATATTTAAAAAATAAACGTGTTATAATGATGAAGAGGTAAGTAATCAATTATGAAATATGTATAGTTATCGTATTCTTACATTAACAGTAAGTTTTAATGTCGATTACGACGTTTAAAGGAAACTAATATTAACACTTGTCGATAAATAGTCATGAACTGGAACAAGCATAAGTTTAACAAAAATGGAAAAGAGAAAAGCACTAGTTCGCAAAAACCAACTTTGCGCACGCTAAACAGCTACGTAAAGTAGCACTTTTTGAGCAACTGTATTAAAAAATAATTTTCATCACACTTGCTCGAAAACGGTGTCATTACAGGCAGGCAAAGCGGCCTAAGGCCCAGATTATGACCACGGGCTTTCGAGATTTCTTATGAGCCCACGGGCCGTAATGTATTTGTTTTCAATTGTTTACTTCGAAATAATACAAATTAAAAAGTAAAACTACTTAAATGGCGGCACCATGTTAGTGGCCAGTACGACGAGAATATTTAAGAATAAACAAAAAAGGTTTGTTCGCGATGCCGATTAACCTACAGGCACAAGTTCACAGGTCGTCCTAGTGAATATTTCCTGCATTTTCCTCGCAAGTGTGATGAAAAACATTGTGTGTATCACGGGCGGTATGGGAATTGCAGTCTCGAGCCCTTTTAAAGTCCGAAACCGAAAGAAAAAAGAATAAATGCTCTCGACTACAATTCCTCGCTTACCGCCCTTAATACACAACGTAGTATTTCAGTCATGGTCTTGGAAGGACTTTTTTTTAACTGGCCAGTACTCTAAGTCCTCAATCATTTCAGTCGATTTCGCCGTCAGCATTTCAAATCGTTCTAAACGACGTTCTAAGCACTCTTTCACGCCACTTAGCTTTTAACGGTTGGTTAACGGTAATAACGGCCCTCCAAGAGTCGTAAAATAATCATTTGAATAAGACGGATTACGAAACTAATGATGACGCTCGGATTCTTAAGGACACTCGTATTAAATTGGATTATTTTAAATGAGACTTAAACCTTAAAAAGCACCTTAAATTATTAAAAAAATGGGGAGTTTTGTTTAGTTGTTCAGTACCTATTCGTATATCCATATTTAATATTATAAATGTGAAAGTAACTCTGTCTGTCTGTTACCTCTTCACGCTTCAACCGCTGGATCGATTTGAATGATATTTGGTATGGAGATTGTTGGAGTCCGGGGAAAGGACATAGGCTGCCTTTTATCCCGGGAAAGCGCGTAGTTCCCGCGGGAGCGCGATAGCCGAATAGGGATGACGACAACTATTTTTTCCTTAGTCTACCAGGAAGATTATTGAAAAGTATTGGACACGTATTTTTTCTTTTTTCACGTAATCAAACTTATACGGAGATATATTGAGTTGAAATGTCGCGTGACGTCACGGTAAGGTACGATTTATACCTAACGGTGACGTAGTTAGCCCCCACTCTCCAACTTTAATGCGGTTTAACCAAATCATTCTTTGTTAATTTGATAAAACAAAAAATACGTGTCTAATATTTTTTTATTACCTGACTGACGGACTAATTAGAATTTCGATTTCTTCATCCTGTCGTCATCCTTATTCCACGCGGGCGAAGTCGCGGGCAGAAGCTAGTGTTGCTCTATACGAGGATTAAAACATCTTTCTTTTTTCTTATTACCTACCTCGGGAGTAATTTGAACTGGTAGGTAAAATCTTTCCTATTATTTTTTCAAACTTGTAGCATTTCCACAAATGTTTTGTATGGCCAACATAAAAGATAGGTACTCCTACCACACGCAATAAGATAATTAGCTAGTGGTGTCTTGTTTACGTGAAATCAATAAAATACTGATGTTTATTTTCGATACGGCAGGATATTATGTCATATTAAAAAAAAACCTGTTTTATTATTATTTATTTATTTAAACTTCATTGCACATACAAAATGTATACAATTGGCGGCTAAAGGCATTCTCTACCAGTCAACCATAAGGCCAAACAGAAACTGTTTTGCTTTTAGTCTACCTCCAAATGTTTCAGTCAGCATAGGTACTACTACTACTACCTACTACTACTACTTACAGCCTATTTGCGTCCCACTGCTGGGCACAGGCCTCCTCTCATCACGAGAGGGTTTGGGCTATAATCCCCATACGCGGGCCCAGTTGCGGATTGGGGACTTCACAAACATATTTGAATTCTTTCGCAGATGCCTGCAGGTTTCCTCACGATGTTTTCATTCACCGAAAAGCTCAGTGGTAAATTCAAATTGAATTTAGCTCATAAGTAAACTTTGAGGTGCGAGCCGGAATCGAACCCCCGACCCTCTGCATGAGAGGCGGTAGGTCGAACCACTAGGCCACCACGGCTTACTACGGCTACTAATATAGGTACTGTACAGTGTTGAAATGAGAAATCTTTATTGGTGTTAAAAAAAAACAAGAAGCATATAAAATAAATGAACTTAAAACTTATACCTTATACAAAAACAAAAAAATAAATAAACAAAAACAATTTAAGAAAAAAAAACAATTTAACACCAAAGCGATTGCCCTCAGCTTTGTGTCTTGGTGCTTGGTGTTGACAGCGAAGTTACTTTTTGCTGCTTTATTTTCGCCAGGGCTTGTAACTGGTTTTGGCCCCCATACAAATAAACCGGTTTTTTTATAGTTCTTTCGTTTACTATTTCATTTTTAATAAGGCGATAAAATAATACGAAGTAATAACCTAAATACACTATGTTCCACATAAAGATAAAATAATTCCAAATATTTGGCTATTTCGGGGTTTTTTAAATTAACCGGTTACAAGCCCTGATTTTCGCACTACGAAAATCGATAGACTTAGATCTGTCAGCTCCCGGAGACGATAAAACGTAGCAAACTTCGACCTTACCATCCTTCTAATAAGCTCTACTGGCATCTCCTGAATTTCGACCACTGTAAAAGCAGTTAAAGTGATAATGCAAATTCCATGTAGGTAGTTACTAAGGCCTTTGAAGTCAGCCATTTTTACAAGACCCCGGTGTTCTTAAAGACTGAAGGCCTCTGAACTCGAACAATGAAAGTTCAGGGGTCTCGTAAAACTGGTGCAAGGTATGTGAGTACATTGTACCTACATGTAATTAGTTAATTTTGTTAAGGAATGTTATTAGTGGAGAAAAAGGCTTTGTGAAGGATTGTTTAAGGAGCTGCAAATAAAGTTGAGGGAGTCTTGAAATTGTTTGAAGTTCTAATATATTTAAATAACTACTTAGTATAATTACTAGCTTCTGCCCGCGACTTCATCCGCGTAGAGTTTGGTTAGGTATAGCATTCCCGCGGGATAAATGAACCCTATCTTTTTTTTCATAGGACTCGAACTGCTTATCTCAATATAAAATTTCATCTAAATCGGTTCCGCGGTTTAAATTGTTATTTGATTTGAAACATAGACGTAAATAATATAGACCCGGTCTAACGTACACGTAATATGTCCCCACTTCCTCGGTGTCCAATCCAAAGTTCTGACACCGAGCGTGCGTGACAATAAGCGTTTTTAAAAAAACTTTTTTCGAAACTGTTTCTCAGTATCCGTATCAGTATCAGTATCAGTATCTAAAAACTCGTCTCGTTGCTGAAAAAATGTGACCCAGCTTTAGTGTCACGATATAAGTTTAACTTTGGATTGGACACCAATGAAGTGGGGAAACATGACATGTATCTACGTTAGGCCGGGTCCATACGAAGTATTATTTATGTCTATGATTTGAAATGATAGACTTAAACTCGAAAGGCTGCGGTTCCACTTGAGCTAAGGCTACGTTACTAATATGCGAAATATCAATACACGAGATTGTTTCATTATTAAATTACTAGCTTCTGCCCGCGACTCCGCCCGCGTGGGATTCGGTTATCGCGTTCCCGCGGGAACTATGCATTTTTCCGGGATAAAAAGTAGCCTATGTCCTTTCCCGGGATCCCAACTATCTCCATGCCAAATTTCATCTCAATCGCTCCAGCGGTTGAAGCGTGAAGAGGTAACAGACAGACAGACAGACAGATAGACAGACAGACAGACAGACAGACAGACAGAGTTACTTTGGCATTTATAATATTATAATATGGATGATAGACGCGTAGACGTAGACGTTCGTGGCCAAATGTGCCTATCTAGCTAATTTGTATTTATGTAGAATTTCATCATCATCATCATCATCATCATTTCAGCCAAAAGACGTCCACTGCTGGACATAGGCCTCCCCCAAGGCTCGCCACTCAGACCGGTACTGTGCTACTTGCTTCCACCGGTTTCTTGCGACTTTCATGAGGTCGTCGCTCCATCTTGTTGGAGGCCTACCGACAGCAGAACCGAGCAGCTATGTAGAATTTATGGAATTTAATTATGGAAAATATTTTTTGAAGGGGAGATATATATTTTACATTGTATTTTTTTCTCTTCTTAGTCTTACTTGATAAATGACATGTATTTCTTTTAATATTTTTGCTATACCCTAGTAGGGTTCATGAATGTACTAGAAATTTCTGTAGCATCTAATAAATACCATGGTTGCAAAGGATTAAATGAATATGAATATGAATATATTGATTTAAACTTCACTGCACATTAGTAAAACGAATACTAAAGATGAACTTAATGCCATAAGGCATTCTCTACCAGACCAGTTAAACCTTTGAGCAAAGCAGAAATTATTGTTTTATAGTCACTTTGTAGGTATAGGATTTTCCATACAAATTTGATTGCTGTTGAGTGTATATTGTAGTAGTTACTGCTTATTTCTGCAAAAGAAGATACAAACTAAGCACCAAATTAACCTGCGTCGTGCAATAACAATGGTTGAAATAATTCACAACGTCGGTTATTTACGGGAGACACTAACCGACCAGTTTGGGCTGAGCCCCCTGAAAATTAGAAACAAACAATTGTTACGACCGAGTGAAGCGGGCGGCCTCCGAGCGGGGTCAGCTTACGCCGGCCAACATCAACTTGCGTTAATATTCCAGTGAAACATAGCAACTGAGTTCGCAGTTTGTGCAAAAGGCAATTCGGAAAGTAATGCACGTCATTTAGAAAACGTGCCGTCAGGAGCACAAATGGGTACTTAGGTGTAGTCGATGACCTTCACACACTTGTCTTCTGCACTCAACAGCAATGAAAACGGGTCACTTTGTTAGGATTTTCCATACAAAGTTATCCGTTTTCATTGCTGTTGAGTGTAGCTTCTGCCCACGACTTCGCACTCGTGGGATTTGGTTATCCCGTTCCCGCTGGAACGATGCGTTTTTTTTTCGGGATAAAATTAAGGCCTACTTTCGTGATGAGAGGAGGTTTGTGCCCAGCAGTGGGACGTTGACGTGAATAAGCTGTAGTGGATGGATGGAAATTTTACTGGGTCTACGAGGAGAACAGTCTGGCTAACGTCCTCCAACATACGTTCAAGTCAACCTACTAAACAATTTATTGTACAAAAACACACAAAAATAAAGTTTGATTTACAGAGACACATTGTACTAACTAAGTATAAACGCTTCAAACCGACTATCATATGTACGTATTTCACAGTGTATGACTGGCTGAAAAATGCCAATAGGAATTTTATTTTTAGCTATCAATCAAGTACTAAAAATGGCCACGCACTCTGTCCGTGCTCTATTTATTTGAGCTTTGCGTGAACACGCATGCGTGAACCCTTAAAAAAAAAAAAAATTTGCGGTTCTAAAATAGCTTCTAACGTGCCAGATTGCCGCACTCAAAGCTAATTACAAATTTAAAAAGTTTGTGGAGTGTAATGCATGTTTAACGGGTTCGTTTTATCGCTGGCAGTGCATTATGTTTTTTTTTTAAATTAGACAAATTGTTATTGTTTTTTTTTCGATGACCAAGTATCGCTTCTGACTGAAACATTACAAAGACTTTTCCATACTCTTTTTCAAAATTCAACTCTTTTCTTTTGACTCTAGGAGAAATGAGATGCATACATAGGTACATGAGTATAGTTTGCATTCAGAACGGCGTCCAGGTAAAATATATGTATATTTATGAGGTTGGTTATTAGAGAGAACGCGGGCAATGTCAATAATTTATTTATATCGTGTCTATGTTGGTTATTTTTCTCGTAGCTTAGCATCACTATTTCCAAATTTTATGAAAAAATCTACTGATTCTTTGATGACTTTAATTTTAAATGAATTTAGTTGGTGCATATATTTTTTATGTAACTTTTAAGCAACTGTACCTATCCAAATAAAAAAATAAAAGAAATTCTAGCAATAAAAAAATCAGTTTAAACTGAAAGCAACCTTAAAATCCAATGTCAAATTTAAATATCGAACAGCACGCGATTTATCGTGTAACAATTTTTTTACCGAGGTGTGACAATGGCGACCTATTTTCAGCCAGCCTTAATGAGAATCAACATTCATTAATTATTGTTAGTGCAAGCGAGATGGAGGTTTATGAATATGAAATTAAAAGAGACGATTTTGTTTTATTACACTATTAATTTTTCAAGCGTTGTTGTTTTGAAGTCGTGGTAGTCTAGTGGTTCGACCTACCGCCTCTCATGCAGAGGGTCGGGGGTTCGATTCCCGCTCGCACCTCTAAGTTTACTTATGTGCGAAATTCAATTTGAATTAACCACTGTGGTTTTCGGTGAAGTAAAACATCGTTAGGAAACCTGCACGCATCTGCGAAGACATTCAAAGATGTGTGTGAAGTCCTCAATCCGCACTGGGCCCGCGTGGGGACTATAGCCTTAGCCCATACCCTCTCGTGATGAGAAGAGGCCTGTGCCCAGCAGTTGGACGTAAATACGCTGTAATAGTAGTAATTGTTGTTTTTCACTGCTTCGTCATGAAATTACTAGCCATATCCCGCGGTTTAACTCGCGTACATCCCATTTTTTCCGTTCCCATAGGAATTTTGGGAAATCCTCTCTCAGTAACTTCTATCCTAGAGGAACCTTCATGTCAATTGGCATAAGTGCTCAGCCTACCTAATTAGTATAGAACCGTAGAGCTAGTTTTAAATATCATCATCACCATCATTTCAGCCGAAAGACGCCCACTGATGGACATAGGCCTCCCCCAAAGAACGCCACTCAGACCGGTCCTTTGCTACTCGCATCCACCGCGTTCTCGCGACCTTTACAAGGTAGTCACTCCATCTTATTGGAGCCCTACCGACAACTACGACTACCGTTTTAAGAGTCCCCCGTACGCTCCTTTCTCCATACAAACGTAGTTACGTTTTAATTCGCAAACTACTTATCAGATTGGCACCAAATTTTACAAGTAATAGTGGAGCAGATATATTAGTCTCCAAAATATACTTTGATTGTAATAAATTGAATAATAAAGAAACTAGGACCATTTTAGTTTCCTCCATACAAACTTCAAAATTCAGTTTTTTGGCTGTAATTTAATTGTGTTTTATTTTACCACGACATTTACTAATTTCGGACACTCACAATAATGATTTTATTATGTGTACCAAGTTTCGAGTCAATCTGTTTAGTAATTTGGGAATAAAAGCGAAAATACGTTTGTATGAAAAGTTGACAAACGCCGTGCGTACTGGGCTCTTAAGAGGGTTTATCCTGAAAGTTGGCAACGTCGCATATAGCTGTCAAATGTTTCGCTGTTTTCATTAATTTCTCAATATTACTGAATTAAAGAAGAAGTTATCATTATATGATTGAATGACGCGTCTCGTGTTATATTTGTTGGTTAAGCATTCAAATGATAAGATTAAATTAAAACGCATGGAAATTGCGATGGAAAGTTTTAAAAAGATAGTACTACCGTAATCCTAAAAATTTCATGTTCCCAGGATATTTTTTGCAATCCATACTTACGGTTTTATTCAACCATAGAGCGACAATTCATATTTTCATTCAGTAATATTCATATATTAATGAAAACAATGAAATATTTGACAGCTATTTGCGACGTTGCCAGCTTTGGGAGTAAACCCTCTTAAATATAGATACACTTAAAGCGCTACTGTATCTAAAAGTCAGTACCCAACAGTTTTGTCAGCATATCTTCATAGCTTGTGAACTGTCTAGCGGCACGTACTAAATCCCCCCTTGGGTCAGTAAATGCTAGTGCGTTGTCTGCAGTTTTAGACATAACTCTATGTGATTACTGTCCAGGGAATCCAGGGATCACGTATTCGAAAGTTTCTTTGGAGGGCTTGAAGGTTTTTGAGAGGTAAGTCAACGAACTGCGAACTTTGCGTCTTTGAGATGACATCTTCTTTTAGTCACAGAGATAGAACTTCCTGGTTTTGTAGCTAGATATATGAACGATTTTATGAATTTAAGTTTTATCGTCACATGTGGAAAATTTTATGTCTTAGAAAATGAAACTACAATAATTCAACATGTTATGGACTGATTAACAACTGATGACAACTTTCATTTAGTTTATTGATGTAACTTTATAAATTTATTGAAGTAGGTATAATGAATTGAACAGAGGTAAAACAAAACAATTATTTACATCTTATACTTAAGTTTGTAATAAATAGTGCATTAATGTTGAGGAGATTCAACAAATTAAGCCCAAAATCCTTACCTTCAAAATATCGTTTCAATTATGTTTGTCCATCGCAATTTAAAACTACCGTCATAATCGTTACAAAATCTCATAAAGGCGTTGCTTCAGTTTATATAAGCGAATCCTGAATGTCTACAGCCGTATAAAATGTACTTATAACACAACAAACACTTTGCCTGTAGCCTCGAGAGTATGAACATAACGAAGTCGAAAAATCAGATCATTATAATTGGTCGAAAGAACATCAGATCTATTCTAATCTTGCATAACTTTCTTCAACTGCTCTTCGTACTTCCTAGTGTATATCTTCTTAGGGTCGTATTTCTCGACGAGCTCCTTCCAAGAGTCAGTTTCTTCGTGTATGAGGTTGGAGATCACTTTGCGCATACCGCCGCGCTGGGCGTCGGTGCACTTGGCGCAGCCATTTTGGAGCGCGTCAACGATGTGTGCTGAAAGTTTCAATAGTTTAGCGCTAGATGTCGCTACAATATGCTTACAAATTGCACCAACCCGGCTCGCACCCCTGAGCTTTCCGGTGAAGAAAAACACCTCGAGGAAACCGAATAATAACAAAATTCTAAATGGATGCTTATGAAGTTCCCAATTAACAATAATAACCCAAAACCAAATGAAGAAAAGGAAAAAGATCAAAAAGCCAGTGATAAGAATGGATGCGTGTGAAGTCTCCAATCTGCACGGGGAAGCGTGTGAATTGTCACCGAAACCCTCTCATGATTAGAGGAGGCCGATTCCTAGCAGTGGGACGTAAAGGGTTATATTGTGTTGGATCTGTTACTCACATTTCAGTTCCCTTGCCTCAGGTGTGCATTTCCCCTTTTCCAGCATGCATTTAATGTAGCCCGCCATCAGGCGTTTGTTCGAGATCATCTCGTCTATGTTCAGCGAGTCGTACTTGCTGGTGTACTTCTCTGTCTCGCCCAGCACGACGGCGAAGAGCGAGACAGCGATAGTGACACACAGTTTCATTCTGGAAATAAATAGAGCTGGTCTGATCAGTGGGTCTTATTAGGTTAGGAATATGTTCAGCCACGTCTTTTGGATGCCACGATGATGATTTAGGTTAAGAACCAATATCGTTTATGTAAAGTTTTCTTTGCGTTTTTTACTTTTTTACACAGCTAGGTTTAGAATGAAATATAAAAACGTCAACACAAGACGCTAAAAATGTTAGATAGACGGTACTGGCACGCATTCGTTCTCACCGTCGATACGCAAGTAGGAACATATTGAATTCTTTAATTTCCGGTTTTCCGAAGGAAATACTTAGGTAAAATTACGTTTTTGAATTTACTTCCAATGGCACAGTTTTTTTTGCACTGGAGATACTACAATTTAATTTCTCCTTATTGTAATAAAAATGTAACATAACATTAAATGAAATAAATATTCTGTTTTGTTTCAGGTAAGTCCGCTAGGTCTTGGCCTTTTGTTTAACCGTTAAATACACTCAACGGCAATGAAAATCCTATACGAAGTGACCCATTTTCATTGCTGTTGAGTGTAGTTCACATCTGCGACGGTAAGTGCTTCAGCTTCACAATGATATCACTGTATTTAGCGAATCTCGTTTTGATGATGATGATGATAACAAATTATTTAATAGATCCATCTGCACCAAACAGGGTTATCCCTAGCATAGTAAAGCCATCCTTGTGGTGAGCCATCATCAAACTAAGAAAATCTGTTAATAGTAAGCGTCCGAATGCAATATTCATACATCACGGTAGAAGCAACATGTATCACGATATTAGTTATTGGCCCCTGAAAAGCTTAGAATAGAAAAGACATCGGTTTTTATATAACAAAAATTGGATCAAATCGTGGTAAACGAGATTTCCTCATGGCAAAACTTTATTCACTACTTCGGCGTCTTATTTTCTTTTAACAAGAAACATGCTCTGAAACTTTTGCATGAAGTTTCCAACGATGACGTTCTTTTTTACCGTACTTTCTTTGACTTGAAACAGCCAATATATAGTTATTTTAATGTGAAACTTACTTGAAATTTCGAATTCAACACTTAACTACAGTAACTATGTATCTGCTTCAGCAGGCAAAAGAAAACTGTGGGCGCCAATTGTGATCATCTTCATTTATATCCCTTGAAGATCTACCGATCGATTTGTAGTTGAACGCAATAGAATAATTTCTATTGCGTTTTGTTCGAATAGACTAATTAATTAGTCAGCATTGTTTTTATTCAGGGTTATTAGTTATGAAAACCTCGCTTATCTATTGTGGTTATAAATTGTTTCAAATGACCGTTTTCAGTCGTTAGAATTTGTATCTTATATGTTTGATACAACGGTGCAGTTTAAGGCCCGGTTCCTGTATCCACGAAACGCCTCGTTTTGCCTACGGACTACGGTTGATTTTTGACATTTGTTCCATAGAGAATCTGTCAAATTTTAACCGTCCGTAGGCAAAACGAGGCGTTTCGTGGATATAGGAACCGGGCCTCAGTGACAGTAAACAGTTAATTAAGGTTTTGTTTCTCAAGTTTGGATTTGATGACTAGTCAATGACGTAAGCGTGATGCGTCAATGACGAACTGCTGAAATTACCCTTTAGCTAAGTATTCGATATTATTCAAATAGAGAGCCTAAAATGAGCACGTGAGGTTAAATTGTGACGACAAAAGAAATTACAATCGTTTTATGTTATGTAGAAGCTATAGTCATTTTAAATCAAATGTATAAAACTCTTCCGTTACTGTCTGGGTGACTGATGATAACGCACAGTAGAAACTACTGGTCGGAGAGAGCTTAAATTTTGCATGTAGGTTTCTAGAGGAGTGTAGGGGAGTAAGAGAGGACTTCCCGAAATCAACATGGGAACAGGTAAAAACGGGGTTTTATATGTTAGTATTTCTTTTTGCGCATACGAAGTCGCGGAAAAAAGCTTGTAACTAAATAAAAAGGGAAACAATTTAGCTGTACGTCTTTCAAACGCTCACGTCAATCGCATGTCTTGAAACGGTTTCTAGTTCCCGCCGCACCCATTGCGTAAAATAAATTTAGGTTGAGTCAATATCGGCATTATCTATTCTATTCAGTAAAAGCATTGAAAATAAATAGGGAAACAATACAATTGTCCCTTTTCTGTATCCATCCAATTTCTGCACCAAAAACAATTCCATCTTAGGCCGTTTTTTGTTTTTTCTGGGCCAAGCCGAAGGGGCAGGTGGTTATGTGGGACTCGCCGACCAGAGTAGCCGGAATATCCACGCATTCTAGATCTTATTTTTTCTTAATGGGGGTTCATAGGTGAAACGGAACGCATCTATTATAATAATGTATCTGTGACACACTTTGACGTCTCCCTCTCTTACCGACGCTTATGCTTTGTTATAACGGGTTTCCTATGCTATTCAGATAATAATAAATGATATTAAACAAGAGAGATTATCATTTAAGTTACATGGTGCCGAAACCAGGGGCCTCCTCTCATCACGAGAGGGTTTGGGCTATAGTCCCCATGCGGGCCCAGTGCGGATTGGGGACTTCACACACATCTTTTGAATTACTTCACAGATGCGTGCAGGTTTCCTCACGATGTTTTCTTTCCCCGAAAACCACAGTGGTTAATTCAAATTGAACTTCGCACATAAGTAAACTTAGAGGTGCGAGCCGGAATCGAACCGCCGACCTCTACATGAGAGGCGGTAGGTCGAACCACTAGGCCACCACGGCTTAAGATATTATGTGTGAATTTTTCAAATCCTTAATCTGCAATGGTTGTCCCCATAGGAACAATAGCACAAGCCCTCTTTATCATTAAGAGGTCTATATTCCTAGAGTGGCACGCATATAGGCTGCTGTGGTGGTGAATATAATCCTGGTTTGTTCGAGATATACATTGCCTCATCATCATCATTTCAGCCGAAAGACGTCCACTGCTGGACATAGGCCTCCCCCAAGGCTCGCCACTCCGACCGGTCCTGTGCCACTCGCATCCACCGCGTTCCCGCGACTTTCACGAGGTCGTCGCACCATCTTGTTGGAGGCCTACCGACAGCTCGTCTCCCGGTTCGCGGGCGCCACTCGAGAACTTCCCGGCCCCATCGGCCATCAGTCCTGCGAGCAATGTGACCCGCCCACTGCCACTTAAGGTTCGCAATTCTTCGGGCTATGTCGGTGACCCCAGTTCTGCTGCGGATATCCTCGTTTCTGATTCTATCACGCAGAGAAACCCCGAGCATAGCCCTTTCAGAGGGCAATGGAAAGGGCTATACATTGTCTACTAAATGAATTTTCCGATCCACATTTCACGTCGGGTGCAAGCATTCATGAATACAACATTGTACTCATCACACATAGGCTTTAGCGAGATTTAGATCTGGGGCCTTATTCGAGTTGGTGAACAGGGATATAGCTAGGGTTTCTCATATCTCTAAATAGATAATTATACATAAACGCCTTATTTAGCGACGATTAAAATTGGAATAAAATTTTACCCAATAGAGTCCTTAATATTGATATACCTACTTAATAGGAGATCCATTTCCCCAAACGCTTTTTAAATAGTAAGTAATCTAATAATACCAAAATAGAGTGATAGGTACTATAGATAGGTAGGTATATTACAAATGCGAAAGTAACTGTTTGTCTGTCTGTGACGTCTTCATGCTTAAGGCGACGCATCGGTGAACTATAATTTCAATGCAGCCTGTACAAATCTCTCCTCATATTCAATCTAAAGTACCAAGACTGATGAGAAAACTGAGATCCATATCACCCTTACCTATTTCGGATGCGTCGTCTTAAACCGCTGACTGGACCGATTTCAATGAAAGGTATGGAGATACTTGGAGAAGGACATTAGGCTTATTTTTATCTTGACGGAAGAGACGGTAAATTGAGAACCTCCTCCTTTTCTTGAAGTCAGTTAAAAAGGCCACTAATCAATGGCCTTTCAGAAACTAGGCCGCAGGTCGTCATTATAAAGAGCACATAGCGTTTCCCACGGGGCTTCATGACTGCACGACCTTGATTTTGATCTAGTAGCGGGCTCACATAATAGCTGTGCAATTACATCGTGATTCAGATTGTCGATTGTCCGATCGATATTCCATTACTCAACCCTCTCGTGACCTGGGGTCGGCGGTAATAGACCGATAATGTCTGAAATAACCACGTCACAATTAAAAAGGAACTCTAAGTAGCATTACTCCGTAGACAAAGGGTATTTTATTGCTTAATCCGCGTGCTCTATTGTTTGTTTCCTGTAAATTGAATCAGAAATTGCATGACAAGAACGCCTAGGAAACCGGTAAGGTCATTGCTGAGCATTTTTGCGTCATATGACGGGAACTTGAATAAATGGATTGATGTCTTTTTTACGAGAACTAAAATCCTAATACTGTTTTACACATTACATTATACATTTTTATTTTTATTCACAATGAAAAAAAAAACATCGTGACCACGCATTTATTTGTTTATATTTAAGTCCTAAATTCATTTAAGTATTCAGAAAATTGGCCACATAGGTAAGAGTCGTTTCTCCGGAAAAAAATAAAGAAGGCTTATATTTTTATTTCATTTTTTATTTTTAAACAAATCAGCGTACGCCCAAAATAAGTGTTAAATGCGATAATAGATGTCCTGTCTGCCTAGGTAGCCTGGATACAAATTTGAACTATGAGCTACATCTAGATGGCGCTGTGAAAGGCAGGCGAAGTTTGACAATTTGAAGCTCCCCTGGCTATTTCCGATGTACGCTGTTATGTAAGGAGTTTGACAGTCTTATATTATTACATTGTCTCTGGCTAAACGTAGAACGAAAACCTTCATACAAATCGGCGTACCCTGAATTAAGGCCGTTCCTATACCCAGCTCAGCCGTCACTGTCACTCGTGCAACGAGTGAAAGAGAAAGCGCTACGCACAGAACGCCCGATTTAGTTAGTATTTATCGCGTTTTAATTTCTATACAAATACCGTCTAAGAAAAAGGCATTTTATAAAGCTGTCAATATATGCATTTAATAGGGATTATATTTCTGTTATATTTAGTTTTACACTGTTTGATATAATAAACTGGAGTACCTACTCGTAAAGTTGGATTAAAGGTCCGAGTTAGAGGTTACTATCGAGCGAACTTTCGTGAAACGTGTAACGAAAGCTGTCAATGTAAGGATAATATAATCAAATATAACATATGTTTTTTTCATATTTTTAACTTTTAACATTTCTTAGAAAAGTATGATTTTATATGAGAAATTTGACGATGCTGGGTCAGTGTTAAATGCGATAATAGATGTCGCTGCCTAGGTAGACTGTATGACAATTTGAAGCGGCTCCTGGATATTGCTCGCATACAGAGGCTCTCCGATATACGCCGCAATGTAAGGAGATTGTCAGTCTATAATTGGTACTATCATTTCTTTGCTCACCAGTTGGCGCCACTGTCGACTAAGGTCCAGAGGTATAGCTGTCAAAGACGACTTATAAGATCGGCTTGAAAGAGCTATGCCGCAATATTATGCAGTTCCGTTTTGTTTGAAAAAAAAAATCAAACCTTTTACATTCATCGCCAAATAATCCATAAATGCGATAATTTCACGGAGGAGATCACTTTTCAACTGGTAAATTAAAGAAATTTATAGTTTACTAGCTTCTGCCCGCGACTTCGCCCGCGTGGAATTCGGTTATCGCGTTCCCGCGGGAACTATGCGTTTTTCCGGGATAAAAAGTAGCCTATGTCCTTTCCCGGGACCCCAAATATCTCCATGCCAAATTTCATCTCAATCGGACCAGCGGTTGAAGCGTGAAGAGGTAACAGACAGACAGACAGACAGACAGAGTTACTTTCGCATTTATAACATTAATAATATGGATTATCACGGAGCCCGCCAAAACCAGTGAAAAGTGGACCTCACTACACACTAGCGCATCTAGTGGCAAATTCACACGCGATAGCTCCCATTAGGTACCTTAAATTGTCTCCACCTAAATATACACAGGCTACCTTCGTTTTCGTGGTAATTTCCAAAAACTATATTGTGTATGAAAAATCCGGAAACGTGACTCACGTTTCGGGATTATTCTCATGTAAATGGCTAACAAACAGGGTCTAATAGGCTTCTGCCCGGGTTTCCTCGAGGTTTGTTTTTCTAGTGGTATACATACGAATTAGAACAAGCGGGTGAGTGTTGTGTAAATTGAGAAGACTCGATTGCTTCGTTGTGTTTTTCCAAAGAGGGATTGCGTGGTTAGGCCTTTTGAATAGGTTAAAGAAGAGAAGGTTTTTCTTTTATATGTTTATTTATAGACGATGTTTTAAACCATGAATAAAAAAAACGCCTTAAAACTCCGACAGGCTTTGAAGTCGATGTCACAAGTATCTGAACATGCTTACAACAGGACGTTACTTGTTTCGTTATTGAAATTGATAGCAAAATCATACACGTGCTAATATAATATTAGGAATTCCATCATTTTCTCATGTTTCCCATCATCAGAACTGAACTTTAACAAATTACACATCTATGCGATAACCATGACATTAACATGTACTTAAAGAAGCCCCAAGAAAATATATGAAAGAAGATAAGATGCTGGAATATTTTCTGATTAGAATGATCAGCTAAAAGAAAACTAATAAAAACCGCATATCTAAAGAGGCAATTTAAAAGTTTCACCATTGTAACTTACTGACTTGTAAAAAGTTCAACTTTCCAACCAAACAGCGTGATTGCTTCTTACAGAAACTTTTGAACTAAAATATAAAAGAAAAATACGACCGAAACAAACCTCTTGAGATGTGGCTTTTGTTAAGGACGTTGTAAATTTTTAGCGGCAGCCCCGATCCCAGCGGTGGGACGCATCGCCACCAAATAAAAATAAATCAGTTCATCTGGGAATCAAGTTTACGGTCACATGCTGGGCAATATCTTTTTGAATAGGGTTGTTAAAAGATCACTTTGTTAGTGGTAGGGCCTAGTGCTATGTCCGTCCGGGGTGGTACAACCGTCTTTCCCCACTAACCTGCCGCCAAATAGCAGTGCTCGCACTGTTGTGTTCCGGTAGGGGGTTAAGGCAGCCGGTGAAATTTCTGGCACAGAGGCCTTCCATCTTAGGCCTCAGGGTAGGCAACGCATTCGAGATCTTATGGTTTTTTAATGGGGGATCATAGGATTTTGGTGTCTATGGGGCGCAGTGACCACTTACCATCAGGTGGGCTGTGCGCTCGTTTGCCTATATCATAGATATATATAAAAAAAAAAACATTTTTATGAACTCCTCCGTTACTGACGAAGTGGTTGAGTCGATAGACATCGCAAAGCCGGAACTAGTGGTCGTGGGAAGCTGAAATTTTGCATACGTTCCTTGGGGAGTGTAGGGGAGCACTTGGGAGGATTTCAGTAATATCTACAATCACGGAAAAAAAATCATTTCGATATCCTTTAACTTAAGTTCGACTTATACATATGCTAAATTCTTCAATTAAAATTCAAGTACCATCGAGCTTTTCGGTGAAGTAAAAACATTGCGACGGTACAAAGTGCGCGCCCAGTTAACATTAGCTGTGTACACATTATGTAAATCGGGGATTTACCTATAACCACAGAATATTTAATAGTACTACATACAGAATGGCCACGGAATGACCCGCCTGAATCTAGCCGGCGCGCAACTCGCGGCCAACTCGCCCTTACCGTCATTTGTTTCATCCCGAGATGGTGAGTGAATCGTTGGCCCGCGTATGGTACACACACATTTACAAGTTTACAGACTTCCTCGCACGCAAACATTCACACTTCCTTCGAATTGTGTTCGAAATCGTGCTTTTATAGGCCGTGTCCGCCGTGTACTATTACATAAGTAAATATAATGTAGTTTTGGCTTAAGTAAGTTCGAATAGCTATAGACAGGAATTTCACTAGTTTGCAGGTAGATGAACTAAGTGGCTAATACACTCAGAATACGTGAGTCCCTATTAATCACGTGACGTGAGAACAAAGGGGGCCCAAATGTACTCACAGTCCGTTTGTCTGTCACGTAGGTATCTACATACATATGTAGTAATCTCGGCTCAACTAATTATACGTCCCTTGGAATGACTATTAATGAAAGGAGAGAAAGAATTTCAGAGCCATTGCTTGGTATAGGTGATTCAGTTTTTGTTTATCACAAAACGGGTACACTGCCAGCGCTGTATGCCATACCTTTGTAATTACATTATGTCTAATCTTCCTTGAATATTTGGTGTTCAATAAAGTATATGTATTGTATTGTATTGTACAGTTGAGCTATTAATGTGTAGATATATATACCTTTGGATCTTAGTACATACATAATCCCTTGGTTACTGGATAAGTGTTTCTATGCAGTAAAAGATTATTTAACCATGTAATAAATACTGTCTCCACCATTAATTTAAGTTTGTGATTATAGATATTTGCAAGTCATATATTATGACAGAACATGTGAGACTATAGTATCGTCGACCAACTGCATGAAATCTACCACCATGTTTTTAAGCAAATAAAAAAATCTGATTCTGATACAATATATAAGAACGCTCTTTAATTTTATAGCTATCAACACTTTTCACCTCCTTCATTTCCAGGGTATTGAACAATCTCTATGCCATATCGAAATCGGCCGGTCCTTCGAAAGACGGACCAACAAGTAGGTATGCATAACTATATCGCCCACTTGCACTAACGCCACTAACCTCGGGTTAGGCTCTTAATTCTTGGTTAGTTGTACCAGCTTAACTCGAGTCAGAAGCTAACCCGAGGTTAGTGGCTTTCGTGCAAGTCGGGCTAAAACATATATCAATGTTCACGGAAAAGGAGATTCGTCACTTTCGTGGAAGTCTGAACAGCGGCAGCGATTCCAAAGTGCGCACACACGACGTCGAAATGAGATTCGTGCCTGAAAATTATTTATTTATTTATTTATTTAAGGCCGATTTGTATCTAGGCCACTTACCTCGGGTTAGCCTGTAAGGCCCGGTTCCTATATCCAAACAACGCCTCGTTTTGCCTAACGGACGGTTAAAATTTGACAGATTGTCTATGGAGCAAATGATAAATTTTAACGTCCGCTATATGGAGGGTGGAATGTCTTGGTAAAGAGCGCAATCCTATAGAGCGAAACAGTTGAAAATGATACGCAACTCACTTGTCACAGTCACAGTGTCACAGTATAGATAATAGGTATTACTGAGTTAAGAGGTTAACCTGCGGTTAGCCGCTTGGTACAACTGGGCTCAAGTAGGCGACCATAAAATGTATTTTCACTCCTCCTATTCGAAAAGGAGTACTTTGTTCCCCGTTTAGAGGGAGCAAAATGCGATTTTGCTCCCTCCCCGTTTCTGTCCCGTAAACAGGGAGCAAAATAAGATTTTGCTCCCTAGGGGGCAAAGTACTATTTTGTTCTATGCTGCTACTGGTTTTCTCATAGAAGGAGTGAAAATCAGAGTGTGCAACACGGCAGCAAAATTATTTAAACCTTGGGTGACATAGCTTGAATCCCTCGCTAGCTCAAGATTCCACGTTAGAATCCCTCGCTCCGCTCGGAATTCTATTCTGGAATCTATCGCGTCGCTCTGGATTCAATCCGTCACCCGCGGTAAAATATACCATTTTGCTCCCTAGTCACACAATCTACTATTTCTTTATTTTTCAATCCCTCGCCTCTCGGGAATTTCATATAACGCCTAAAAACGGAGCGAAATGAAACCCAATATTATCACAATGTAAATTTTAATTTACATAATCAGGAGCTGTACCGTGGTATCGTGCTACGAACATTCTTATTATATTTCACATTTGGTTGTATAATTTATTTCACAAATTGTAGATTTGGTATTACTTGATCCATACCAACTAGTTCATACTATCCGTAATCCATATTTAATATTATAAATGCGAAAGTAACTCAGTCTGTCTGTCTGTCTGTCTGTTACCTCCTCACGCTTCAACCGCTGGACCAATTGAGATGAAATTGGCATGGGTATAGTCCTGGGAAAGGACAGAGGTTACTTTTTATCCCGGAAAAAGGCATAGTTCCCGCAGGAGCGCGATCACAGAATTCCACGCGGGCGAAGTCGCGGACAGAAGTTAGTAATATTATAAACTAGCCTCACATCATCATCACGTAAGCGCACGCATGTCAAGTCTTGACAAACATTCGTGCTCATCTCACGAAGTTTGCCCCTAGCGAGATTCGAACACCCGACCGTCGGGACAAGCAGGGTCACTACCAATTCAGCCAAACCTGTCGCAAACAGACGTCTGATAGTGGACACTACTCTTTATATGGAAGAATAGTCCTTGGCCGGTACAGGTGAACACAACTTAAAAGGCTTACCGATGTACCTGCGCAGAAGTCGAATTTTAAAAGCGCGGGAAATACCAATACTTACTGATTGGTCGATTACCGCGGGGATTAACCGATCAGCAAGTGACTCATCCCACTTCTTAAACACTGTAAATATTTTATGATGATTTTAAGTGAAATAGTAGCGCCATCTTGTAAATGTTACGTAAACTATTTGTTGCACTAATTGTTTTTAGGTGTCAATCACTGATATTTTTATATTTATATAATCTCCATGATTTTTTGGTATGCTATTGACACAATGAAATACTAGGTTTATAGGTTTTCCTTTTTTTAATTTTGCAAGATCTTTGAATCCATTACAAATTAAAAAAAGGAAAACCTATAGGTATACTTAATATTTCATTGTGTCAATAACATACTAAAAAATCATGGAGATTGGAAAACATTTAGAAGTGGAAAAAACGTTTTCTCTTTTTGTATGGACGCGTAGAAGGTATTCTTCCCTCTTATGTTTATGGCAGCAGCATTTGCACTATCTGAATCAATTACGTTACCAAAACACGTTCTTCTTTAGTTGTATTGTCATGATAGATTTACGACTTGCTTGTCGTAACAAGCCTGTGGTAATAGAGTAACTTATACCCAAGTTCGAAAAAAGGTAGAATAAGTTTTTGTGTTAGACACGGAGTTTTATTCAGTGTTACATTTTGTTGGGATGTATTATCTTATAGACTTACGTTCTACAAAATAAAAAAAAATTACATCTTTGGAGCGGTATGGCGGCCCCGTCGGAAAAGTATGGCATGGTGATTTTCGTGAATGGCTCCTCAACGATGATTATCCGTGCAAAAATTAGCCTGGTACAAATGGTTCAATTTTTGGTTTTTAATTAACATGTTTTCGTCGGTATGGCGGGATGTAGGCCGCGCCGGAGAAGTATGGCATTACGCGACCGCCTACTTCGTTTTTCATCGACTATCGGAAAATACAAGATTTATTGTGGTACAAATCGTTCGACTTTCGTAATTTATGCGACACGTTCGATTAACGCTCACGCGATTGGGCCCCCGGTACTGGCGCTATGACCATGATTTTCCTTTTCGTCATAACTTAATTATACCCCTGTAGTCTCGCCAGCCTGGTACAAATGGTTCGGAATTCTGTGTCAGCATCTTCCGGTCTATTAGATTGTTTGGGATTTGCAAGATAAAATTTCTTTGGTTACGCGCGATTTTGTGGTATTCTTTTTTAATATTAATAAAAATAACCAAAAAGTGACCGAAACCGCTTGAAATTAACACATTTCAATAACAATATTAACACATTTCATCAAAATGATTTCTTACTGAATCGCAATATTTGTATGCTACTTTTTTATGCGAAAAATATGTCAAACGACTTGGAGACTTTCGCCCTAATTCCCCCGAATGTTATCAATGCTTCACTTAATTAGGTAAGAAAACTTAGCTACCAATAAAGCCATCAGAATTCACTCTATACGCGTAATAAATCTTTGTATAGTCCAACAATAGCCATGTAATGGACCGCCAATTACCGCGCATAGAACACAAGGACTTTGTCTCGTCATCGCAGGACAATGCTGGAAAGCAGTCCTGGAGCCTTTTGAATAACTGATAGTAGGAAAAGTATAAGAAGCTTATTTTAATCTAAGTACACAAAACTTTAATATCGGTACGACAAAGTTTTAGAACCAAACTCCAATAAAAAAAGCAATGTAAAAATAGGCCAGAGCTGCAGTTCGCGAAAGTTTGTCTCGCATCTGAAAACTTCAAAAGCTGCTTCTGGTACAAAATAAAAAAAAAAACTCAGTCTTTTTAAGCTGTTTAAGGCCCTTCCCTGACCCAGCATCGTAAAATTGCTCATTTAAGATCATACTTTTCTAAGAAATGTTAAAAGTTAAAAATATGAAAAAAACATATGTTATATTTGATTATATCATCCTTACACTGACAGCTTTCGTTACACGTTTCACGAAACTTCGCTCGATACAATTTAATTCCAAAGTGACCTCTAACTCGGACATTGAATCCAATTTTACTCCAGTTTATTATATCAAACAGTGTAAAACTAAATATAACAGAAAAAAATATCCATATTATATGCATACATTGACAGCTTTATAAATGCCATGTTTTTAAACGGTATTTTTATAGAAATTAAAACGTGTTAAAAGTAACTAAATCGGGCGTTCTGTTCGTAGCGCTTTCTCTTTCACTCGTCCCACGAGTGACAGTGACGGCTGAGCTGGGTCTATGAACGGCCTTAGTTTATCGATTGCATCTAGCCATTACTATGTAATATTATAAATGGGCAAGGCTCTGTCTGCTACCTCTTAACGTTTCAACCTCTGAACTGATAGATGGGTATCGAAATAGTTGGAGTTTCGGGAACGGATATAGGCTACGACGGACCCGGATATAGGAGACGAAGCCGTGGTGGCCTAGTGGTTCGACCTACCGCCTCTCATGCAGAGGGTCGGGGGTTCGATTCCGGCTCACACCTCTAAGTTTACTTATGTGCGAAATTCATTGAATTCACCACTGAGCTTTTCGGTGAAGGAAAACATCGCGAGGAAACCTGCACGCATCTGCGAAGTAATTCAAAGATGTGTGTGAAGTCCCCAATCGGCTGAAGTAGAACAAAGTTCGATGGCCTAGGTCCTTTAGATTGTCTTGATATTTAAATATTGGTGAAAACTACTCACATTTTTAAATACTCGATCCACATGGGCACAGGCCTCCTCTCATCACGAGAGGGTTGGACTATAGTCCCCACGCGGATCCAGCGCGGATTGGGGACTTCACACACATCCTTGAATTACTTCACAGATGCGTGCAGGTTTCCTCACGATGTTTTCCTTCACCGAAAAGCTCAGTGGTAAATTCAAATTGACACATTACACACACACACACACATTTTCACATTATTTCACATTCTACTGTGTTATTTTATTATCTAATACTAAGCTACTACAGCACGACACAATTTAGAAGGCGCGCGGCGAAGCACTTAAGCCGTTGACGCAGAGTCTATTTTTGCTTAATCCACGCGCCTTCTAATTTGTGTAAACCTGTACCCGAACTGCACAGGAATAGTAGATTGTGTGACTAGGGAGCAAAATGGTATATTTAACGCGGGTGACGGATTGAATCCAGAGCGACGCGAAAGATTCCAGAATAAGTATAACGTAATAAGTCTAACGTGGAATCTTGACCTAGCGAGGGATTCAAGCTATGTCACCCAAATGTAAATGCAAACATTTAAATAATTTTGCTACCGTGTTGCACACTCTTCTTTTCACTCCTCCTATGAGACAACCAGTAGCAGCAGGGAACAAAATCGTACTTTGCTCCCTAGAGAGCAAAATCTTACTTTGTTCCCTGTTTGTGGGATAGAAATGGGGAGGGAGCAAAATTCGATTTTGCTCCCTCTAAACGGGGAACAAAGTACTCCTTTTCGAATAGGAGGCGTGAAAAGTAATATATTACGATACTTGTCAAAGGCATAATACTTTATTAAACTTAAACATGATCGGTAAACAACATCCACTTTAAGTTATAATCCCCCCTTTTGGAGGGTGGGCGTGTGGTATTTCAGGTAGAAATTGTTACAAGTTATTTAAACAGAGCCGTGTTTGATATTTTGCGAAATTGTTTAACTCCAAATTTATTATTACATTATTTTTTCAAGTAAATATAGGTAAGAGAATGTTATTGTATATTTCCAAATTCATACAATTTTGGGCGGCACAATATCCTTTGAAATGAACTTTAATTACCACGATATTTAATTAATAACAATAAAACAATTGTTCCTTTGTTTCAAACTTCGTTTTGAAGAGCTCAAAATGTTTCTTTAAGAATAGTTGCTTTTGTATTTAACTAAAAGCATTGCAAAGTAAATTATTTGTGTTCTAAAAGCCAGGGCAGACAGTATTCACGGAAAAACAAAGAGATCTTTGTGGCAGCAACAAAGAAATGAACACTCAGGTAGTCTGGATTCAAAATTGAATTAATTTTATTTACATCACCCTTGGCCGTAAAGTGGGATTTTCTGCCCGCTACGCGGAGAGAAAATCTCACTTCCTGGCCAAGGCAAGACGTAAAACTTTTGACAAACCACGGGCGGTAATTCGTAAAGCCCCAGATCGCATATTTATGGCCCTCACCTTCGGTTCGGGCCATAGAAACCTGCGATCTGGGACATTTACGAATTCACCACCCTAGGTCTGTAATGTACTATTATATCTTGTTGAGATTTAAACCAAAAATTAACAAATCTTCGTCATTTAGTGTACCTAATATAAGAAAGTGTTTTCAACTTACAGATATTTATATGTATGTATAACTTAATCATCGAAGCCGATACGCGCTTGTGTAAGTACTTAGTTTGTGGAACCATTTGGATGCATTTCACGATACACTAAAAGCTCCTAAATCAATGCCAACCAATTTGATGGTGATTTATTGCTATATTGCATAGAGGGTAAAGAAAATATTCTAGACCCAATAGAGATTGCTTATTTATCATTCAAATCGAATCGATCGTCACATCTTACCAAAAACCGTTATATTTTACTCGAAAAACAATGAAATAATTTCATAGTTAACGCAGAGTACCTACGCGAAATGTACTGAAATGTTACGAAATTCTGAACTGGCAACACAGGAGATGTCAATTCGCTGCCTGTTACTGTCAAAAGTTACCATTGCTAGTCTTGTAGTAACGTTTTATCAGATTACGATGTACTAAATCAAGAGTAGGTAACTCAGCTTAATTACGGGGCAGATACCAATGTATTCTAGCTGGAGCTTGAAAACAGCGAGAAATGTTTCATAACGGTCTACATTGCTATCTATTGTAGCATTTGGAATTTAATTTATGTTATTAAACGCGCGATGGATGCTACATTGAGCAAATATGTTAATGTGCGTTGGGGATTTGGTAAACGCATGCGGTTAAAGCTTGTTTGTTACTCATTAAAATATTATAAGGGTGCGTTCTGGTCACGTTTGCGATGAAATATGTTATCCTAAAGGTGCGGTTTTCGATTCTCCAGGGTGATTAATTTTCATACCTAATTTATAAAAGCGAACGAAGAAAATGTTAGGACCCACTTTTCTGTAAAATTTTCCGAACGGTTTCTTTCAAAGAATAAGTAGTTACCTTGTCCTAAATTCACAATTATAACATGCGCCTGTGTACATTTTAGGCGAGTGATTTTTTTTTATTGAAAAAAAGATAGATAGATATCCTTACTATAGTTGAAGATAAGGTTTATGTGAAAGCCACTATTATGAATTTAAAACAGGGTAACACATACTTTTGCAAAAGCCCACATACGCTCACACACTTTGTTATCTCATGCATTAATGAACATAGTTGGAGTTAAGGGTAAGATTAAAGGACAACTGGTTGGGAAAATACCTGTCACATTATGCGGGGTTAGGGTGAAATATTCATTTGCATAGAAACTACATCCGGTGATTGTTTTAGACTACACTAGACAGAAATGAATTCGGGTCACTTTATATGAAATGCTATACAAAGTGACCCGAATTTATTGCTGTTGAGTGTAACTAAGATATTTCGATGATTATATATAATATACTCGTAAGATATATCTCTGGGCCCGCGTGGGGACTATAGCACAAAGCCCTCTCGTGATGAGAGGAGGCCTGTGCCCAGCAGTGGGATACAAATAGGCTGTAGTAGTAGTAGTAGTATTTCGATGATTTGCCAAGGATTTACTGGAAAATGCTGGATAACTTTATGAATTTGGTAATACCTATTCAAAAGTTAGGCACTGAACGTCCGTACGTAGTTTTACTATTTTAAGGCAGAAAAATGAACTTTTGTTTAGGTAACTTTTTTTTGGCTTTTCCTTTTTTCAGGAATGTGATTTCAAATTAGACGACACCCTACTGTTTGTTGAACTATGTATATAGGTTCAAGCAAAACGTGATATTGTGCCCACAGAATTGGCTATCGATTGTAAGCATGTTTTTCATGTTTTTTTTTCTTCGATTTATTAAAAAAAAATATATGGTTCAGTATGGGATTGATAGTGTGAGATCCAGGTATCGGATCCCGTATTTTTTTTTCACCAACTCAAACAAAATAAATGCTTAGATTCTGTGGGTAAAATATCGTCACAACGTTTTGCTTGACCCCGTATAAATTGTAATTCTTAAGGCCTAGCTTAAGGCTTTCTGGGACAGGTGGCGTTCTAGGCTTTTTCTGGGCTCAGAAAGTTATCTAGCATTTTCAGAGTAAGTAATCCTTAAAATAGTCTAAACACCTGAGTTAAAATAGTCTAAACCAATCACCGAATGTAGTTCCTAACTGGATGAATATTCCACTGAAAGAGCTCTGCGGTTAATATATAAACTCAGGTTTTTTTAGACCAATGGTATAGGCAAACGAGCGCACAGCCCACCTGATGGTAAGTGGTACTAACAGCTTAAAACCTTGCCTACAAAGTGTCACGCTGCTTTTACGATGGACCTTGTCCTTGAAAATGGTCCTGGTTCCTATACTGAAAAAAAAAAAGGATTTTTTTATGTCGATGGTATAGGCAAACGAGCGCTACCTAATGGTAAGTGGTCACTGCGGCCCATGGACACCGAAATCCTACGATCCCCCATTAAGAAACCGTAAGATCTCGAATGCGTTGCCTACCCTGAGGCCTAAGATCGAATGCCTCTGTGGCAGTTTCACCGGCTGGCTTAACCCCCATAAAAAAGAAAGATAGACGGTTATCGCACGATACAGCTTAGAAGGCGCGCGGCGAAGCACTTAAGCCGTTGACGCAGAGCCTTTTATTGCTTAATTCACGTGCCTTCTAAGTTGTGTAAATCTGTATCTACATACTACACATCTTCTCAGCCACGACTATACTAAGCCTACTACTGTAGGCGTCTTAAGGGCCTGCCGAAGGCAATAACGGCCTAGATGTATTCAAATTAGGCTCCCTTGTAGGGAAAGGGTCGCCCTTGTACGATCGAGTACAAATAGCTGGTGCAATTTTTAACCTTACCCTTTTGTGATAAGGCTTAAAGTGCGTATACCTTATCGATTAAGTTAGCTCAAAGGATCTAAGGTCTACTTGACGATGTCAGACACGTAAACATCTTTAACCCTTGGAAAAACATTGGTAGAATTTTTCTGGATTCGAAATCTGTGAATGACTTAAACCGGTTTCGCACTAGGTACCAATGTCTGATCCGATTCCGTTATAATGCGGTCCGGAATGGCCGCGGAACTATGCGTTTTTCCGTGATAAAAAATAGCCAATATGTCAATTTCTGGGACTATCTCAACCATACCAAATTTCATCTAAATCTGTCCAGCGGTTTAATCGTGAAGATGCAACAGACAGATAGAGTTACTTTCGCATTTGTAATATTAGTATGGATATTTTTACTCATTGCTATTTTACTTGCTCCACATGTTAATTCCACCGCTGGACAGATTTAGAAGAAATTCGGTATGGAGAGAGATCGAGTCGTGGGAAAGGATATTTTTATCCCGAAAAAACTTTAGTTTCCGCGGGAACGCGATAACCGAATTCCACGCGGGTGAAGTCGCTTGTGGAAGCTAGTGTTAACTATATTAGAAACAGTCATCAAACCAACGTTTCCAAACTAAAGCTCCAAAGTGACTTTTAATAACGCCATGGTATACTTTATTTTACTCTTTTTTAGAGCGTTTTAATAAATGATGTTTTAATTGCTTTGTCTCTATTGGTTTGTATTTTAATTTTGTGCTCAACTGTGTGCCTTAATAAACCGTTAGTTCACACAATGCTGTAAACGCGAATTCCGCCAAGTTCCGAAGCAAAGTTGGCATACTTCAAGTTGTTTGTTTTGTAGGGCATGATTTGCCTTAAACTTAAGGCCACGTCTTAGGTTAAACATGGAAATAATTAGCGGTAGTGAAAAGTTAATTATGAAAGTACTGCGCCTTGACTGACTGACCGACTGACTTCACTTCCATCGATGCATAGAGTAGTTTTGTTCAGTAAAAGTTATTTTTTTGTTTGATAGGTGAGTTATTTAAGAGTGTTCTAAGCTATTTAAGAGTATTCTAAGCTAGCTACGAAAAGCCGTCATACCTATACAATAGGTTAGTGTGGTCTAGAAGTGCTCGTAGGTGTACCATGATTATCGGACCCCCGCACCGCACCGCGGCTTTTCGTGGTAGTTTCAGGTTTGCGGCATCCAAGTGCTGGAACGATATCCCTCCTCCCATCCAAGGGGCGCCTAGTGGATACTCTTTTAAGCAAAAGCTGAGAGGATACCTGTTGGCGCTCCAAAAATCGTAACCCAGCGTTAATAACAATCAGCTACTACGTAGGCATACCTACTCAACTCTTAATTGCCCTGACGTCGTACGCGTACCAAATTGACAAGCAGACGTTTGTATAGATTGTTTACTATTTATAATAATAATTGTAAAATAAATGTAGTTTCTCTTCTATATGTAATATTTTATTTATGTATGATTATCTAACTATTACACCTATAATAATATAGCATATATTTATTTATTTTTATTAATGTATCTCTTCATTTATATAACGCTCCGTGGGTCACACAATGGTTGCTGGCTGAAAATCAGCGCTGCAGGTGTTTCTCACCTCAGCATAAATGCTGAGCCAGACACCCTTTCACCGCCGTGAGGACACAGGCTCTTTTGTAATACCCTTTTTTTGTACTGTTTCTATTGCTTAATTTCTTGTAATCCCTGTGTATGTGTCTTCAATGTGCGTAGTGAATAAATGTTTTTCTTCTTCTTCTTCTTCTATTTTTGAAGAAAGTCTGTTCGGCTTAGAAAAAAACTGTTTATTTCAATGAAATTTCTTTTCATTATACATTATAACTTAACTCCTAATCTTAAAATTTAGGCTATTTTGTCTACTATGTCGCATGTCGCCCATACGTTCAGGGTACTTAAATGTTCAATTCAGAGCTATAGGTAGGCTTCCTAGAAATCGCTAACTCCAATGCGTGGCCTTAGACAGGCGCCACGTGTTGCCCACCATTATTGGATCGCAAAAACTTCCTCCAGCGAGCGTGAATCCGTGAGTTCTTGCTCCAACAAACTTAGGAAAAATGTATTACTAGTGTGCTATATGCTCCGCGAACCGGGAGACGAGCTGTCGGTAGGCCTCCAACAAGATGGAGCGACGACCTCGTGAAGGTCGCGGGAAACCGGTGGAAGCAAGTAGCACAGGACCGGTCTGAGTGGCGAGCCTTGAGGGAGGCCTATGTCCAGCAGTGGACGTCTTTCGGCTGAAATGATGATGGTGATGATGAGTGTGCTATAATACATTTCCTCAAATGAAATAACATCGTTTTAGTATGTAGTTCACTTATGTGCGAAACTCAATTTGAATTAACCTCTGTGCTTTTCGGTGAAGGAAAACATCGTGAGGAAATCTGCACGCATCTGGAATTAATTCAAAGATGTGTGTGAAGTCTCCAATCCCCACTGGGCCCGCGTGGGGACTATAGCCCAAACCCTCTCCTGATGAGAGGAGGCCTGTGTCCAGCAGTGGGACGCAAATAGGCTGTAGTAGTAGTATGGATCGACCGATTCCAATTCTGAGTTTTATTGATAAATTTTAATTAAACCATGTATTATAATATTCTAATCAGAGGACAGATTTTTTGTTCGTAACGGATATACCTCAAAAATCAACAAACCTGTTTCAAAAATTTTTTCACTATTCCTAAGTGACAACTAGGCTACATTCTATTCAAATTATCCCGCGGGATAGGGACCTAATCGGCTTATACCGAGTAAGGCGGCTGATTATTAATAAAAGCAATGTACAATACAGCTATACTGCTATCATTGAGCATAATACAGCTATCATTAAGCTAACCGCTAATTATATGGATCATAATGCGATTAGTGGTAACGATCGATTCGGCGTTAATAGGTACTTTATTCAGCGAAAGCGGATTAGTGGGACTAATAATTAAATCAAGCATCAATCGTTCGTAATACCAGCTGTTCTAACGAATATGTTTTCAGTGCAATATTCGGGCTTCGGTTTTCGAAACTGATTTACCGATGAATCTCCCCATTACCAATCGCCAAGTTGTAGATTTAATAATAAAAAGATTTGTAAGACTTACAGATGCCGAACGAAGCTACTGTGTGGCAAGGGCGCGTCATACAACTCCCTCCCCCCCATTTCACGTCAGGGGTTAAAAATACTTAATAGCAGTAGACCTAGTCCTAGACCCCCATGATCCCCCCCTGGATCCACCCTTGGTGCGGCATGCTACCTAAGTACGAGTATATCAGCCTACCTCCAGGCTCTGCCTATAAATAATAAAGATTTGGAACTTGTAATAAAAAGAATATTAGCACCAATGCAATGGGAGTTTCAAATGCAATCAAAATAGAATTTACATCACCCTTGGCCATAAAGTGGGATTTTCTGCCCGCTACGCGGAGAGAAAATCTCACTTCTTGGCCAAAGCAAGACGTAAAACTTTTGACAAACCACGGGCGGTAATTCGTAAAGCCCCAGATCGCATATTTATGGCCCTCACCTTCGGTTCGGGCCACAGAAACCTGCGATCTGGGACATTTACGAATTCACCACCCTAGGTCTGTAATGTACTATTGTCTTCTCATCAGTAAACTTTAAAACGGATCTTACTGCCCTTTTCTTTTTACTATGCCGAAAAAATAACCTATAAACATGCTTCGAATCAATAGCCGATACTTTTCATCCACCCAGTATATTTTATTTACTTACCTTGATTCTACAGAGGGTTAACCACTAATTAAGCATAAACAACCACTGAAGTTCAATTTCAAACAAATTGCAACTTCGATGAACTGTTTCTGAGTTTGAACCCTTTTCCTTTATTAATTAGCTTATTAACCTTTTCATGTAGGTAACATAATTGTTTCTTGTTTCAGTGTTATTGACAAGGTTGAAATTTAATTTTCGTTGTTTTGTTCTAAATAAGGACCGTGTTTCGTAGACACTGAACAAGAAGAGCTTTCAAGACTTCGTGAAATAATGTGTTAGGAAAACTTCCAGATGAATTGAAAACCTCCACCTTTTTGGAAGTCGGTGAAAAAAACACCCGAACAAAACAAAAGACTTCTGTAAAATCAACAAAGCCTTTTCAACAAGACGCTATTTAACTTCAGAAAAAACCTTCACAATGTTTTAAAATCTCCCTCGAAACTTTTCACCCCTCTCGTTGGAGTCAGAATCCCTTGTCCATTAACTCCCACGTGCCATAAATAAACATGTACCTGTATAGACATTTTTGTAAGGACTATCGCTCTACGAAAAGGTTGTATCTTGTACATAGCGTGTAGCTTTTTTAGTTTCGAATAAGTTTGCAACAAAACTGATTTTCGCCGAATTTCACGACGAAAACTCATTTAAAGCCGAACCTTCGAATCCGATTTGTATAATAATGGAGGATACTGTCTGTTTAACATTGTTTTTAATCCGATTCTGAAGCAACGGGGCCTTTATTTTGTCAAAACTTTATAACGTAATCTTCATATTATTTATCCTCTCTAAAATATCAATCAAATCAAATCAAATCAATCATTTATTTAGCAAATTGGCCACATTCGGTCACTTTTAGGTACACATCAGAAATAAATTTACCAGCATTTCCTAGACCCATTACTTGAGAAGAAGCGCCGCAACAAACTCAGCAGAAGGCCTTTTTTTTAAAAATCCACATACAAATTCACATTATATCCAACAACAAAGAGCGCTTCTACACGTGGCTGTGGCTTAACATCTTTAACGAAGACTCGTTACGGCAAGATAGGGGTTCTTAGAGGCGGTACATAATGCGCTGTCACGGCTCACATCACGTATAACTTTGTACATATTATTGACAGGTGCGCTTTTGAAAGCCATTCACTCCACAGGTACAAGTTTTCGTTAGTAGCATATTTTGTTAAAACGACTGGAAAAGTGCTATATCGTTTTTCGTCGTTTCTGCTGCGTATCGTGCAAAATCTGGAACGAACTTCCTGCGTGGGTTTTTCCTACGAGATACGATTTAGTATACTGTGGTTGGCTGCGTACTAGAGGTATTTTTGGCGCTTCTATTATCTACCTGTTGATTAGAGTGACAAACGTGACATAGCTATAGTACGACAGGCGCGCGACGAAGAACTTATACCAATTATTACTTATTCCACGCGCCTTCTATGTTGTATAAACCTCGGGCTCTGGAAAGAGAGATTCCCAATCCCTGCGCTCACGCGTGGTGGCGTTGCAACCAAACTTTAAGGGTCCCCAGTACGCACGGCGTTTCTCAACTTTTCATAGAAACGTAGTTTCGCTTTTAGTCCCAAATTACTAAACAGATTGACTTGCAACTTGGTAAACATAATAAAATCATTGTTGTCAGTGTCTAAAATTAGTAAATGTCGTGGTAAAATAAAACACAATTAAATTACAGCCAAAAAACTGAATTTTGAAGTTTGTATGGAGGAAACTAAAATGGTCCTAGTTTCTTTGTTATTCAATTTATTACAATCAAAGTGTATTTTGGACAGTAATATCTCTGCTCCACTATCACTTGTTAAATTTAGTGCCAATCTGATAAGTCGTTTGCGAATTAAAACGTAACTACGTTTGTATGGAGAAGAGAGCTTACTGGGGACTCTTAAGCAGCTAGAGCGATAGGGATTCTCCATTTTCCTATGTACCTACACTTCGAATAGAGTCCCGGTAGTGTGTGATAACGCCCTAGGAAACTAAAATTGGCCCCCTCTTACCAAAGATCGATGTGAATTCTTGGGCCTTCATATCCTTTGAAAGTAAATGCCGCGTCGGAAAACTATTCAAAACATTCCTCAATTCATTAAATTGATTTAGTTAGCTTCTGTCAATATACTTACAGCCAAACTTAGATTACAAACCGTAATTAAGCCCGAAAACTATCGGATTGTGGAATCTCTTAGGTTTTGTTTGGCTGCCTCGTTCTGACATTTGAAGTTAGATTCAGGGATGAAGTGATCCGAAGGCTGTATTTCGAAGACCTTACTTTGATGTAAAAAATAAATAAATAAAAACTGCCTTGAAGCTCCGACAGACTGCGATGTCAATATCAAGTTCACTATATGATTATCATTTTCTTTTGAGTCGGTTCACTTGGCACCGACTTCGCAGTCTGTCGGAGTTTGAAGGCGGTTTTTATTGTTTTTTGTTTTTTTTTCGGCTACAGTGTCGAAACATTACTATAGAAATACATTCATATATTCTCATGGAACCCATCATCAGAACTGAACCAAATTAATATGGGACCAACTTGGAAGTACCAGCTTTCGAACAAAAAAGAATCATCGAAATCGCTTCACGTTTACTATTTATTTTTGGTGAACATACATCTCCTTTTTTTGAAGTCGGTTGAAAAGGATAGCGATTGAGTAGGTAGCGCGGCAGCATCTTTACAAAAAGTCGCCGTGAGCGAGGGCCCTTAGATTTGGTCGAAATTTAAGAGGTTTAATTTGAACAGTAAGGGAAAACAATCAAATAAGTAAATTACTTGATTTGTGAAAAAATAAAAAACCCCACTGCAACTTTTGATACATAAGTACCTACCCAGTGTCACTCTCACAATCAAGACGAATTTTAAAATACATGAAGCGGTTATAAAAGGCCACAGAGCGTGCCACTGCCAAAGAAAGATACATACATTATACTCGAGAAACATCAACACAGAAAACAGCACACAAAACAACAGTAACAAGCACGGAAAAAAACATACAGCCGAATTCAGAACCTCCTTCTTTTGGATCATTTTGAAGTAAGTAGCGTTTTTCCAAAGATCTTTTTGTATGGGCTGAGCCTCGAGTTGCAAATGTACCTATATCTTACACCAATAATAAGTCTGTAGAAGTCGCGTCTGTAACTTGAAAATTAAAAGAAATTATCAAGTAGAGGGGACTATATAAACGACACTGAACACAAAAAAAGATTTTTGGAAAAATTTACTGCTTGTACAGGCAACGTCAAAGAGCTTCACACTTTTGGACTTCAATACAACGGAAAAGGGTGAAAAAGTGTAAAGATCTCTTTGACGTCGACCCTACGTATGTACGTCCGGATTTAACTCAAAAATTACTGGTTGGATTGCAATAAAATTTGGTATAGGGGTAGTTTATAACACTGTTCAACATATAGGCGACTTTTTATCACGGAAAAATGCATAGTTCCCGCGGGAATGCTATCACCGAATGGGGACTATCGTTTCTTTGCTCACCAGTTGGTGCCACTGTTGACTAAGGTCCAGAGGTATAGCTGTCAAAGGCGACATTATAAGATCGGCACCGAAACAAAGTTTTAAATCTTGAATCTTATTAAGTTTATTAATTATAAATAACTATCGTCATATCGAGTAGCTATGCCGCAATGTTGTGCAGTTCCGTTTTGTGCGAAAAAATTTTTTTTTTTTCAAAGCGTTCACATCATTGCCAAATAATCCATATTTGCGATAATTTCACGAAGGAGATCACTTATCAACAGGTAAATTAAAGAAATTATCATTTAAGTCACGAAGCCCGCCAAAAGTGAATGTTATTGGACCTCACGCGATACTAGCGCCTCTAGTGGCAAATTCACACGCGATAGCCCCCATTCCACGCGGACGAAGTCGCGGGCAGAAGGTAGTAATTGTACCTATATACAGGTGGCGTGGCGGTAACCACCAGGTTCAGTAGTCGTCCGTCTGTTTCTCAGTATATTACAGTAAAAATTGCAAAAGCAGTTAGTGATAGATATTTATCCGCATCATCTTAAAATAAATATATAAATATGTTGGGACATTACACACATATTGACCTAGCCCCAAACTAAGCAAAGCTTGTACTATGGGTGCTAGACAACGATATAAATACTTATATAGAGAAATACATACATATATAAATACTAAACATCCATGACTCGAGTACAAACATTCGTGCTCATCACACAAAGTGCCCCGAGCGGGACTCGAACTCGCGACCGTCGGAATAGAAGGCAGGGTCGCTACCAACTGGACCAATCCGGCCGTGAAGCTCATCTTCTTCAATATCACTTTGTTTGTTCTAAACAAAAAAGCAGCAAATTTCCTGTCCCTGAAATGAAAATGTAAATTAAGCCCCGCTAAACATTTTTTATCTCTTCCAGATCAGATAATATTGAACCGGCTATTTCCTTCTCAAACAATTTAAGAGCAGACTCGAAAAAAAACGCAAACAAGATTCTTTCAGTCTCTGGTTCTCTTGATATTTGATACGTATTTTTAATCGATTCCATTAACTAATTTGCCATCCTTTGCCATTAATGCCGCGTATCCATATTAATATTATAAATGTGAAAGTGTGTTGGTTTGTCCTTCCTTCACGTAGCAACGAGTGGACCGATCTGAATGAAATTTGGTATGGAGATATCGTAGCTTTTTATCCCGATATTTCCACGGGAACTGGCTTTTCACGGGTCAAACCAATTTTTCAATACTTCTATAACTATAACTGTCTATATATAATATATGGTCGAGTATGCAAACTCTAAGTCTACGCGGGACAAAGTTCGCGGCCATCGGCTAGTATTGCCATATAATATCATTCTTTCCTTTATTTAGCCGCAAATTTCTGGCACAGAGGCATTCCATCTTAGGCCTCAGGGTAGGCAACGCATTCGAGATATTATGGTTTCTTAATGGGTGATCAAAGGATTTCGGTGTCTATGGGCCGCAGTGACCACTTACTCGTACCACCAGGTGGGCTGTGCGCTCGTTTGCCTATACCATCGACGTTAAAAATAGTTTTTTTTCAGTGTAGGAACCAGGATTTTCAAGGACAAGATCCATCGTAAAAGCAGCACACGTGTGACACTTTGTAGGCAAAGCATTAGGCAGTTAGTAAAGTTGTTTACGGTCGCTTTAGTGCTTTGGAGTTGTGCCGCATGAGACACGTGGAGTGGGGCTCTATTCGCTACATAAATGCGGATAGGGATAGTGATCTCTATCCCTAAATAATAGCTAGATTCGGCCGTTGTTATCAGTCAGTAAGCCGTGGTGGCCTAGTGGTTCGACCTACCGCCTCTCATGCAGAGGGTCGGGGGTTCGATTCCGGCTCGCAGCCCTAAGTTTACTGATATGCGAAATTCAATTTGAATTTACCACCTAGCTTTTCGGTGAGGGAACCTGCACGCATCTGTGAATTAATTCAAAGATGTGTGTGAAGTACCCAATCCGCGCTGAGCCCGAGAGGAGGCCTGTGTCCAGCAGTTGGACGCAAATGGGCTGTAGTCGTCAGGATTGACTCGGAGAAAAAGCTTTTTTTTATGTCGATAGTATAAGCAACCGAGCGCACAGCCCACCTGGTGGTTAGTGCTCACTGCGGCCCATGGACACCGAAATCCCTTGATCCCCCATTAAGAAACCATTAGATCTCATGCGTAGCCTACCCTGAGGCCTGTTGAATGCCTCTGTGCCAGAAATTTCACCGGCTGCCAGAGAAAAGTTCACCACACATGAGATAAGGAAACCAAGCTCATAAAAGTAACAAGGAGCGTGCTTTCGCATCTAGAACGTGACGTGGGCTTGAAAGTCGTTTGTATTCAAACTGAATCAGGCGACTTTCCTTCTTGGTTTTCCAAGTACTGGGCTATAGATTTGTAATGCAAGTTTTTCGGTTTGCTTCTTAAAAAAAAACCCTTTTTTATTTTGCGAAGGGCCCTAGTTCACTGACGCCCGGTTCCTATATCCAAACAACGCCTCGTTTTGCCTACGGACGGTTAAAATTTGACAGATTCTCTATGGAACAAATGTCAAAAATCAACCATCCGTAGGCAAAACGAGGCGTTTCGTGGATATAGGAACCGGGCCAGACGACACGACGTATCGTCGCCGGCGACGTAGCTTTTACATTTTCTCCAAGTCGTCTAGGGTGATTTTTTTAAGCAATAGATTTGTACAGGACGTTTTGAAAATTTCGGTTCCTCTCCGTATTTTTCGGTTTGTTTTGGAAAAAGTCAATCAATATGACAGCCATGATGCCATTGATAACAGAGACATAAGGTGAGTTTGCTTTGTTTGTATCAGAAAATATTTCCACAGCACTGCAGTGCACGACCGCGCCATGAACGAGTACGGAGCCACGTTTAGCGTGTGTGTGCATTGCGTAGCGTGCGCAGCAGTAGGGTTCCTGCTTAAGTTTAAAACGCTTTGAACTGACTTTTTAATCTGTTAAAATCATCTAATCCTATACAAATTGACCATGAAAGGTACGGAAGCACTTTGGAAACTTTTGTTTCAATCAGATCAGTTGAGCAAATAAGAAAATTTTCCTTTTCAGTCTGTTCATGTTAAAAGAAAAAGTTATAAAAGATAGAAATATGAAGACGGAAATATACCTATTTTAATAAGAATGAATAGATAGCGTCACAAGGATGACCTAAATATGATAATACGATTGAAGTATCCTTCTGGAAGCTTATTTTGTATTCAAAGACATTTTTCGATATGTTTCTTTTTTCTTTTTTACTTCAATCTCTTTCAATTCCAATTGTACTTTGCTAAGCGATCTTCTTATTTCCGTGGTTTTTGTGAGTATTTTTTTTCAATTCTTCGTGGAATTGCGTTTGACCGTGATCACACCTGATGGAAAGTGATTTTAGGGTCTCAGGTTGAACACGTTTAGCGAGAATATACCTATTCACTGCATAATTGAAAACACCAAGATGTTAAGAGGTGTAATATTATAATCATATTTATTTATTTTATTTCGAAGCATCGTATTAAGTTCCTAATTGTTCCGTTTTTCACAAAAAATGTTCGGATTCTTATTTCAACTGAGCAGTACAAGTCATCGATAACAAGCAGCCCATTATAATAAGCTGTTACAAATTGCCGTATACATATTGTACCGTAGCTCCAATATTGTAAATATTACTTTTATTTTAAAGTGCTGAATCAACAGCCTGTGATGCCATTGCAACCGGGGGCTTAAGTATATCAAATATTTAAGCCATGCATTGAAGGCGAATTTAGAAATACAATAAATACTTGAACTTCGAATGCAATTTTCTCAACTCTACATTTTTAGATCGCAAATTCAAAAATGTATAAACTAATAGTGACTACTGACACCTTAGAGTCAGTCATCATTCTTTTTTGTGAAAATTGTACCTTTCCATGTTTCACCGATTTTTCAGCATGTTCTTTATTCTATCTGAGTTTAATATCTTTTTACGCAAAACTTTGATGGAATTCAACGAAAATAAACTTCATAGAAATAAAGGCCTATTTCTATGTCATTTATTTCATGAAATTTCATCACGTGCGTAAAATTTCATTTCCACAGGGTTATAAAGGAGTTTTACGCAAGCTCGAGGTTATGCGGAGTAACCCGTCTCCCCGGCAACGTCATAAATAAAATATAGGGTACCTGGCTTCGTAGGCAATAGATACATTACAGTATGTGGACGATGAGTATAGGATTATCCATTCTATTACAACGTCTAATAAACAAGTGGGCAGACGACGCCGTTTTTGACAGAATAATCGGTGAGTAACGAGTGGGAAGGGCGGTCCGAAAGCTACTACGCTATAATTAATATATCATAAGGTATTTGTTATCTATCTTTTAAATATGGAAACCTAAAATGTGTTATAGCCATCTTGTCCCAAATAAAACGAAAAAAGCTAGAAAAACAACAAGTTACATAGACGGCGGCGTTGCGTTTGGTGATCCGTTTGCTATGCGGATTAAGACTGTCAAATGACGGGGTGCGTGAAGTAGTTTTTCGATACGAAATTGAATCATAGGCACTAGTCCCACCGCGAGCGAGTAAGCGACGAGCTATCGGCTATAAAAACGAACAAAAGATAAGCACTCCCGTGTAAATAAAAGAGACACGGCGATGTTTATAGTCACTCGCCCAGCGGTGAACTCGCGGTGGGACTAGTGCCTTATGCGCGCCACTCTTATTGAAAAACTACTGGTCGTAATCCAAACGGATAGCCAAACGCAATACCGATTACAATAGAGAAATGATGCAATGCAAGAAGAGTGGCAGAGCCCATACTGTAGTGCGTGCTCCGAAACCCGGGTTAACACTAGATCCTAGATGTCGATCTAGTGTTAACCTGGGTTTCGGAGCACGCACTACAGTATGGGCTCTGCCACTCTTCTTGCATCATTTCTCAATGGTATTACGTACAACTTGCTCTGATTTATGTACTCGCTCTAAGAACACCTTTTCCATGACTTCTTGTAGGACTAAGTATTCGAATAATCGTTTTCTTGTTAGGTCATGTAATAGTTATAATAGCATGTACAGCCACACTGATATTTTTCATGACAGTTTTGGTATATTTAAGACTGCCGTATTGAAAGTACTGTAATTGTATTTGTATACAGAATTTAAATTGATTTTTGTCATTCACCATTTTTTTTATGGTAAATTTTGGAATATCCGTATTACTTAATATTGTTGACCGACAGTTAACTTTGTTAAAATCACCTTCTTTAATATGTTCAAGTCACTTGTGGAAACTGTGTTGGCAAAATGTTCTACTTAAGTGTATGTTTAGTACTGTATTATAAAATGCTGTAAGTTTTCATTAAAAAGTTAAATAAAAAATAAAATAAAAAAAAACTTACTGTTTTTCTTAGTTTTCTGTGTCAGAATCAGAATGGTTTCGTTCCAACCGCGACCGCGCAATTAGCTCCGAGCTCAAATTTTAATTATCTAATCTCGCGGAACCGACTGCGGCCGCAATTTGCATAAGAAGCTGGGAAAAACAATAATTGTCCTTTAATCTATACGCACAATAATATACTTAGTAGTGAAGGTATTAAGGTATTAAATGCCTATGTTCAGCGGACGTCTTTCGGCTGAAATTCTGATGATGAAAGTACTTCCCAGTATACAAGTTTCATCTACCGCCTATCATGCAGAGAGTCGGGCGTTCGATCCCGGCTCGCACCTCTGTGTACTTATTAGAGAAATTTATTTTTCAACTAGCTTCTGCCCGCGACTTCGCCCGCGTGGAATTCGGTTATCGCGTTCCCGCGGGAACTATGCGTTTTTCCGGGATAAAAAGTTTCCAACTATTTCCAAATATCCAAAGAGATGGCCAATTTGGGAGCGTACGGTGCAACAAAACCGGTTTTTTGTTATCAGTCGTCCTTCTGTACGTTAGTACTATTAGTTATTCTGTGCTACGGTATAGGATTCAGGTATCGCTCACACCATCAATTCCATACTGGGCCATACTTTTTTTTAATAACTCGGAAAAAAAACCTGTGGGTAAAATATCGTCACAACGTTTTGCTTGACCCTATAGGTTTGCTTATGGGAAAAGTTAAATTTAAATGAACCACAGAGCGTTGGCTTAACTTTTATTAATTAATTGCTTCCATTGAATCGTACAAGTTAATGGACCATTAAATTAATGTATTTATTTTTTGTTTGTTTCAGGTAAGAGGATTTCGGCGGTTCGTAAATATTATTCGATTGTGTACACACTACTAAAAGGTTAAAGGTTATTTATTTTAGTTTAGTACCTACATACATACATATTGATTCCTATGTAGGCTATTCACGTAGGTACCTATAAATTGGTACTAGGACTGACTGAAAGGCACATTAGATACTTTTACCCCACTGCGCTAGAAGGAGGGTTATGTTTTTCGAGTGTATGTATGTATGTATATTTCTTTGGCACCTTGCCTTGCTCTGTAGGCTTGATGGATTTTAGCATGCGAGGATTCGTCTTAATTGTGAGAGTGACACTTAATTGTGAGAGAGTGATTGTGAGTGAGTGTGGTATACCAAAATTGCAAAAATGGCTGACTTCTGGAGGCATTATAAACGTTCCTAAAAAATTTCGTGTCAAAGTCTATCGAGTGGGGTATCAAAATAAAAGCTTTAATGAGCGGATTACAAAAATATATAAGTATTAATGTGATGGCAATAGTACATTATTGCCGTGGCCGGGAAAGTAGGTCTTTGCAGGCTGAGTACTGGTTTAAAGGGCCGAGGCTTCGCCGAGGCCCTTTAATATGTACGAAGCCTGCAAAGCCTTTCACGTGCCGAGGCTTATATAGTGCTTTTCTCAAAAATGAAAAAAAAACCTTGATATTAGGTATTCATAATACAGCATTGACACGCACGCAAAGGTAGTCAAGTACTTACAACAAATCCAATGGAACGCCAGTCTTATTTCGTATTCACCGATATTTGACTTTAACAGACACACTAACATGGCAAGTTAAAAACTCGCATGTAGATTTCTCGTTTTTTATAAAAATTAAGACCTTTTATTAATTTTTAAACCAAACTAGTAAACTATTTTCATGAAATTTAGCTAAATAAATCTGATACAAGACAAGAACTCCCGCTCTTTATGGATCGTTCTTTTTTTAAATTCCGTTCTGAAATACATTGCGCTGTTTCAGACACGGATAAAAACGTTTGGTTTCGCGTCAATTGACAGATACAGAACATGCAGACTTGGCTGTTTGGGAATTCCTTCGCGTATTTATCAGTTTAAAAAAAAAGTACCTGTACGATAATGAAATTTCATACAACATTCCCTGCGCTTATACATGCCGCGGAAGTAAATTCATACAAATTTCCGGGGCATGCAGTTGAGTTTTTTTTTTTTAATTTTTGACTGATTGTCAATGACGCACTTTGCGGTCTGACAGAAAGCAGACAATGACGAGTTTCCCCGCCATTTTTGAGAAAAAGTTTTTTTTGCAGTCGGGTATAATATTTTTTCGACATCGATGGATTTTAGTAAGTCTTTTGAAACTTTAATAATAAAGGCTATTTTTATTTTATTATATTATTTTTCAAAAATCGAGTTATTTGCAGATTGCTTTGTTGTCAGTAGGTAGGTACCTACACTGTAATCATCGTGTCAGCCATTAGATGTTCACATAGGCTAGGTATGTCCTAGAGTTCGCCGTAGTAGGTTGGAAATCCTTTTTATAATAAACTAGATTCTGCCCGCGACTTCGTCCGCGTGGAATTCGGTTATAGCGTTCCCGCGGGAACCGAGTGTTAAACTATAACAAATAATATACGAAAACCTTCCTCTTGAATCACTCTATCTATTAAAAAAAACCGTATCAAAATCCGTAGTTTTAAAGATTTAAGCATACATATAGGGACAGAGAAAGCGAGTGAAAATACATCAAAAGAGCTAAACAACCGAACAACATACAATTCGTTTTCCATTATCGTTAGTTTGCTTAGTGCCGCAGCGACTGCGATCGGAATCTAGAAATTCTACAATGTTTGCAGAACGCGCTTCAAACGTTATTGCAACGTATTTGTAAGCGATTTTAAAGTAATTGGTTGTGAAAAGTCCTGAGTTGGAAGTCGTGGTAGTCTTCTTATTATGTCTCTTGTGAATTTCATATGCTCGCACCTCTGAATACAGGTTGTAGTTATGTGCGATACTTAAGGCCGTTCCCTGACCCAGCATCGTCAAATTGCTCATGTAAGATCATACTTTTCTAAGAAATGTTAAAAGTTAAAAATATGAAAATAAAATGTTATATTTGATTATATCATCCTTACATAGACAGCTTACGTTACACGTTTCACGAAACTTCGCTCCATACAATTTAATTCCAAAGTAACCTCTAAGTTGGACCTTTAATCCAACTTTACTCCAGTTTATTATATCAAACAGTGTTAAACTAAATATAACAGAAAAAATATCCATACTATATGCATACATTGACAGCTTCATAAATGCCATGTTCTTAGACGGTATTTTTATAGAAATTAAAACGCGTTTAATACTAACTAAATCGGGCGTTATGTGCGTAGCGCTTTCTCTTTCACTCGTTGCACGAGTGACAGTGACGGCTGAGCTGGTTATAGGAACGGCCTTAATAAAACCAATAAGGTTTTTCGTGAAAAACATCGTTGTGAAACCTACACGGTGAAGTAATGAGGGCGGTGGAAGAAATACGGTGGTATTTCTGCTCACCGTTGGCACCATTCTTTTTACGAGGTGTTGGCTGTCAGTGTCAAACTTGTCATTCCATGCAATAGTGTCAATGTGACTGTGACATTTGACGTTTCGGAGACATCAGTGTTGCCAATTTAGCGTGTAATATGGCACCTAAATAATATGATTGCGTGTAATATGGAAAAAAAAGCCTTGATGGCCTAGTAATTCGACCGCCTCTCGTGCAGAGGGTCGCGGGTTCGATTCCGGCTCGCACCTCTAAGTTTACTTATGTGCGAAATTCAGTTTGAGTTTACCACTGAGCTTTTCGGTGAAGGAAAACATCGTGAGGAAACTTGCACGCATCTGCGAAATGGTTCAAAGATGTGTGTGAAGTCCCCAATCCGCACTGGGCTCGCGTGGGGACTCTAGCCCAAACCCTCTCGTGATGAGATGAAGCCTGTGCCCAGCAGTGGAACGCAAATATAATCTATTGTTTGAGATTTTCCTATAGTTTCAAAGAATATAATTTATATTCTTACTAGCTGTATCCCATAGGAATTTAAGAAAATCCTATCTTTGTGCTCCCTTATACACTCCCCATGGAACTTACAAGCCAAATTTCATTGTTTCTCCGCCAAGTTTTGGCTGTGCGTTGTCTGTCAGTCACTCTATTAATCAGTAACGGAAGAGTTTTATATATACAGGGTCAAGCAAAACGTTGTGACGATATTTTACCCATAGAATCGTCTATCGATTCTAAGCATGTTTTTCAAGTTTTTTTTTTTTACGAGTTACAAAAAAATAGTATGGCCCAGTATGGTATTGTTGATGTGAGCGATACTTGAAAGCCAAACAATTATTGTTATACTAACACAAAAATAAATTAAAGCCCAAAAAATATGCTTAGAAGAATCCACAGAACATTACTCGAGAACTAGAAGTCTGTGAAAGAATCGATAGCTAACTATGTAAAATATCGGCACGTTTTTCTTGACGCTATATTATTGATTTTATTAAACGTCGATTCAAACCTACTTATCAAATAAATTGAATGAACTCACAGCAAAAGGCTTCTCGCCCGTAGCCAGTTAGCCGTATCTTGTGACACTCCCCACAGAGCGCAGACGATTTACGAGCCATGAAAATATCAAAGATACCGTGACGCCATCGGCGCACTCCGGAATTGGCTCCGCGAAACCGGATAAGTACCCCTTGAAACACTTAACTATGTCCGGAATTAGGGCGGCCTTCCGGTTTTGTCTGGCTGGGGAAACCGGAGATTTGTTCCGAACGGCAATTTTACGCACAGTTTGATCAGATAATTAAGAAAACAGTTCGAACGCTGAACAACCTTTTGATCTCTGCTTTTGGAGAGGCTTCTTGTTAATTAGGTTAGGGCTGACTTAAAATTAGGTAAAATATATTAGGGCTCTGGAATTATTAAGAGACAAGTAAACTAAGAAATATTTGTTTAAATTAGATATCCATACCTACTTACTATTGTAAAGTGTAAATATGTGTTTGATTTGTTCTTCTTTCACGTTTCTTTTTTCACGACGAAACAGAATGACAGTTTGTCATGATTATTAATTTGTTGAAGGCAGGAGAAAGATACCTAGATAGACTTCTTTTTGCAGTGGAAGATCTTAGTTTAATGTGGTGAAAAGAGGGGTCAAGGTTTTGAAATTCAATTAGATATAAAACTATGTAAAATATCGGCACGTTTTTCTTGACGCTATATTATTGATTTTATTAAACGTCGATTCAAACCTACTTATCAAATAAATTGAATGAACTCACAGCAAAAGGCTTCTCGCCCGTAGCCAGTTAGCCGTATCTTGTGACACTCCCCACAGAGCGCAGACGATTTACGAGCCATGAAAATATCAAAGATACCGTGACGCCATCGGCGCACTCCGGAATTGGCTCCGCGAAACCGGATAAGTACCCCTTGAAACACTTAACTATGTCCGGAATTAGGGCGGCCTTCCGGTTTTGTCTGGGGAAACCGGAGATTTGTTCCGAACGGCAATTTTACGCACAGTTTGATCAGATAATTAAGAAAACAGTTCGAACGCTGAACAACCTTTTGATCTCTGCTTTTGGAGAGGCTTCTTGTTAATTAGGTTAGGGCTGACTTAAAATTAGGTAAAATATATTAGGGCTCTGGAATTCTTAAGAGACAAGTAAACTAAGAAATATTTGTTTAAATTAGATATCCATACCTACTTACTATTGTAAAGTGTAAATATGTGTTTGATTTGTTCTTCTTTCACGTTTCTTTTTTCACGACGAAACAGAATGACAGTTTGTCATGATTATTAATTTGTTGAAGGCAGGAGAAAGATACCTAGATAGACTTCTTTTTGCAGTGGAAGATCTTAGTTTAATGTGGTGAAAAGAGGGGTCAAGGTTTTGAAATTCAATTAGATTTATAATGAAAATAAAAACTAAAAATGGCAACGTACAAACACAGCCGGTTAATTAGCCGCCCGTTCAGCCAGATTAGCGCAGATCAGGAAAGAGGGTTATGGGTTTGACCTATATGTGTGGCGCGCGTTCATTTGTGACATTTCTACTAGATTACACTTGTGCATTTAACTGAGAGGTAAAGTAATTTAAGGCTACATGTAGCAAAGGCTAACTTAATTATGGTTACTGAAACCTGTGGGTCGAAATTCGTAGAAAGAAAAGTCATAGAAAATTAGCAGTTTCAAAATTGCACAGAGCTGGAGCACGAAATTTGACATACCAATTTTCAAGGATAATGGTTAGAAAAATAGAATAATTAAAACATCAAAATAACTTACACACTCCTTTGTTGTTGCTACTCAGCCATTCATTTATTTTCTGAAGCGAGCAACAGTTGCGACGAAAAAACGTAGGTATCTACTTATTAGTTCTAAATTAACATCAAATTAAATAACATGTGGCTATAATTTAATTAGAAACCCCTGAAAATTACGTTGACATAAAACTTCAGCAATTTATCTTGTCCGTAGTCTGCTCCGGGCTCATGTAAAACTATATTTTTTATTAAAAATTGAGTATTTAGCAAAGAGAAGAGTCAATACTATCATAGAAACAAACAATAAATGTAACAGCTCTATACCAGTCAAAATATCTACGATATTTCCAAAAACACGCCGAATAAACATATCTTATTAAAACCTGAAAAACTTACTAGCAGTCCGGCGCTGCCAATTTCAGGCAGCTGATGAAATTTTCATTCCTTGGTTGGACGCCTACTGCCGCAATTGACCTCTGCAAGTGATCCATGCATGCGGAATTTATGCAAACGGGCCAGTCTTGTAAACCTAAACAATTTGAAACGAAAATAGCGAGGTTTAGTGCTGCTGGCTCTGAAGTCCCTTTAAACTAGGTTGTTTGCGAGGTCGTCACCCCAGAAACAGAAATGGTTGCCTATTCGCACACAATAACTCTAAAAGCATTTCCCGAGCAACTGAATTGTCCGAGCGTGGAAAAAGCTTACTACCCAAAACTGTTATTTGCGAAATATGAATGAACAATTCATCAACATCTACTTATATGTATACAACAATTTTCATTTTTATAATGAAATTTCTAATTATATTTCTCTACTTCAAAAAATTTCATTTTTAAAGTAAATATCTTACGAAGCGGTAGCGTACCTAGACGCTACCGCTTCTTGAAACAATTAGTGAATTAATGACGGAGACTATATATAATACAAGCACTCTAAGACGAGTGCACTTCTGCAGGTTTCCTCATGATGTTCTTCTCCACCAGAAAGTATTATAAGTTGAAAATCACTTAAGACGAAAAAAAAACGACTTAACAATCCTTTGCTCATTTCACTGCGGGAACTGAAGCAAAATGTACGTAAATGAGTAATTTCGGTCAAAACAAGGGATTATTAGGGACATAAAACAGCGGGAGCCTTTTCGTATTTGCTGCTCCGGCGATTAGCAGGCGAAGCAATTTCATAGCGTTGTTACAGACGGGATGATAAAGAAAACGTAAATATTTCATCACCGAGTACGGTCAATATGCCACCGGCGAAGCTTTGATTTGATTCCTTTACAGAAATACAGATTAAATAAGCATGATAATGATAAGATAGAAAGGCTGTAGAATATTAACAGTGACTCTGAGAGCTGTAGACCTCGCTACTCTTTGCTTTAGCATACATAGCTTAAATCATTTACAAACCCTATAGACCCGTCATTTTAACATATTTCTAAAATCGACTCAACAAAAAAAATATAATGAGTCTTGAACCTGCTCACGAAATTTCAAGAGAGACAAAATCCTGAAATATGAATACGAAAGCATTTTGCGCAATTTGAAACGGAGATGCTTCGCTTCACCTGCTTGGTAAAAACCGGCCAAGTGCGTGTCGGGCCACGCGCAAAGTATAGGGTTCCGAAGTTGACGATGCCCACAGTACCTTTCTAAGACTTATTAGCATCTAGCTAGCGCACGTCATACCTACCACTGGTATGACGTGCCCGCCCGACGCCCCTGCCGCTCGAGAAAAATCATCATCATAAGTTGGTCGACTATTACTCGTAAGTTTGTATAGCCTACTTAGCTCTGATAGTTTTCCTTTCAACTACGTTATATATGCCACAACCGTGATTTTTTTCAGCCATCCAAGTACCACCATTTAGCTGGCAGGGGGGGGGGGACACGTGACCCTAACAAAAAATAGCACTTTAAAGCTTAATATTTCACAAACGCATCATCTAATCAAAAAATGGTTTTAACAAACCCACAATATTTTTTTAAGACCTATTCAACGATACGCCGCACCATGGGGTACGCAAGAAAAAAAAATTACATCCCCACTTTACGAGTAGGGGAGGTACCCTATAAAAAATATATTTCAAAATTTTATTGTACCACTTTGTCAGCGTAACTAATATGCATATTCATGCCAAATTACAGCTCTCTAGACCTAAGCATCTCCGAGCAATAGTGCGGACAGACGGACGGACGGACGGACGGACGGACGGACGGACGGACGGACATGGCGAAACTATAAGGGTTCCTTGTGGACTTCGGAACCCTAAAAAAAGCGATTAAAGATACAGTTTCACTGATATAAGTAAGCAGAAATAATAGTTTGGTCAGTGGAAGCACAGTCTACAAAAACCATACGATAAACTACCTAACCACGTAGAATATCACTTATATTTTGAAACAGAGGATTAAAATTCAAAGATGTCCACTAACTTTTTTCTTTAAATAAACAACTAACTGATCTCAGTAAAATTAAAGAATGTTTTCAGTTTAAATAAATCATAATACAGTAGGAATACCGTAAAGTTCTTCTCGTATAATATGTCTCACAAAACTCGCTTTTGGAAGACTAAAGGTTGGTATAATATTTATGTCGGAGAATGGCACTGAGCATAAGGTATTTCCTTGTCTGTGGGCATTTCGGATAGGTATTCAGCTACTGGGTTCCTCGAGATTATAAGAATAGTCCAATTACGATCTTCAGTAGTTTAATTACACTAATTACAATCACAATTAAGAGCTACTGTCTTCAATAGGTAGTCCAATAATAAACCAACAATAACTAATTACAATAATACAAGACGTATGCGTCCGCGCACGACGGGAGCCTATGGAATCTCTTTGGAATCTGTCGTCCTTTTCCTAGCGACGCCTCTCTGGCAGCACTCAAGTGGCTTTTGCATCAAGCTGGAGTCGTGTCTTCAACCATGGGTTCCCGACATTTATATGTTGAAGGGAGCATCCAACGAATAAAAGTAACGTTTCCAAGTAGCAACACTAAATACTTGAAGCGTACTCCGGAATAGTTGCTCCACCTGGCATAATTAATCACTCACAATTTGCTATTTACGTACGACTGCATTTCCTTGTGTCTTACTCGTTGGTCATTATTAAACTTGTAAGTACGTAAGTAAATAACACTTTATTGTACACCACAAAATTAATACACACACAAAAATCACAAAAAGTAACAATGTACAAAGCCGAACTTATCCCTCTAAGGAATTTCTTCCACTCAACCTTTGGGCAGTGGAGAGGAAAGTGCCGGAAGAAACTTGTCTTGAGGACAGAAGAACAAGGTTCTGTTTTGATTCGGTGAGGTGTGTGACTCTAAATACACGAAAATCCAGGGTAAGAATGTATATCTACCAAAGGATTTTCTCTAAAGTACCTAATGAACAAAAGATCTGAAATTTGTTTTATTTAATGCTAATTACGCAGTTTTCGAATTACGCCTTAATCAACAATTTAAATAGGTAACGTTTTATTACAGGAGACAACTCACAACAACAATTAATGTATACTACGTTATGTATTATAATTTAATATGCTGAAGTAAATTAAATGAGAGGTGACAGCAAAACTGCGCTGAAAAGCTAGTAGGGCAGAAAACGATTAATTACAATTCTGCGTGGAGTAATCCCACATTTCCCCCCGATTCCGAAACTAATCGTCGCAGCCTCAGAAGGGGCAATTTCCGTCCATAATAATAGATACAAATGAATTTTCCCCTCGTGTCTACCGTGCTCGTGTCACACCGTTAAATACATTTCAGTTCTAATTTTACTTGTCTGAGTTTTTAGTGATCACTAAAGAATTTTCATGGTAAGTATTTGAGTTTAACACAATTTAACAATAGGGATGACGACAGGGTGAAGAAATCGAAATTCTAATTAGTCCGTAAGTCAGGTAATAAAAAAATATAAGACACGTATTTTTTGTTTTATCAAATTAACAAAGAATGACTAAGTTAAAACGCATTAAAGTTGGAGAGTGGGGGCTAACTACGTCACCGTTAGGTATAAATCGTACCTAACCGTGACGTCACGCGACATTTCAACTCAATATATCTCCGTATAAGTTTAATTACGTGAAAAAAGAAAAAATACGTGTCCAATACTTTTCAACAATCTTCCTGATAGACTAAGGAAAAAAAAGTTGTCGTCTCCCCTATTGAAAACCTGTCCTTAACGCACCTTAGAAAACAAAGAACCCACATTGAATCTAAAAAACAAAGAGTTTGTATTTAATGTAGTTTACGTTGTATTCTTTTTCGTACGTAATTATTTAAGAATCAGGATAATGTTTATTTACCAGAAAAAAAATTAACTCAGAAGTTATACAGAAGCATATTATTTATTTTAAATTAAAATGATCTTTAAATAGGGAGGCAGAGTTTCAGCGTTAGTAGCTAATAAAAATATATCCATCTAACACTAAAACAATAACTTTGTTTTCTCTTCAGATTGGCGCAATAAAATTAAGTAACCATAAATATAAAACTCACTTCTATTTAGGTATATTTCTAACAAATATGTATAAGGACGGTGTGACACGGGTCCTGAAAGTATGCCAACCAGTTTCCGTGAGTTCACGTAAATCGGGATTTTCCGGGCATGTTTCCCCGAAGGGCGGATATCGGTATTTAACGGTGACAGTCCCATTTAACCTTTATGACCTCATTATTATGGATATCTTCTTTGATACCCATAGAAATTGTTATGCTTTTGTGTCGATTTAAGCGCTTAACAGATGTTTAGAAATGCGGGACTGCGGGATTTTAGTGCTCTTCGAAAATATGTATGGCATCTAAAAAGCCTAACTCAAAGGCTCTCTACTGTGCGCTGTGCTCTGTGTGCTGTGTGTGTGCTGTGTCTAAGCGGAAACTGGCTTTTATTGCATGTTTTGATGATCTCTACAATATTACTTACTCTCTCTCTACATCTACTTGTATAAATATATAAAACTCAAAGGTGACTGACTGACTGACTGACATAGTGATCTATCAACGCACAGGCCAAACCACTGGACGGATCGGGCTGAAATTTGGCATGCAGGTAGATGTTATGACGTAGGCATCCGCTAAGAAAGGATTTTGCAGAATTCCCACGAGAACGGGAAACATCGGGATTTTACTTTTTAATATTTCTGCGCATACGAAGTTGCGGGGAAAAGCTAGTACCTACTACATATACACATATCTCTCTCTACATATTATTTAAGTACCAAACTGACGTTAAAACAGTTCACGTTTGTAATTCCACCACCACCACGCGGACGAAGCGAGCGAAGCGTCACCGTTTAAAAAGATTTCGTTCATCCGGATTTCAGGATTTCGTGTGACTTCTCCCAATACAGGGCCTATATTCGAAGGCTTAAATAGGGATCTGTCTGTTCCCTATAGGATCGCTCACGCGTCGCGTGAACTTTAAGCTTTTGCTTTTTCAGATTTAAAGTTTAACTTGACGCGTGAGCGATCCTATTTAAGGCCCTTCCCTGACCCAGCATCGTCAAATTGCTCATTTAAGATCATACTTTTCTAAGAAATGTTAAAAGTTAAAAATATGAAAAAAATATATGTTATATTTGATTATATCATCCTTACAATGACAGCTTTCGTTACACGTTTCACGAAACTTCGCCCGATACAATTTAATTCCAAAGTAACCTCTAACTCGGACATTTAATCCAATTTTACTCCAGTCAAACAGTGTAAAACTAAATATAACAGAAAAAATATCCATATTATATGCATACATTGACAGCTTTATAAATGCCATGTTTTTAGACGGTATTTTTATAGAAATTAAAACGTGTTAAAAAGTAACTAAATCGGGCGTTCTGTGCGTAGCGCTTTCTCTTTCACTCGTCCCACGAGTGACAGTGACGGCTGAGCTGGGTCTATGAACGGCCTTAAGACTTCAGTTGCTCAAAAAGTAAACATTTCGATACCTGTTTAGCGTGCGAAAAGCGTGTTATTTCCGAACGAGTGCTTTTTGTTTTTTGACAGCTAGTGACAGTGCATAAAAGTTTTTTACGCACTAGTGCTTTTTGTTTGTAGACCTTTGCCCTGTGCGTTTTTTAATTTATTATATTTATTTCGCAAATGTATTAAAATGTCATTTGCTCCCTAATGTTAACGCTCACTTTCGCTCGCGTCAACATAACCAGGGACTCGTGTTAAATGACAAACTTTCCGCACTTGCATCAAAATATACTATTTTTGATTATTTTTTTGTAAATTTTCAAGACCTGTGTGGTGTGTGTGTGTGTGGAGCTATGGTTTTCGTAATGTTTTAAAATGATTTAGGTAAGCTATACCAAAGTAGAGTATCGAGGTATATAGCTCTCAGAGCCACTAGTAATACGATTTTTTCATGATGGTTAGATTTTCACAGTTATACAATAAACTGTAACATTAGACCTCAAGTCTTACAGACACACAGAAGTTACGCCGTAACGACCTCAAATGTAGCAAAGCTCGTTAAAATAAACATGTATGTTACACAAATAAAGGCATAAAGGGTAACAGTAATATGCAAAGTTCTGAATGGCGTAAGTATGAAAATTAATGTTTAATCGTTCCCGAAACAAACTAATACAACTGTGTTTTAGGACATTTATTTACTTGTACATCTAAGATCAGAGTTATACAGTGTATAGGTATATCCAGTGGTTTAATAAAGGACCTTAACTTTTCGGTAACTCAATAAAATATTATACACAATAGGTAGCTAACTTTTTTGAGAAAAACATCTAAGTATATTTTATTTTAAATGATTTTCTGTTTCTTATAATATACAAGGCGGATCAAAACCATTTGATAATTAACTTCATAGGTTTGTTTTTATTTTTAGGCATGGCCAAAAAAAATTGCTGTTAGTTGAAGATACACCGTTACCTATAACAACCTTTAACAGGTCTTAAATTATACACACTATATGACCCGTCATATAGTGTGTATAATCACTATATGACGGGTCGTCACGCGATAAAATGCTATTATTTACCTTTTTTGCTTGTCCCGACGTTTCGACCAAATTGCATCGGCCGTGGTCGCGGGTAGACGTCTCAGCGAACTCGTTTTCGATGGAGGTAGAACAACATAAACACTGAAAACTACCCTCAACAATTTATATTAATTGTTAAGAGCCCGACACAATACACTCACTGTGTCCACAGCTTTGTCCAATAATAAATCACGTGGCTTGTATTTATTAATTACTGGACTGAATGCTTGTGATAATTTGAAACCATCCTCACGATTAAAATTCCTACACTTTTTGATTTCAATGGCTTCACTTACCAATCTTCACTGTGACGATCAATAGATAATACTTTCGGAGGTCTTAACTTGGTTAAAAATGAGTGATAAAAAAAATACACCATCGGAGTACTAATTTATCCGAATCGAATATTACATTTAAACAGTTTGTCCCTACAATCGTATAAACAGATGGAATCATCATTATAAAATGATAACTATCCCATCATATCACCTACATATCCGATGGACCTGTGGGATGAACTAGATAACAGCGCGTCAATCATATTCGCTCGACCAGCTGAAACCCACAATCCTACCCCAGAGGGTTACGTTTGAAATTGGCCTACCATCGAGATCTCGATGTTTTGGTCGATCGATGGAAATCGAAATGGATGCGAGAGCTGTGAGTAATGGTATTCGAGTGCAAATTATGTCCTACTGTGAAGGTTATTTAGCTGACGCATGTTATAGTAGGTATCGAGAAAGGGACGTTATGCTTTATTTTATATGAATAAAACAGAATATTAAAACATGCCTAGTTGCGATGGGTAGGATTTCTCATTTGCGCCAACGAGAATCTGTGAATACTAACCATCTGTAACCAAAACGAGCGTTTTGGTAGCACGTTTGCTTATCCATAATGACATAAAAAAATAGGAACCCGGCGTTTTTGACACACACATTTTAAAAGAACAATTTCAAAGAAATATGGTTATAGGTACTACAAACGTACCTACTTGATAGGAGAGGTAATACTCTCCATCGCACGGTAACTGAATTTGGCAGAATTCCAAAGTATCTACAGAATATTTCCTTGCAGTTTGGAGCACAAATGATGATAGTACAGGGACCTAAGCCAAGTAGATCGTTGTTGATGACAGAAATATGTGTAGATATATTATGTATTTACACTTCATACTCATGCAGTTTTCTAAAAAAATATTGACCTGGTGCGGATTGTTAGGATATATATAGCAGATATTCTGTCTCCAAATTAAAAGTACCTAAATGCGACACTGGAGGCATGTATGTAGATAAATCCATATTTTTTACATTATAAATGCGAAAGTAACTCTGTGTCTGTCTGTCTTCAACAACACGCTTCAACCGCTGGACTGATTGAGATGAAATTTGGCATGGAGATGTTGAAGTCTCGAGAAAGGACATGGGCTACTTTTTATCCCGGAAAAACTCATAGTTCCCGCGGGAACGCGACAACCGAATTCCACGCGGGCGAAGTCGCAGGCAGAAGCTAGTATATTATGGGACATGACATGACTAATACAAGTGCGTGCCGTGAATAAAGAATAGACTTTGCAACGTGCGGTTGTCAGAAAAAAATGCTATTGAACAATACAAAACACCTTATTGAACACCGCACATTCGCGAAACAATACAAACAAATCGTAATTGCAGAAAATACATACATGAAGAGAAATGTCGATCACAATGTGCCTTTTGAGTAAATAAACCACAATAAACCACGTCGTAAATCCTGAGGGTTATTTTTAAACTCTGATTAAGAGTCGAAGTGGCTGGAGAGGGCTTATCTCCGCCATTACCAGGTAAAGTTTTAATTAAGCCTCTACAGTTGCTCTACAACTGATTCAGAATTTTAATGAATGTCAAAGAGGACCTATGTTTTCTACAACTATAGGAGCAAAGAAAATCCTTCACAAACTGGATATTTCTAGTAAAAGCCAGCAAAGAGTTAAATTCGCGTGGAGAGGGTTAAGTAGTATTAATACTACTCAACCCTCTCTCTCTTATATGATACTAGCTTCTGCCCGCGACTTCGTCCGCGTGGAATTTGTTAATAGCCTTCCCGCGAGAACTATGCATTTCCTCGGGATAAAAAGTAGCCTATATTGACCAGTGTTATAAACTACCCCCATACCAAATTTTGTTTCAATCCGTCCAGTAGTTTTCGAGTTAAATCCGGACATACATACATACATAAATACAGTATTTTTTCTAAAAATCGTTATTTTGTGTTCAGTATCGTTCATATAGTCCCTTTGACTTGATAGTTTCTTTTCATTTTCAATTTTCAGCCGCGACTTCTTCTACAGAATGATTATTTATTATATGTATAGATTTTTCCTTTTTTTTTCTCTGATTCATTAATCTCTTATGAATAAATAGTTTAGTGCCAAAATTCATTATTTAGGTAATAGCAGACTGGTTTAAAGAATGTTTTAGTGAACTCATTAATCATTTCCTTTTTACTGGACAATAGGCAGGTAATCTAACAGTAGGTAATCTGCATAACGTGTTTCTTGAAAGTGTTTGTAATCTAGGATTATAATTTAATTTTTCCCGTTCCCGTGGGAATATCGGGAAATCCTTTCTTAGTGCTCCCCTACGCTCCCCAAGGAACCTGCATGCCAAACTTCAGCTCTCTACGGTGATCCCCGCGACCTAAACTTTAAAATGTAAAAATCCCATTTTTCCCGTTCCCGTGGGAATATCGGGAAATCCTTTCTTAGTGCTCCCCTACACTCCCCAAGGAACCTGCATGCCAAATTTCATCTCTCTACGATGATCCCCGCGACTACGTACGCGCCTTAAAATGTAAAAAAAACATTTTTTCCCTTTCCCGTGGGAATTTCGGGAAGTCCTTTCTTAGTGCTCCCCTACGCTCCCCAAGGAACCTGCATGCCAAATTTCAGCTCTCTACGACCAGTAGTTTCGGCTCTGCGTTGATATGTCAGTCAGTCAGTCAGTCAATCAATCAATCAGTCAGTCAGTCAGTCAGTCAGTCAGTCAGTTTCTTCTTTTATATATGTATTTAGATAGATAGATAGCTGTTTCCCGCGACTTCGTACGCGCCTAATCATTAAAATGTAAAAATCCCATTTTTCCCGTTCCCGTGGGAATACCGGGAAATCCTTTCATAGTGCTCCCCTGCGCTCCCCAAGGAACCTGCATGTCAAATTTTATTTCACTACAATGATCCCCGCGACTACGTACGGGCCTTAAAATGTAATAAACCCATTTTTTCCCGTTCCCGTAGGAATTTCGGGAAGTCCTTTCTAAGTGCTCCCCTACGCACCCCAAGGAACCTGCATGCCAAATTTCAGCTCTCTACGATGATCCCCGCGACTACGTACGCGCCTTAAAATGTGAAAAAACCATTTTTTCCCGTTTCCGTGGGAATTTCGGGAAGTCCTTTCTTAGTGCTTCCCTACGCTCCCCAAGGAACCTGCATGCCAAATTTCAGATCTCTACGATGTTTCCCGCGACTTCGTACGCGCCTAAACATTAAAATGTAAAAATCCCTTTTTTTCCCGTTCCCGTGGGAATTTTGCAAAATCCTTTCTTAGCGGATGCTTACGTCATAACATCTACCTGCATGCCGAATTTCAGCCCGATCCGTCCAGTGGTTTGGGCTGTGCGTTGATAGATCACTATATCAGTCAGTCAGTCAGTCAGTCAGTCAGTCACCTTTGAGTTTTATATATATAGATAGATACTTTCATTTGATATGTCACACGATATAGTTTGAAAAACTTCATTAATATTTTTTCAAATTTAGCCCCCAAAAATAGGTTCTATGTAAAAAAATCATTTATTTTCGTTACAAGTTCGTCTTGGGGTCACAAACTTACATATATGTACCAAATTTCAATTTCATCGGTCCAGTCGTTTCGGAGAAAATCGACTGTGACAGATGGACGGACAGACACACGAGTGATCCTATAAGGGTTCCGTTTTTAGGGTTCCGAAGTCCACAAGGAACCCTTATAGTTTCGTCATGTCCGTCCGTCCGTCCGTCCGTCTGTCCGCACTATTGCTCGGAGATGCTTAGGTCTAGAGAGCTGTAATTTGGCATGAATATGCATATTAGTTACGCTGACAAAGTGGTAGAATAAAATTTTGAAATATATTTTTTTATAGGGTACCTTCCCTACTTGTAAAGTGGGGATGTAATTTTTTTTTCTTGCGTACCCCATGGTGTACGCGCATATCGTTGAATAGGTCTTAAAAAAATATTGTGGGTTTGTTAAAACCATTTTTTGATTAAGTGATGCGTTTGTGAAATATTAAGCTTTAAAGTGCTATTTTTTGTTAGAGTCATGTGTCCCCCCCCCCCTGCCAGCTAAATGGTGGTATTTGGATAGCTGAAAAAAATCACGGTTGTGGCATATATAACGTAGTTGAAAGGAAAACTATCAGAGCTAAGTAGGCTGTACAAACTTACGAGTAATAGTCGACCAACTTATAATGATGATTTTTCTCGAGCGGCAGGGGCGTCGGGCGGGCACGTCATATCACAGGCTAGCTAGATGCTAATAAAGTCTTAGAAAGGTACTGTGGGCATCCTCAACTTCGGAACCCTATAATTTGCGCGTGGCCCGACACGCACTTGGCCGGTTTTTTTACCTCTTGAGGTTCGGAAGCCTAAAAATGAAAGGTAGTGAAAACCGCAACCATGAACAGGGTAGTAAGTACAGAAGTAATAAATCATTTAAGTACGACCGTATTTTCAAAATGAATTGATGAAAAATGAGTTCATTTTTTATTTTAGTGGGCTCTAGGGATATTTTAATTGGCTATGGGTGAAAAATGACAAAGTGCTAGATTCTTTTTTTATGGATAGGAATAACCTTCCGTTATAAGAGAAAAAAATCTGAGAATTTTCCGTGGCGTAGATTTTGCGTAAAAAGTAAACTTGGTTTTGCGTTATAACGATTTGAAGATTCGGGTTTTCCTTGGTCCAAGTAAGCACAGCACATGTTTCTGAAAAAGAAAGTGTTGACATTTGACGGTGACAACTGACAGTTCTCGCTTCCTTCGTACGAACATAACTTTACGTGTTTTAACAATTTTATTGGAAAAATAGCTTATTGATGACTGCTTTTGCTTACTGGACTTTCGATTCTGCTTGGCCCGAACGACGACGTATGCTTTAAACACGTTATTACGAATGAAGCAAGAACTGTCACCGTCAATAGTGTCAACACTTCTTTTTAAGAAGTAGTGCTGCATACTTGGACCAAGGAAACACCTTTATTTAAATCGTCGTAACAGAAAATCAATTTCCTTTTTTTACGCGAAATCTGCGGCACGGAACATTCTGAGATTTTTTTCTCTTGATACGGAAGGTTATTCCTATCCATAAACAAAATAATCGAGCACATTTTAATTTTTCACCCATAGCCAATTATGATTTTTAATAAGAAACAAATATTATACGACGTTTAAAATGAAAATATTGTCAATGGCGCAGGCATTGTTGTAACAGCTTTTTGTCTGTTATGTTTACTTACTGCTCGTTAAAAGGCCTGTTTGAATAAAAACGACAAATTTGGTCCTTACGAGAGGGTTCATTTTATATTTATTTTACAGTATTATATTTTATATAATATGCAATCAAGCCTGTGTTTTTGTCAGTTTTGATTAAAGCCTTATTTATTTTGACTAGAACTAGATATTCATTATAATAAAAAACCTACCCCATTAAATATAAATGTTGCAAGTCGGGTTGTACTTATGTCGGCTTTTTAACACATTATTATTTAATTTATCGATATATTCGATTTATCAATAACCTGTAAGTTTACATAACCCTTGATTCCCTTGATGAAACTAAGGGGATCAAGAGGTTCTGACATAAGTAATTCAATACTCAATCCAAATATTTGTTTGATTAGTGTATCAATGTCAGACCCCTTTCAGTCTCGTCTTTGGTACGGAACGTTTATATTTTGGTCATTGATTGTATTTACCTGCTTGGATATTGTTGTCTTTTTTATCATGTTATCAAATATTAACGTTATTTTGTCTGTTTACCTAACCTGATAACAAGAGATAAAGACGAAAGAAGCCTCGGGTGAAATTTTGGGCACATTTTTGGATAGTGAATGAAAACGACTTTTGGGCTCTCACGTCCTTAAGCTCAAATTTTACTGTCTCGAAATTAACAATAAGTACTCGGTTCAGATACACTAATTACCTCCATGGTCTCAGCAAAGTATAATCGAGAATGAAGACGATTTGAATTTGTTACGGCTCCATATAACTGCGGCAAGGCATTAACGTAATGTACGACGACTTTCCAGTTCAACTGCCCAAATATCACATATTTGTGTATAGTTTGTATATCCATATTCCATACTAATATTATAAACGTGAAAGTGTGTTTGTTTGTCCTTCCTTCACGTCGAAACGATTGGACAGATTGGAATGAAATTTGGTATGGGGGTAGTTTGAGACCCTGGGAATAACATAGGATTATAGTCCCAAATCCTAGATTATAGTCCTGGGGACTGGTTCAGGAACCATAATAATATCTTTATATACAAGCTCTTATATCTAAATTTGTTTGTTTATACCAACAGCATCCCCTTGAATTTAATATGTATATACACATCATATGTTTTGGTGACGAACGTTTATAAGGGAATATGCTTATTATTGTTTATGTTCAGTTTACTTTATGTTTTTTCAAGTGTATTTCTGTTGTTTGTCCAAATAAATAAATAAATAGATGACACCTGCAACCACAGAAATCTATCATAAGCATTAAATATCGATGGCAACTATAATTATATTGCCTGGCATATTACGCGTGCTAAGAATAATAAACTTCCTACCTCAGAAATTTCATCTGAATGACTGGTTAAGATTTTCCGAGAGAAGCTTAAATAATTGACTCAGCAACTCAAGTACGAAACCGTTCGTTTCGAACCCAGTGAGCTGAATAAATTGCGGAAAAGTTAACATTTATTATAATTTAAACTGCAAAATTGCATGCCAGCAAGACGAAGAGGAACGAGGGGGATGAGGTTCTAGAGGAATAATTGGGGATCTGAAAGAATCTCACACTTGCATTAAGCGGGCCAGCTACGAAGAGCAAGTTTAATTCATCATCATCATTTCAGCCGAAAGACGTCCACTGCTGGACATAGGCCTCCCCCAAGGCTCGCCACTCAGACCGGTCCTGTGCTACTTGGTTCCACCGGTTTCCCGCGACCTTCACGAGGTCGTCGCTCCATCTTGTTGGAGGCCTACCGACAGCTCGTCGAATTGCGAGCCTTAAGTGGCAGTGGGCGGGGCACATTGCTCGCAGGACTGATGGCCGATGGGGCCGGAAAGTTCTCGAGTGGCGCCCGCGAACCGGGAAGTTTAATTCGTTTAAGAATAATATTCAAAACATTAAATTGATCGCAACAAGTGTAAGAAAATATAAAAAGGACGGAGTGGATTTTGTGAAATGATCTCAACTCAACATGTGAAGACAACACCGATCTTCCGTTGAGATACCTGACTGAGAAATAGAAAGTGACACAATTCAATTTACTACGAGTAGATAAAAATAACAAAACCAGGACCGGGATGAAAACCACTTGTAGCTACCATGTAGAGCAATAGATCTTTCTAATATATAAAATTCTCGTGTCACAGTGTTTGAATATATTTTGTATGCATTCAGGCGTCGCTCACACAACCAATCCCATATACATTTTTTTTACCAACTCAAAAAAAATTAAAGACCTATACAATATACTTACAATCGATAGCCGATGGGGTTAATTATTTGCCATATTTTCTGACCTACCGTGTATAGAATACTAAATTTCATTAAAATCCTGTAGTAAATATAAAAATCATGTTTATGTACGTATTACATGGTGAAAAGGTACGATCCGGATTCGACGTGGAAAGGATCTATGGAGAGCCCATTTTTAAATCAATGACGCATGAGTAAGAATTAATATATAAATCCAATCTTCAATCATATAAAATACTGCACTTCCGTAAAACCTCAGAGCGGGTAGTACCCAGCCGTAATCATAAATCCGTTTCAGACCATAATCCCGCGGGAATTCACTGCCGGGACCAGAATGAACTCGGTGCAAGAAAATGCACCTTGTAAATTGTTGAGGCTTCACAGAGCCGGGCGTAGGGTTGTCACACATATTTTTTCGAATAAACCATTGACTTATAGATTTTGGTATCAGTGCTATAAATTGTAGCTAAAGTTTTGCAATTTACACTTTAAAAGTTATTTATCCTCGACAAAGTTATTAAGAGTAGATTTCTGATAAAAGAAACAGCTCGTTTATTACTTCTGTAGATGTCATAAAAAATCTTCATTATAGACAAATAACTTTCTGGGACAAGAGATATTCATAGTCGTGAATAAGACGTAATAAGTTTTTTCTTTAAATATATATTGCAGCGACATTAACTGTTATGCAAAATCTCCAAATGAAAAGTTACTATCCCGTCGGTTTCCGTGAATGTATATTTATTTACATCACCCTTGGCTTTAAAGTGGGATTTTCTGCCCGCTACGCGGAGAGTAAATCTCACTTCTTGGCCAAGGCAACACGTCAAACTTTTGACAAACCACGGGCGGTAATTCGTAAAGCCCCAGATCGCATATTTATGGCCCTCACCTTCGGTTTGGCCACAGAAACCTGCGGTCTGGGACAGTTACGAATTCACCACCCTAGGTCTGTAATGTACTATAAACTGTTGTCAATAATTAAAAATTACTTTCCTCTATAATATATTTGTATGTACAATCAATTATTCATTCCTGTTTTCAACTAAGGGTCTTGATTTTTAATAAATACTCCACACTTAATTAATATTCATAAAATATCTACATGGATGGCAACCCTGTCTCTCTTCTTACCCAGACCCTGTGCCGCTATACTAAATCCAAAAGCTTTCTCCTTTTATTACTCTTCATATGATTAAATAAGAGAGAACTATAACGAATTAAATATTTTAAGATATTTTCGTAAAGTCGGAGTTCTCATTATATATGGATTTCAATTAGGTAAATACTCGATACCAATCATTAAATATTCAATACCAGTGTGATATTTTCCTCATTTAAGCAGCTTTAAACTGAACATTCAAATAGGCTAGAAAAAAAATACAGCTTTAGTTATTTCCTACCACGGTGAGGAAATATATATTTGAAAATAGGCTCACATAAACCGACTGCCGCTGGTTAGCAAGCAAGCAAGGTATCTACTACTTTTTAGTGGTAAATTTCAAGGAATGAATGAAATCCATGTATTTAAAATGACAATCTTTTCAAACCAGTAGAATAAATTATGGTATGTACTATACGTAGTAGACCTACGAATTTTTAGCATCCCTTGTTGGAACAGATTCCCATGCAAATTGCCCATTCGATTTTTAGGGCCCCACAACACACATGTGCGGATTCGAGCCCCAAAAGGCTTCAGACATATGCTTTGTATGTGTGAAAACGATCTATAATAAAGCTAGTGTGATGATGTAGATCTGAATAAGTGAATATTCAGCGGGTTTATTTGACGTACCCTGGAAAGATGAAGGAAGATTCGGTGAAATAGAGCGATGAAAACGGATACAATACAACTCTTCCGTTACTGACTGAACGATCGTCTGACTGATCGACTGACTGTCTGATTGATAGAATAACTGACTTACTTACTGATAGGTAACGTACATCTGTTTTGAAACTACCTACTGGTCGCAGAGAGCTGACATTTGGCATGTTTAGGTTCCTAACGGAGTGTAAGACGGTGAGTGTTTGTCTATTTTTTTTTAATTAGCCTTTTGGCATTTTCGGGTTTGGGGTTTTTGGGGGCGACAAATCGATATAGCTATAGTCTCATTCCTGAGAAAACTCATTTTCTTCAACCGAGAAAATGTCGGTCGCCCAGGTATAGCAGAACACAACTTAAGGCGCGCGGCGAAGCACTTAAGCCGTTGACGCAGAGTTTGTTATTGCTTAATCCGCGCGCCTTCTAAGTTGTATCGTGCTATACTTAACTTTATAAGACCTATCAGCAAGAGGTACCTTTAACTATCTCGATAAATTCAATACTTTGTATATTCAAAACGTGTTTACGAGTCGATTACGAGGTGGGGTTAATTCTATAAACGTCGTAAAAATGCTCCAAAACGGCCCATTGCACCCCAATTCACCCCATTTCATGGTTCAATCCTTTGTAGACGTTATGAGGCAATCGTAAACAGTTATGACTTTTTTGTGAAATTGTATTATTAATTAGGGAAATAAGGGTTGGATGGAGATCCTTATTTCTAGTGCCCAGTTAAAGTTATAAACTAAGTTTCCATTCACATTTTATGCCGCCAGACTGTCATATTTAGTCTTACTTTACCTGTAGGTACAGTAGCATCAAAAGTGATGAACATTATTTAATTTTAATCTGCATTTCATGGATTGTCTGGGTTGCCGACGACCGCATGTTAATTATCAAAATGGCGGTCAACTAAGAGAGTACATTGGCTTTGGAACTAGTTGCATCGTGTGTGTTGCATAGCTGATTGGTTCGCTCGTGGCCAATATGAATGCAAATTCCCTTGTTACTTCTCTATCATCTTATGAAACACAGATATAATATCTTGTAATATAAAGCTGCTTTTCCATAAGAGCTAAGCGCGTATAACATTTGTGCTCATCACACAAAGTTTCATGTCTGCTAAGACATCAAACTTTGTGTGATGAGCACAAATGTTTGTACTCGATTTATGGATGTTTAGTATTTATATATGTATGTATCTCTCTATATAAGTATTTATATCGTTGTCTAGCACCCATATTACAAGTTTTGCTTAGGTACTTTGGGGCTAGGTCAATGTTTGTGAAATGTTTCAAAATATTTCTTTATTTTATGACTTTGTCAACGGCATGAGGACTTTGCCGCGGGCCATGTTAATCCTGTCGTGTTATAACTGAAGGTCACGAGGATTGTATAACGAACATGTTCTTTTTTTTAATAAAGGGAAACAAACAGCCATAATGACATACATAGTACAAGGTTTGCAAATCATGGTTAAACATTTAACAAAACAGTTTCCACTACGAAATAGCAGTTGTATATTAGACACACTGTACTCTAATTTATTATTGACCTTTATCTCATTGGTTGACATGACAATTGACATCACACAAGCTACTTACAATTGACATCACACAAGCTACTTACGGTACAGGACCGGTCTGAGTGGCGAGCCTTGGGCGAGGCCTATGTCGAGGTAAAATATAAATAGTTTTTACGCGATTAAGTCCCGGTGATAGTGTGTTTAATATGAGTGTGTATCGCGATATTTTGAGACAATGAAACGGATAGTTTTTATATAATTCTATAGAAATAACAGGGTTTGTGCTTGTTTCAGAAAACCACCCGCAGCTGGATAGAGAGCACGTTTCAGAAGCGGGAGTGCAAATACTTCGTGCCGAGCGCCAAGGACGAGCATGTGTGAGTCTTACTGTTCAATATCAATACCTACATTTTTCACGCCGCCTAATCGAAAAAGTAGTATTATACTGCTGCTACTGGTTTTATCATAAGAGGAGTGAAAAGCAGAGTGTACAACGCGGTAGCAATAGTTATTTGTTATGCAAGGCTGCAAAGTTGTTGTTTGCTGTGAGTGCGTGATTGAGACCCGAGTGAACGAAGGATTCTAGGGTTCAAATATAGAATCCTGAGTGTAACGAGGGTTTCAAGGCACGAGACAGCAAACGACTTTGCTGCTGAGCGCAACACAAAATTTTTCACCTCACGCGCGATTTTTCGGGAAGAAGACTTAGTTCGGCGTCACGTACAGTTTGTGCTAACTCTGGAGGAGTTAAATTCGTATCTTCATTGCTAGAATCGCTCATATTTTCTTTATTACTTCGTATAGGTATTCTAAATTACAAAACCAGCAATCTAAAACTTTTTTTTTCTTTTTTATGTTTTTTTTCCGGAGGTTGCGTTCCAAATCACTCCTACTCGTACTTCAAGATTCAATTATTCATTGAATACAGTTAAAATAGACACATATTTAAGTATTTTTGTGATAGAATATAGTGAAATAATGAAATACATCTGAAACGGTGTATTATTAATATAATTTTATTAATGATGATATTAAGTAAATTGAACCTTTATTTTAATAAAACTCTCACGACGAATTGCGTTTCAGAACGTATCGTTGTTTTTTTATTGTGACAGTGGCGTCATGCGTCGTTCGAATTTCAAAAACACTTTCCACGCTAGCGGATAAAAACAACCTTTGCGCTCGGATATCAAGCTGCAAAACGACCACTTTCGAGCCAGTGAGGTGAAAAATCATTTACACCTTGGGTGACATTAGATTGAAACCCTCGCACCGCTCGGGATTATGTTCTGGAATCTTTCGCGTCGCTTTGGATTCAATCCGTCACCCGCAGGAAATTTACCATGTATCTAATCCTAGTTTATAATAAAAAAAATTAAATCATAATAAATTAATTATAATTTTTAATTAAATTAAAATTTTACTTAATAATTTAATATTTAATTTATACTCCCTAGTGATACAATCTACTGTTTTATTTCTCGTAAATCACGATCCCGTTTGCTTTATAACATTTGACGTTATATATAACAAAATGTTGCTTTTATGTACATTTAATTGTGTTCCATAGAACGACATTTACCTAAACTCGAGCTCACTATGCAGTGGTGTCTTGGAGTAAAATTTCTCTTTTCTTTTAAATTATTACGTTTTCCTTTCCAATTTTGGATGGCAGACGCCAAATTCCGACCCCGTGTAATAAGGATGCCGGAGCACTCTAATACGAATAACTGAAGGCCAGCCATTTACGATATTTTCAGCTCCGTAACACAACAACACTCAAAATTTGTATTTTGTACACAAGTACAAGAGTCATACACATTTTTTAGCATGAGTTAAGGTTACAAATCTTTCCTGTGGACAGCCCAAAGCTTAATTTCTTACAATATAAAAACTAACGTTATGTATACCCAAGCCGTTAACTATTGCATTGTCCACAGTACTTATATAATGAATACTTTAAATAAATGTAGCGTCTCACAAATATACGCTACGCGCTACGATCGTATAAATATCATTCCGTTGCAGAACCTTAGCAAGTGTTTATGTATAAAACGCTGATAAACTGACCTGTTTAAAAACGGCTGCGTTCAATTTACTTCAAATTCAACAAGTTTTCGCATAGAACGCATTAGATATCTTAATGTCTATGTGCCACAGTGATTACGTAGAGATCTTCTACTATCTAAAGTCCCGCGCCTTCACGTTTCAAAACGCTTCAATTTTTTCATTATTATTTAAAAAGCACCACCAACACTCTCAACGCATAGTCGACGGCTGTCTCAGCTCGCACACATGTGTTGAGAGTGTTGGTGGTGCTTTTTAAATACATTGAAGCGTTTTGAAATGTGAAGGCGCGGGACTTTAGATAGTAGAAGATCTCTAACATCAGGTGGCCTGTGTACTCGTTTGCCCACCAATGCCATTTAAAAATGGTTTTATGTCACAAAATCACATTTTATTTTAAAGCCATTTTTGCTGCTTTACTTCGCGGGAAAAGATTAGATAATACTATTACTCTGAAGGCGGGAAAACGCTGCAATTGACTACGGCTGCTACGGCGTAGCGCGTAGCAAAGTGCGACATTGAAGGCATTAAAAAGCTTATAATCATTGGAGTGATACATTACTTTAAAAAAAATACTTTACTTAAGTACTACTACTACTACAGCCTATTTGCGTCCCACTGCTGGGCACAGGCCTCTCATCACGAGAGGATTTGGGCTATAGCCTATAGACTATAGTCCCCACGCGGGCCCAGTGCGGATTGGGGACTTCACACACATCTTTGAATTACTTCGCAGATGCGTGCAGGTTTCCTCACGATGTTTTCCTTCCCCGAAAAGCTCATGGTAAATTCAAATTGAATTTCGCACGTAAGTAAACTTAGAGGTGCGAGCCGGAATCGAACCCCCCACCCTCGGCATGAGATGCGGTAGGTCGAACCACTAGGCCTCCACGACTTTACTTAAGTAATAATAGAATATTGCGTGGTATATTTAATACCATAGCATATTATGTAGGTCTACCTACATATAGCAGTGCTCTAGCACAGGTAGAAGGAAAATAATGTGTTCGATAAATTCGTAGCAATCTCGAGACAATACTGAAAATCAAAGTAAAGACAAGCTTGCCCAGTTTGCCCTAAAAAATATATTACGCAATTTGCTAAACTATGACTTAAAATTGCTTTTGCCCGTTTCAAAGTTTGCGAAAATGCATAAGCGAGCTTGCGACTTGCGAGGTAGTTTGAGATAACTTTTAATAGCTTTAGCTGCAAGCGGCGGTTGTTAGTGCGACTGCGACTTTATCTGACCTGCCATGCTGATAAACACTAAGACTCTTTTAATAGTACATTACAGACCTAGGGTGGTGAATTCTTAAATGTCCCAGATTGCAGGTTTCTGTGGCCCGAACCGAAGGGCCATAAATATGTGATCTGAGGCTTTACGAATTACCGCCCGTGGTTTGTCAAAAGTTTTACGTCTTACCTTGGCCAAGAAGTGAGATTTTCTCTCCGCGTAGCGGGCAGAAAATCCCACTTTACGGCCAAGGGTGATGTAAATAATATACTTTTTGTCTTCGAGGTGGCATTTCAATTTGAGGGGCGAGCCATGTTATCGTAGATCTCTACTATGGCCCAAATATCACTGCGTCTTCAGGGATGACGACAACTTTTTTCCTTAGTCTATCAGGAAAATTATTGAAAAGTATTGGATACGTATTTTTTTCTTTTTTCACGTAATCAAACTTATACGGAGATATATTGAGTTGAAATGTCGCGTGACGTCACGGTTAGGTACGATTTATACCTAACGGTGACGTAGTTAGCCCCCACTCTCCAACTTTAATGCGTTTTAACTTTGTCATTCTTTGTTAATTTGATAAAACAAAAAATGGTTCCCCTTGTTTACGCAGAATTCTTTTTGGCAGAATTCGATTTTGCATACTCAGTATAGGCATAATAGTGTTTATGCCGAAACTAATCTCGCATAACGATTTTTCGTTGAATTCTATTACGCATAATCTATTTACGCCGAATGGTTTTCACGCATAATTTTCAAATTTCGAATATTCTTTAGGCAGAAAATTACTTTCGCCGAAAAACGTTACGCCGAAAACTACTTTCGCATACCTATTTATCTAAACTTTGGTGTTACCGCACACATAAATTGTAGTGTAAAAGTCAATTTTAGATACAAGAAGGGACTTTAGATAGTAGAAGATCTCTAACATCACGTGGCCTGTGTACTCGTTTGCCCACCAATGCCATTTAAAAATGATTTTATGTCAAAAAATCATATTTTATTTTAAAGCCATTTTCGCTGCTTTACTTCGCGGGAAAAGATTAGATAATCCTATTACTCTGAAGGCGGGAAAACGCTGCAATTGACTACGGCTGCTACGGCGTAGCGCGTAGCAAAGTGCGACATCGAAGGCATTAAAAAGCTTATAATCATTGGAGTGATACATTACTTTAATAGTACATTACAGACCTAGGGTGGTGAATTCGTAAATGTCCCAGATCGAGGTTTCTGCGGCCCGAACCGAAGGTGAGGGCCATAAATATGCGAGCTGGGGCTTTACGAATTACCGCCCGTGGTTTGTCAAAAGTTTTACGTCTTGCCTTGGCCAAGAAGTGAGATTTTCTCTCCGCGTAGCGGGCAGAAAATCCCACTTTACGGCCAAGGGTGATGTAAAAAAAATACTTTACTTAAGTAATACTACTACTACAGCCTATTTGCGTCCCACTGCTGGGCACAGGCCTCTCATCACGAGAGGATTTGGGCTATAGTCCCCTCGCGGGCCCAGTGCGGATTGGGGACTTCACACACATCTTTGAATTACTTCGCAGATGCGTGCAGGTTTCCTCACGATGTTTTCCTTCCCCGAAAAGCTCATGGTAAATTCAAATTGAATTTCGCACGTAAGTAAACTTAGAGGTGCGAGCCGGAATCGAACCCCCCCCACCCTCGGCATGAGATGCGGTAGGTCGAACCACTAGGCCTCCACGACTTTACTTAAGTAATAATAGAATATTGCGTGGTATATTTAATACCATAGCATATTATGTAGGTCTACCTACATATAGCAGTGCTCTAGCACAGGTAGAAGGAAAATAATGTGTTCGATAAATTCGTAGCAATCTCGAGACAATACTGAAAATCAAAGTAAAGACAAGCTTGCCCAGTTTGCCCTAAAAAATATATCACACAATTTGCTAAACTATGACTGTGCTCTAGCACAGGTAGAAGGAAAATAATGTGTTCGATAAATTCGTAGCAATCTCGAGACAATACTGAAAATCAAAGTAAAGACAAGCTTGCCCAGTTTGCCCTATAAAATATATTACGCAATTTGCTAAACTATGACTTAAAATTGCTTTTGCCCGTTTCAAAGTTTGCGAAAATGCATAAGCGAGCTTGCGACTTGCGAGGTAGTTTGAGATAACTTTGAATAGCTTTAGCCGCAAGCGGCTCGCAGTTTCTTATTGTTAGTGCGACTGCGACTTTATCTGACCTGCCATGCTGATAAACACTAAGACTCTTTTAATATAATAGTACATTACAGACCTAGGGTGGTGAATTCTTAAATGTCCCAGATCGCAGGTTTCTGTGGCCCGAACCGAAGGTGAGGGCCATAAATATGTGATCTGGCGCTTTACGAATTACCGCCCGTGGTTTGTCAAAAGTTTTACGTCTTACCTTGGCCAAGAAGTGAGATTTTCTCTCCGCGTAGCGGGCAGAAAATCCCACTTTACGGCCAAGGGTGATGTAAATAATATACTTTTTGTCTTCGAGGTGGCATTTCAATTTGAGGGGCGAGCCATGTTATCGTAGATCTCTACTATGGCCCAAATATCACTGCGTCTTCAGGGATGGCGACAACTTTTTTCCTTAGTCTATCAGGAAAATTATTGAAAAGTATTGGATACGTATTTTTTTCTTTTTTCACGTAATCAAACTTATATGGAGATATATTGAGTTGAAATGTCGCGTCACGTCACGGTTAGGTACGATTTATACCTAACGGTGACGTAGTTAGCCCCCACTCTCCAACTTTAATGCGTTTTAACTTTGTCATTCTTTGTTAATTTGATAAAACAAAAAATGGTTCCCCTTGTTTACGCAGAATTCTTTTTGGCAGAATTCGATTTTGCATACTCAGTATAGGCATAATAGTGTTTATGCCGAAACTAATCTCGCATAACGATTTTTCGTTGAATTCTATTACGCATAATCTATTTACGCCGAATGGTTTTCACGCATAATTTTCAAATTTCGAATATTCTTTAGGCAGAAAATTACTTTCGCCGAAATTTGTTACGCCGAAAACTACTTTCGCATACCTATTTATCTAATCTTTGGTGTTACCGCACACATAAATTGTTGTTTCGGACAATATTTCCAAATTTCGTATCCAAATTCTGCTAAATTACTAGTATGCCAAACAATATTATGCATAATAAATATCGGCCAAGTCAACATTATGCCAACACAATATTCGGGTAAACACCCATTCGGCCAATTAAGAATTATGCTTAATAAAAATTCGGCAAAGGCATGATTCGGCGTAGATAAATTATGCGAAGCCTGTTATGCGTAAACAGTTTCGGACATAAAGAATTATGCCAAATAGATGGAACCTACAAAAAATACGTGTCTAATATTTTTTTATTACCTGACTGACGGACTAATTAGAATTTCGATTTCTTCACCCTGTCGTCATCTTTATTCCTGCGGCCTTGTAAACGACATATCATTTGTCCTTAAAATTTATCACATTATCCCTCCATGTACCCTTTTACTAAGAAATCCCTAGGGGATATTTGCTTGTTTCCAAAACTAGATCCGCTGGCCGAATATTGAAGGAAAAACTCGTAGCTACAGATAAAACAAGAAATAATTTCGCCGTTGTCGAGTCTATGCGATAAAGGGCACCATGCTTTAAATGCCCATGATTATGCGCATTAGCAGACGTGGAAACATCCTACCCGAAAATTTTCCAACTGCCAAGGTATTTACACAGCATATATTATCGGTGCCATAAGGAGCCATGGGCTTTTACCAGCTTAAATGAGAGATTAAATCCACAATAGAAGCCGTATTGTTCTGCAAACCCCCGGGATGATAACCCGTCAGATGCCAAACGAAACTCAAGCATAATTATGTGCTGACTAAAACTTCCCTTAACACGTTCCCATAGAGTTCAAATAAGATTAAATTGGATATTATTCTTAGTCCTTTTTGATTGTATCGTCATTGTTAGCTAAGTTCCCGTGAGATCATATTCGGAGCAATGTTTTGAAATAACCATTAATATTGGCAATGTGTGTTTTTGGGTTGACTTGACAATAGGTATTTTAGTAACCTTTGAAACAAAATATTACTTAAATAAGAAGTTACATCTTATACTTTAAACGCGTTAGTCTTGTATATTTCTCTGTTTATGTATCCAAAGCGATCTCAGTAACGGCTGTAACGATTTGGGCGAAATTTGGAATACTTGGTTATCGATCTAGCAATGTCTCATATCTGAGAAAAATCGATTTTAGCTACTTTAACCCAAAGAAAGCTCAGTCGCCCAGATCCTACAGAATAATATGACTTGATACCTAAGCTTGAAAAATATAATTTTATTTTGTATAAACAAAATCGCCATGATCGCCGTTTTTCTAGGAGAAATGCGGACCTTTGGTAGCTCTACACTACACCTGACCCACTTCATACGGCTGGCAATTAGTACAAAGGTGGCAGACGGTTTGTTATCCCTATGCTTTGGTAGGAGACGAAAGTTTTTCAAAGGGTTCACAGCGAATACGGTGTACAAAGGGTGTAGGTAATGATCGTTATTCATATACAGTACAGATGAACATGCGAGTAGTAGATATGCTAATAAGATAGAAGCTTTTGGATTTATCTACAGGTTAGATTAGGTTAGTTATACAAATAAGGTTAGACGGAATCATCACCTTTCTTTACTTGTACCCGACGTATGTTTCGTTGTGATTTTAAGGACCTTTCAAAAAGTATGCCGGAACCTGTTCTTACGTACCCTTTTCCCCCTCAGCTGCTGGTGCGGTCTCGGCAAGACGGCCCATGGCGCGAACATCCCCGTGGCGCCAGCCGGCGAGGCCTGGCTGCCGGCAAGACACACGCAGCCGGCCGCCACCGACGCCTACGGCACCGTGGAGTTCCAGGGAGGGCCGCACCCCACTAAAGCACAGGTTGGTGAATATACAAGACGGCCCATGGCGCGAACATCCCCGTGACGCCAGCCGGCGAGGCCTGGCTGCCGGCAAGACACACGCAGCCGGCCCCCACCGACGCCTACGGCACCGTGGAGTTCCAGGGAGGGCCGCACCCCACTAAAGCACAGGTTGGTGAATATACAAGACGGCCCATGGCACGAACATCCCCGTGGCGCCAGCCGGCGAGGCCAGGCTGCAGGCAAGACACACGCAGCCGGCCCCCACCGACGCCTACGGCACCGTGGAGATCCAGGGAAAACTTGTTGGTGAATATACAAGACGGCCCATGGCCATGCGCCATGGCGCGAATGTCCTCGTGGCGTTAGTAAACCGTAGATTTAACAAACAAAGCTATTGTTATTGATGTTAGAACTTCCGCCAGGTATAATATAAGTACTTACTGCTGTATCCTCAACGTCACATCAACTGGAAATTTTCTACTGCTGGAGAAACACAAATAACAGCTCACGGTTGTTTCGGGGCCAACCACGCGTCTGCAGACCTGGCGCCTCATTTGGGAAGCTAAGGGATTCATAGGTATTATTTACGGCGTAAAAACATCACAGCGCTCAAATTGAACTTTGAAATTTAAAGTTGGCTTTGCTTTGCTCTTTGCTTCCCAAAAAATGAGGCCACTGTATTTATCTTTCTACCTTGTAAGCCCAGTGCATTTTCAGAGTTGTCATGGTCGCTATTCAGAAGAACCATCTAACTCCAAAGAGTGTTCATTGGATAATGCCTCCGGAGTTGAAAACTACCACACAAGTTTTACCATTATCTTAATTATACTGGTTCGTTTGTTCTTCGCGCATCTCCTCATTAAATTTAAGTATGCTTACTTTTTCTGTAACGGCAAGGGGTTAGAAAAGACAGTCACAAAACAGAAACGCAAAGCTTTTGCGAAGCAGTGGAAAACCCCGTGCAATCTCTAAACAGATTTCTTTTGCAGTACGTCCGTCTCGCCCACGACACACGTTCCGATCTGATCGTCCAACTCCTGACAAGGGAATGGGCCCTCGACCGTCCGAAGCTCCTCATCACCATCCAAGGAGGAAAAGCCAACTTCGACCTCCAGCCGAAGCTGAAGAAAGTCCTCAGGAAGGGCCTTCTTAAAGCTGCGAAGACCACCGGAGCTTGGATTTTTACCGGAGGAACTAACACTGGTAAGTTTACTATGTGTGACCATCCATATATGAACAGCTTGCAACGGTCTAGGTGCTGCAAAACACCTCGATTTAACTACCTATGAATGGTTAACATTTGACATTTGCTCCATAGATAAGTAAGTAAACTGTGCGCAGAGGCGTTTTGTTGATATAGACGGGCAGCTTCGAAATCGACGTTGTCGGGCGGTCTCAAACAAAAAGACCTTGTGTACCTACTCGTACACCACTACTTAGAGCCGCTACATCAAACTATTTTTGGCCTAGTGCTATTTTCTACCCGATCGTCGAGTATTTTGCTCTGAAGCCGCGGTAGCCTAGTGGTTTGACCTACCGCCTCTCATGCAGAGGGTGGACGGGTCAAATCCGGCTTAATACCTCTGAGTATCTACGAAATTCGAAATCATTACTTTATCACCGAACATTTCGTTGAAAGAAAATATTTTGTTTAGTCCTCAATCCGCACTGGGCCCGCGTGAGGATTATATATCAAGCTCGATGAGAGTAATACGAATTTAAAAGTAACAAACGTTACATGTTTTTAATTCATTCAATGACCCACAGCAGGATTTATTTGGACTCCGATAAAATTTATGACATAAATAGAATCAACAGAATACATTCATCAATAAAATTGAATATTGATGGATTGGGTTTCGAGCCGCCTACATTAAATTGATTTTAATCTATGGGACTCAAATACAGCGTTTCACATAGGTACTTTACTGATTTTCAATTTCATTTTGTACCTAAGTAATCAAAATGAAATATGAAATGTGTGTAGAGCTGGACGAACGATTGTGAGATTATTATATCTGTTGACTAACTGCTTCTTAAAGCGTTGTCATAGCCTCATAGAGCCCTATGAGCTCTATGATGATAGCACCGACATGATAATACATAATAATTACAATAAGTACCTATTTTAAACTATATCAAAAGCTTAGTATTGTATTCTTCAGATCACCTCAACAGATTTCGTAATTATTGTTTTAGGTTTCTTCAAGAATAATTATGAAATATTCTTGTACCTAAGTTAGGAAATCGTAATCATAATGTACCTACTTAACCGAATACTTTTATTTCAAGTGTTTTCTAGTGTCTATTTCGGTACTTCCGGTATTCATCGGTGAGTAAACTGGAAATTAGTGCCGTGTCATTTTGCTAAGCATATTCAATTCATAAGATCTCGAATGCGTTGCCTACCCTGAGGCTCTAGAATACCTCTGAGACAGTAAGTTCACCGTTACATACTTACACTAAAGCCTGGTCTGGTGTTGGTGGTCCTTTCGTCAATACGAAGCAAGACACGAAAATATACTCAAGTATTCATTGAATTTCCCAGGTGTGACGCGGCAAGTGGGCGACGCGTTACAGCTGGAGCGATCACAGCGTGCCGGGCGGGTCGTGAGCATCGGTATTGCGCCATGGGGCATCGTGGAGGGGGCACACGACCTTATCGGGAGGGGGAGGGACGTGCCGTACCATGCCATGGCTTCACCTAGGTAAGAAGTGTGCTTGGGTGTAAAGCGATCTTATAATTGCGCCTTGGGGCATCGTGGAAGGGGCACACGACCTTATCGGGAGGGAGAGGGACGTGCCGTACCATGCCATGGCATGGCTTCACCTAGGTAAGAAGTGTGCTTGGTTGGGTGTAAAGCGACCTTATAATTGCACCATGGGGCATCGTGGAGGTCACACACGACCTGATTGGTATTAGTAGCCTATGCCCTTTCCCGAAACTCCCAACTATCTCCATGCCAAAACTCATCTCAAACGGTCCTGCGGTTTCAGCGTGGAAAGCTAACAGACAGAGTCACTTTCGCTTTCCACAATTCCACATAGTTTATTATAATTAGAGCCATAAGTGAAATAAGGTCTCTTAATTAATTAATAACATTATTAAGAGGAACAGGACCTAGAATAGCATCTTATTTTGTAGGATTTTTAATTTTAATAAAATGTTTATTTAATGGTATCGCGTGGTGCGCAGCTAACACAAGTTTTTGAAGTTACATGGTTCAGACTCCCATACTAGTTAAGTACATTCCGAAAAATCTAAACCAGGCTAAGTATATGTTGTTTAGAAACTTCGTCGTGTATTACTTGTATTGTTAGAATAGTGAAACGATTGTAAGCTGCATCAATGTATTTATTCTTTTAGTGCTCCCGCATAGAAGCCGTGTTTCACTTATCTCTGTATATATAAAAGGCAAAGGTGACTGACTGATGTATAAACGCCCAGGCCAAACCCGTAAAGCTAGAAACTTGAAATTTCGCACACGTATTGCTCTTATGACGTAGGCATCCACTAAGGAAGGATTTTTCAAAATTCAACCCCCAAGGGGGTGAATTAGGGGGTGAAAGTTTTAGATAAACGCAAAAGCCACACCCCTAGGGCTACAAACTCGAAATTTCGCACACGTATTCCTCTTACGACGTTGGCATCCACCAAGGAAGGAATTTTCAAAATTTAACCCCCAAGGGTGTGAATTAAGGGATGAAAGTTTTAGATATACGCAAAGGCCAGATCCGTAAGGCTACAAACTTGAATTTTCGTACACGTATTCCTCTTATGACGTTAGCATCCACCAAGAAAGGAATTTTCAAAATTCAACCCCCAAGGGGGTGAAATAAGGGATGAAAGTTTTCATAAAACTTTTTATTCCTTGGACATATTTGCATGAAATTTCATACGACTTGAGTGCGGCAAAAATAATGAGTGACGTATTTCAGAGTTTTCTAAAATTCAACCCTTAAGCGGGTAAAATAGGGGATTAAAGATTTAAATAAACGCACAGGCCAAACCCTTCGGGCTACAAACTTAAAATTTAGTACACGCATTCCTCTTATGACGTAAGCATCCACTAAGGAAGGATTTTTCAAAATTCAATCTCCAAGGGGGTGAAATAGGGGGTGAAAGTTTAAAATAAACGCAAAGGTTAGCCTTAAGGCTAGAAACTTGAAATTTCGCACACGTATTCCTCTTATGACGTTGGCATCCACCAAGGAAGGAATTTTCAAAATTCATCCCCCAAGGGTGTGAAGTAGGGGGTGAAAGTTTTAGATAAACGCAAAGGCCAGACCCTTAGGGCTACAAACTTGAAATTTCGCACACGTATTCCTCTTATGACGATAGCATCCACCAAGGAAGGAATTTTCAAAATTCAACCCCCAAGGGTGTGAATTAAGGGGTGAAAGTTTTAGATAAACGCAAAGGCCAGACCCTTAGGGCTACAACTCGAAATTTCGCAAACGTATTCCTCTTATGACGTTGGCATCCACCAAGGAAGGAATTTTCAAAATTTAACCCCCAAGGGTGTGAATTAAGGGATGAAAGTTTTAGATATACGCAAAGGCCAGATCCGTAAGGCTACAAACTTGAATTTTCGTACACGTATTCCTCTTATGACGTTAGCATCCACCAAGAAAGGAATTTTCAAAATTCAACCCCCAAGGGGGTGAAATAAGGGATGAAAGTTTTCATAAAACTTTTTATTCCTTGGACATATTTGCATGAAATTTCATACGAATTGAGTGCGGCAAAAATAATGAGTATCGTATTTCAGAGTTTCTAAAATTCACCCCTTAAGAGGGTAAAATAGGGAATGAAAGATTTAAATAAACGCACAGGCCAAACCCTTCGGGCTACAAACTTAAAATTTAGTACACGCACTCCTCTTATGACGTAGGCATCTAATAAGAAATGATTGTTCAAAATTCAAACCCCAAGAGGGGATTGAATTTTGTATTAAACTTTTTATTTCTTTAACATACGTGCATGACGTTTTGTATGAATTGAGTGCGGCAAAATAATGAGTGACGTATTTCAGCGTTTTCTAAAATTGAACACCTAAGAGGGAAAAATAGGGGATGATAGTTTTAAATAAACGCACAGGCCAAACCATTAGAGCTAGAAACTTGAAATTTTCTCACGTATTCCTTTAATGACGTAGGCAGTTTCCATGGTACTTCCATGTTCCGTTAAAAAGCTCACTTAAAATCTAAATATATAAAAGAAGAAACTGACTGACTGACTGACATATCAACGCAGAGCCGAAACTACTGATCGTAGAGAGCTGAAATTTGGCATGCAGGTTCCTTGGGAAGCGTAGGGGAGCACTAAGAAAGGATTTCCCGAAATTCCCACGGGAACGGAAAAAAATGGGACTTTTACATTTTAATGTTTAGGTCGCGGGGATCACCGTAGAGAGCTGAAGTTTGGCATTCAGGTTCCTTGGGGAGCATAGGGGAGCACTAAGAAAGGATTTCCCGAAATTCCCACGGGAACGGGAAAAAATGTTTTTTTTACATTTTAAGGCGCGTACGTAGTCACGGGGATCATCGTAGAGAGCTGAAATTTGGCATGCAGGTTCGTTCGGGAGCGTAAGGGAGCACTAAGAAAGGACTTCTCAAAAATCCTACGGGAACGGGAAAAAATGGGTTTATTACATTTTAAGGCGCGTATGTAGTCTCGGGGATCGTCGTAGAGAGATGAAATTTGGCATGCAGGTTCCTTGGGGAGCGTAGGGGAGCACTATGAAAGGATTTCCCGATATTCCCACGGGAACGGGAAAAATGGGATTTTTACATTTTAATGTTTAGGCGCGTACGAAGTCGCGGGAAACAGCTATCTATCTATCTAAATATATAAAAGAAGAAACTGACTGACGGACTGGCTGACATATCAACGCAGAGCCGAAAATACTGGTCGTAGAGAGCTGAAATTTGGCATACAGGTTCCTTAGGGAGCGTAGGGGAGCACTAAGAAAGGATTTCCCGAAATTCTCACGGAAACGGGGAATTAAGGGATTTTTACATTTAAATTTTTAGGCGCGTACGAAGTCGCGGGAAACATCGTAAGGATCTGAAATTTGGCATGCTGGTTCCTTGGGGAGCGTAGGGGAGCACTAAGAAACGACTTCCCGAAATTCCCACGGGAACGGGAAAAAATGGGACTTTTACATTTTAATGTTTAGGTCGCGGGGATCACCGTAGAGAGCTGAAGTTTGGCATTCAGGTTCCTTGGGGAGCATAGGGGAGCACTAAGAAAGGATTTCCCGAAATTCCCACGGGAACGGGAAAAAATGTTTTTTTTACATTTTAAGGCGCGTACGTAGTCACGGGGATCATCGTAGAGAGCTGAAATTTGGCATGCAGGTTCGTTCGGGAGCGTAAGGGAGCACTAAGAAAGGACTTCTCAAAATTCCTACGGGAACGGGAAAAAATGGGTTTATTACATTTTAAGGCGCGTATGTAGTCTCGGGGATCGTCGTAGAGAGATGAAATTTGGCATGCAGGTTCCTTGGGGAGCGTAGGGGAGCACTATGAAAGGATTTCCCGATATTCCCACGGGAACGGGAAAAATGGGATTTTTACATTTTAATGTTTAGGCGCGTACGAAGTCGCGGGAAACAGCTATCTATCTATCTAAATATATAAAAGAAGAAACTGACTGACGGACTGGCTGACATATCAACGCAGAGCCGAAAATACTGGTCGTAGAGAGCTAAAATTTGGCATACAGGTTCCTTAGGGAGCGTAGGGGAGCACTAAGAAAGGATTTCCCGAAATTCTCACGGGAACGAGGAAAAAAGGGATTTTTACATTTTAATGTTTAGGTCGCGGGGATCACCGTAGAGAGCTGAAGTTTGGCATGCAGGTTCCTTGGGGAGCGTAGGGGAGCACTAAGACAGGATTTTCCGATATTCCCACGGGAACGGGAAAAAATGTGATTATGACGTAATCTAAATCTATAAAAGAAGACACTGACTGGCTGACTGAATGACTGACTGATTGATCGATCAACGCACAGCCGAAACTAATTGGCCTAGAAACATGAAACTTGACAGGAAGGTTCCTTTTATGACGTAAAGTGAGCACTAAATAAGGATTTTTGGAAATTCTTCCCCTGAAGGGGTATTAAGGGGGTTAAAGGTTTGTATGAAACTTCTAAACCGCTAGGCCTAGAAACATGAAACTTGGCAGGAAGGTTTCTTTTATGACGTAAGCGAGCATTAAGGAAGGATTTTTGTAAATTCCCCCCCTAAAGGTTTAAAAAGGGGGTTAAAGATTTGTTTGTATGTTTTTTCTTTTATATTTATATATTATATATTTTTATATTTTTCTTAAATCCGACGTGGCGAACGGGAAATACCATCTCCCCTGTTGGGGTGCGATGGGGTTGAAATTTGTAAATATAAATATGAGTGTCGTTTTTAAGGTTTATCGGGTTGCTGATTACGAAAACAACAACGATTTTAAATTCCAACTTGGTGGACGTGAAATACCATCTCCCCTGTTGGATTGCGGTGCGGTTGAAATGTGTAAATATCAATATGGGTGTAGTGTTTATGATTTATTGTAACGTTAAGTACGAAAACGGCATCGTTTTGAAATTTTATATTGTGGACATGAAAATTTTTGAAAGTATGTGTGCCAAAATTCAATCGGTCCAGAATTTTCGGAGCAAATCGATTGTAACAGACGGACTGACAGACGGCCACAGCCACACGTGATCCTAATTTTTGCTTTCGAGGTATGGTACGAGACCAGCGTTAACCTAATACGTTTTTAAATTTGTATTTGGTGCCCTTTCTATCATTGTCAATCGGTACCTAGGCGAGCGCGGACGTTGCGGCGGGTCGGGAGTAGTCATAGGGAAACTTTCTGCATCCGTAATAAGTACAATTTAAGATACTGCACTTTCATGAAAATCCTATAAAAAGTGACAGTGAGTGAGTGTAATTCAAAATTCAATCAATGTTGATTATTCAGAAAATTGCAACGCACGTGCACTTTTACACACGACTGATAACGAAAGACCGGTTATGGGGTGCCAAACGCCCCCAAATGTGGCCATCTCCTTCTATCGCAAGCAGCGCGCTCTTTTGGAGGCCACCTCCTAGCGCTAGGGCTGTCTCCATCGCGAACATATTAAATCATACGTTAGTATAGGGTTAGGTATTAATAGTGTCATCTAATACTAATCTATACTAATAATAAGTCTGTTGAAGAAGTCGCGTATGAAACTTGACCGACACGACTACACGAGACTATAAACGAGTTTGTAAACGATACTACAAAATAACGATTTTTAGAATTTTTTTCTTTATGTATGTATATGTATTTAACTCAAAAACTACTGGACGGATTGCAACAGAATTTAGTATGGGGGTAGTTTATAACACTGGTCAACATATAGGCTACTTTTTACCCCGGAAAAACGCGTAGTTCCCGTGGGAACGCTATTACCATTACGCGTACGAAGTCGCGGGTAACAGCTAGTACCTTATAAAAATGAAATGAATTTATACACATAATTCTTTACATGTATACTTTAATTCTAAAGATTCTAATCATATAAAGTTCTTAGACTTAGGTACTCTTTTCAATCATATTATTACCGTCCCTTTCTTATTACAATTTTTATTCAGTGGATTTCTTCCACCAACAAAACCTCTTTGTATAGAATATATGTGTAGTTTCACTTAAAAGGGTCCGGCGTGGATATAACAGTCGTCGAGCTGAGCCCTTGCATCTGCGCTTGGAACAGCACGTCGTTGATTAGTTTCTCGGCCAGTATTCGCATGTTGGCGGGAAGCGTCCGGAGTTTCGCCGCTACGTTCACACCTTAGAACGAACACATTTTTTGTTAAATTTTAATAAAATAATTAAAAACTAAAGTGTTGGAGATACATTCATAAAATTGGATGATACCTTGTAAAAAATGTGGAAAATGTAGTCTATAAATTCACAAAATTAGAAATCACGACTAAATAGTAAGTAAACAGATACGCTACTTTGTGATATTTTTTATTGTCGTATATTGTTGTTCAAAAACATGACTAGTAAAAATGGTCGTGTCGTGACTTAGTGATAATGTTAAATGCAGTTTTTTGATATCTTCCATTATCTCATCATCTAATTCGAAGGCTTTCAAGCTTTACTTGGCGATATAGAATGCCTTGAACCATATCACAATCGCTTGCGCGCGGCAAACGCTCGAACAAATAGCTCGCGCGCCGGCTGTGCGCTTTGGGGACAGGGTTTCTTCCATTTTGTTATATCGTTTGTTATTGAAATTATATTCACCGGTCTCACCTATAGCGTCGTATTCGTCGTCTATCTCGCACCGTTTCTTGGGCTCGTCCTCGAAGTACCGTTTGTTAGCGTCCACATCCAGCATGTTTGCCTCCACGCTGTATCCTACTGCGTAGTTCCCTTCATTGCTGTCTTCCTCTGCTTTTTCTTCTTCAGACTCCTGAGGAAGTCAAGTTAAACGTTTCAAACGTGAACTTAAAATTACGGAGTTTCGACACGTAAGTGTCGAATGTTGCCCAAATTGTTCGGGGACACTAAAAGTAGTGCCAACAACACAATTTTTACAAACGTGAAAGTCTGAAATGTAAATGTAATACACTCGGCCCTGCACAGTAGTGCCAAAGAGGTCAGGTTCTGTAAACATACTATTAACTTGAAAGTCTGTATTGTGCCAAATAATGCATTACTTAGGTACACTCTCGGTCATCACAATGTTGGGACATGCATTTTAACTAAAAAAACTCTTTTTTTTTTGTTCGATTGTATGTAAGGTCTTTTATATCTTAACAGAGTCATTATTAATAAATAGCCGGTGGTGAGAGTAAAAGGCCTATGCCCAGCTGTGGGACGCATATAGGCTGTAGTAGCCTATATGCGTCCAGAGCGCAGAGAGAGAGCGGTGAGAGGTTCGCGTAGAGAGGAAAAGGATAGTGAATTAGATTCTTTAAGATTCAAAGATCACTAGCGGCAAGCTCCGTTGTATGAGTGCCAAATGCTTTGGGCTTGAGGATTTGCGAACAGAATCCCATGATATATTAGCTTCAATACAGCGGAAGATTTTACGATTATTGAGTGTTCCTAACAGTCTGTCTGTTTCCAGATCAAAGCTGGCCGTGTTGAACAACAGACACGCGTACTTCTTGCTGGTGGATAACGGGTCCGTCGGCCGGTATGGAGCTGAAATCGTGCTGAGGAGGAAGCTAGAGAAATACATTGCTGCGCAGAAATTGCACCCTTGTGAGTACCACAGCCAGTGTTTACCATTGTAAAATGATTTGTTCCAGGAAATAATTGCCGTGGTGGCCTAGTGGTTCGACCTACAGCCTCTCATGCCGAGGATCGGGGGTTCGATTTCACCTCGCACCCCTAAGTTTACTTATGTGCGACATTCAATTTGAATTTACCACTGAGCTTTTCGGTGAAGGAAAACATCGTGAGGAAACCTGCACGCTTTTGCGAAGTATTTCAAAGATGTGCGTGAAGTCCCCAATCCGCACTGGGCCCGCGTGGGGACTATAGCCCAAACCCTCTCGTGATGAGAGGAGGCCTGTGCCCAGCAATGGGACACAAATAGGCTGTAGTAGTAGTAGAAAATAAAGAACATGAAAAAATAAACCCTGTGTCGAAAACTGTGTCCTTGTGCTTGTGATTACTGATTACAGAGTCACATCAGAGACTTTGAAAGTAAACATGAGAATTACAAATAAAACACGAAGAATTTAAAAAGCTGACAATTATTAAAATTTTATCTAGGCCAACCGAACACGTCTGAATAAATTATTGATGCACATTATTAAAATATGTTGAAAACGTAGACTGGGTTTTGTAGTGAAACTGGGAGATTAACAATTTTGAATGAAAGGAACTTTTTGCATATTATGTATCTGGATCACTTTTCATTCATATTAAAGGCCTCATCAGCAAATTGCAGAATTTATTATGCGGTATTTTTGTTTGTGCTGCAGTTTTTAGCTCGAATTTGTTTTATAGCGTAACATAAACATTAATATCTTGTAGTGTGGTAGGTATAATTATATTATGTATTATAAAAATGTAATTTTAACTAGGGTAGGCACCTACGTTTCTGGATTACGTAACTACATTGCTTTACAATGTGGCACGTGAATAACTTTACAATGTGCACACACGCTTAAAAAAACCTAGGTAGGTACACTATAGTAATGGTTAAATAGGTAAGTAGATATTTTTTGCAATAATTTACAAGTACCTAGGTACAAGTTGAGATTAATAATGCCAAGCCTAGTATTTCTTCCTGTAGCTCCAAATCTGAATTGAGAAAATCAAATCCTCGTCTGGTAATTCTGACTACCTACAATAGAGTATGTGAAATGAAATGAAATGAAATATCTTTATTCTGCTATTTTGAACAAAACAGAATAAACAAAACCAAAAATAAATACACTTCCACTTAAAAGAAAAAACAGAAATTTATAACCTCATTTAAAAAAAGAACTAAAATTAAAAGTTTAATAGCCGAAAGGGCTAACAGCTCAGCATAATACTGTGGCCCGGAGCCACAGCGCTGATTTTCAGCTGCGCCCATTATGTAAAGTGGGCATTAGTTACATACCTCGCTTGCAACCGATTGAGGCGAGGCGTCCGCCTTCACCTTATAGTTGGTCCCGTCTTCTCCAAACACGAATGCGAACAAATCGTAGTACCACAGATTAGGTACGTACACCTGATCGGCGCCGGTCGCCTTTTGCCGGCTCTGTAGCACGCGCTTATACTCGCGGCGCACACAAGCGCGCAAACTCTCGATCTTCCTCAATACATGCACCTTCGTCGCGCCCGGGTCGTATTCTTGCACCAACTCAGTCAATTTCGAGATGGCTTCGTGCCTTTTCTGCTTCAGTTTGTATGCGGGCGACGTTTTATCCCATAAACAAGCCTGCTCTTTGTATAAAGTGATAAATCGTTTGAGCAATTTGCGGGGGAAAACGACGCTGTCAGCCATTTTGCGCGGGACGCACGTTCGACAACTTGCGCGGCGCGCGGGGCACTGGCGAGCGAGCTGTTGGATTGTATGTGCGTCCCTCTCCACGCCGCACCCCCGCCGTGGCCCGGCGGATCGTTATTTTGGTCCGCCGAGCGAGGTGCCAGCATGTTTGGCTGGCGCGATTCGACGGCCGTTGGCCCGTGTGTCTCGCTTACCTATCGATGATAATGGAACGGGTTTAGAAGCACAGACGCGTATTTACTTATTTTTATTATACCTAGTAAGTAAGCACGTGTGTGTTTAATCATTCGCTTCAGTTAATTTAAGATTACGGGTTTTGGAAAATCCCTTACTTACGTATACTTAAGGTACATTTACTATAGCGAGTAAAAGTAGGTACCTATAAGTAGGTATAAGTAAATACTTATATTGCATATCTTAATTGAAGAAATGTCGGAATAAAAGCATTCAATCCACTTCTAAAAGTTAAGTAGGTAGGGTAAGTAGGTACATGACATGACAAAACACCTAATAAAATGTATTGCAGCCAGTTATTTGATTGTAACCCGAATAGATAGGTACTTATATTCCATAGAAAAAGGACTCATCCGAATAATTAAAAGCAAAATAGGTAGAATATTGTTTCGATGTTAGAGAATTAAGAGATACCTCCTTAGTATTGTTGGTAACATACCTACTTAAGGCCGTTCCCTGACCCAACATCGTCAAATTGCTCATGTAAGATCATTCTTTTCTAAGAAACCAACGTTAAAAGTTAAAAATATGAAGAAAAAATCATATGTTATATTTGATTACATCATCCTTGACAGCTTTCGTTACACGTTTCACGAAACTTCGCTCGATACAATTTAATTCCAAAGTAACCTCTAACTCGGACCTTTAATCCAACTTTACTCCAGTTTATTATTATCAAACAGTGTAAAACTAAATGTACTTAACAGAAAAAATATGCATATTATAATGCATGCGGTATTTTTATAGAAATTAAAACGCGTTAAATACTAACTAAATCGGGCGTTCTGTGCGTGGCGCTTTCTCTTTCACTCGTTGCACGAGTGACAGTGACGGCTGAGCTGGGTATAGGAACGGCCTTAAATAAGCCGTTATTTCTAATTCTGTGTCCACGCCCCGAAGTCCCTAACACCCTTCAGACCGATTTAACGGATGTTTTATCTTTACGGCGTTAGTAAGTTTAGGCGGTGGCAGTAAAACGGTTTTAGTGCTTCTTTACTGTCTACCATAGTTTTCATATTCATAAGGATTCGAACATAGACGTAAATAACATAGACCCGGTCTAACGTACACGTAATATGTCCCCACTTCCTCGGTGTCCAATCCAAAGTCCTGTCACCGAGCGTGCGTGACAATAAGCGTTTTAAAAAAAGCTTTTTTTACCCGACTGCGCACCGCAAAGGAGGGTTATGTGTTTACCTGTCTATGTATGTATGTATGTATGTATGTATGTATGTATGTATGTATGTATGTATGTTTGTTCCTTTGTGGCACACTAGAGATCAAACGCGTGGGTCGATTTTAATGAATCATACGTCAATCGATTCGTCTGAATTGCGCGAGTGTCACTGAAGATATGAAATTTATCAAAATTGAAAATGGCGGCTACCAGACGCCATATTGTACAAAATAAAAAAATAAAAGTCAACCAACTATGGCATGTGAGGTATCGTTGAATAGGTATTTAAAAATCATTATTAGGTTTCTTTGACCATTTTTCAGACAAAAGAACCGTTTGTGATTTATAACGATTCAAAGTTCCTTTACTAACCACGTAAAGTAGGTACCTACCTATCCACCCAGTAGTACATCCGTTCGAATTAGCAACACAGGAAAGAATCTAGACCAACGAGTCTTCAAGCAGGTCACGACGACTATAAAATACTTAATAAAATGTTTTTCATAAATCTCAAACTTCAATCAAGTACGTACGCATGTGCAATGTAGTGTACCAGTAGCGTCATCTATCCGTTGACTTGAAGACTTTTAGTTTCGTTATTACATTTAAAGTGTCAATAGTGTGTGTGATACAGTGAAATATAACCTAATTGATTATAGGTACCAATTAGGTACACTAGTCAGTACTCAGCGCTCGTAAATAAATAAAATAGCTACCTAATACTCTTATGTAGTACCAGTAGCGCCATCTATCGGTTGACTTGAAGAATTTTAATAGGTTCAGGCTTATGTAGCGTTTTGAGCCGGGTTAGGTCTCTAGAGGGATTAATAATCAGTAATTTAGATCATCGCAAGCTACTTAATAATCCCCACGATAGCAACTCTCTCCATGAAATGACAAGATTGCGGAATTTACGGTCTTTTAATCCCTAACTAAAAATAATAAAATAAAAAAGTTAATTAAAAAAAACAAAAAACCCGACTGCGTAAAAACTAAAAAGAAAAAAACAAGACTACTTAGTTCAGTAGTAGCTAGGATTATGTTAAGTAATTGATTGCTATTGAGGAATCTAAAGATGCCTACAGTCGGGACCCATTTAAAATCTAGGTTAAAATGTTACAAATAATGGGTCCCGATAGTAGGCATCTTTAGATTCCTCAATAGCAATCAATTACTTAACATAATCCTAGCTACTACTGAACTAAGTAGTCTTGTTTTTTTCTTTTTAGTTTTTACGCAGTCGGGTTTTTTGTTTTTTTTAATTAACTTTTTTTTAGAAACTGTTCCTCAGTATCTAAAAACTCGTCTCGTTGTTGGAAAAATGTGACCCAGCTTTAGTGTCACGATACAAGTTTAACTTTGGATTGGACACCAAGAAAGTGGGGAAACATGACATGTATCTACGTTAGGCCGGGTCCATACGAAGTATTACATATTTATGTCTATGGATTCGAAATAATGGTTAAATTCTGCTACCTACTTTCACTTTATTAACCACACCACCAGCCTATTTATGGCTAGCCACAGGTCTCCTCCCTGCCTCAGGTTTTCTCTCTGACATAGGTTTTCCTTCTCCGGAAAACTCAATTATTAAATCACTCTATTACATTATTAACCACACCACCAGCCTATTTATGGCTAGCCACAGGTCTCCTCCCTGCCTCAGGTTTTCTCTCTGACATAGGTTTTCCTTCTCCGGAAAACTCAATTATTAAATCACTCTATTACATTATTAACCACACCACCAGCCTATTTATGGCTAGCCACAGGTCTCCTCCCTGCCTCAGGTTTTCTCTCTGACATAGGTTTTCCTTCTCCGGAAAACTCAATTATTAAATCACTCTTTTACATTATTAACCACACCACCAGCCTATTTATGGCTAGCCACAGGTCTCCTCCCTGCCTCAGGTTTTCTCTCTGCCATAGGTTCTCCTTCTCCGGAAAACTCAATTATTAAATCACTCTATTACATTATTAACCACACCACCAGCCTTTATGGCTAGCCACAGGTCTCCTCCCTGCCTCAGGTTTTCTCTCTGCCATAGGTTCTCCTTCTCCGGAAAACTCAATTATTAAATCACTCTATTACATTATTAACCACACCACCAGCCTTTATGGCTAGCCACAGGTCTCCTCCCTGCCTCAGGTTTTCTCTCTGCCATAGGTTCTCCTTCTCCGGAAAACTCAATTATTAAATCACTCTATTACATTATTAACCACACCACCAGCCTATTTATGGCTAGCCACAGGTCTCCTCCCTGCCTCAGGTTTTCTCTCTGACATAGGTTTTCCTTCTCCGAAAAACTCAATTATTAAATCACTCTATTACATTATTAACCACACCACCAGCCTATTTATGGCTAGCCACAGGTCTCCTCCCTGCCTCAGGTTTTCTCTCTGACATAGCTAGGTTTTCCTTCTCTGGAAAACTCAATTATTAAATCACTCTATTACATTATTAACCACACCACCAGCCTATTTATGGCTAGCCACAGGTCTCCTCTCTGCCTCAGGTTTTCTCTCTACCATAGGATTTCCTTCTCCGGAAAACTTAATTATTAAATCACTCTATTACATTATTAACCACACCACCAGCCTATTTTTGGCTAGCCACAGGTCTCCTCCCTGCCTCAGGTTTTCTCTCTGACATAGGTTTTCCTTCTTCGGAAAACTCAATTATTAAATCATACTTTCACTTTATTAACCACACCACCAGCCTATTTATGGCTAGCCACAGGTCTCCTCCCTGCCTCAGGTTTTCTCTCTGACATAGGTTTTCCTTCTCCGGAAAACTCAATTATGAAATCACTCTATTACATTATTAACCACACCACCAGCCTATTTATGGCTAGCCACAGGTCTCCTCCCTGCCTCAGGTTTTCTCTCTGACATAGGTTTTCCTTCTCCGGAAAACTCAATTATTAAATCACTCTATTACATTATTAACCACACCACCAGCCTATTTATGGCTAGCCACAGGTCTCCTCTCTGCCTCAGGTTTTCTCTCTGCCATAGGATTTCCTTCTCCGGAAAACTCAATTATTAAATCACTCTATTACATTATTAACCACACCACCAGCCTATTTATGGCTAGCCACAGGTCTCCTCTCTGCCTCAGGTTTTCTCTCTGCCATAGGATTTCCTTCTCCGGAAAACTCAATTATTAAATCACTCTATTACATTATTAACCACACCACCAGCCTATTTATGGCTAGCCACAGGTCTCCTCTCTGCCTCAGGTTTTCTCTCTACCATAGGATTTCCTTCTCCGGAAAACTTAATTATTAAATTAACTTGAATTTAGCATACCTACCTATGAATACTACTTATAGGTTTTATCTCGTTGAGAGAGGTTGCCCATCGCCATTCAGCGCGGTAACGCCGCCAGTTATTGGCACTTTTGGGCGGGAGCAAACTAAGTGTATATTTAAGTATTGTCTATGTTTACCTAATTTTCATGTTTATTGTGACAATGTACCTATTTTTTTATTTTTTTTATATAGAATGGTAATTACCTACTACTAAATATGTACTTAATTATTGTTTCTTTCCGCGACCTCGGTGTGAGAGCCGGTATAAGGCCAAACCGCTATCTACCACAGATTACTACTACTACAGGCTATTTGGGTCCTACTGCTGGGCACAGGCCTCCTCTAATCACGAGAGGGTTTGGGCTATAAGTCCCCACGCAGGCCCTGTGCGGATTGGGGACTTCACACACACATCTTTGAATTCCTTCGCATGCGGAAAGCGCAGTGGTCAATTCAAATTGAATTTCGCTCATAAGTAAACTTAGAGTTGCGAGCCGGAATCGAACCCTCGACCTCTGCATGAGAGGCGGTACGGTAGGTAGCATCACCAATTTATAATAAAAACGCAATTTTCTATTTGTTTATTTCTCGCTTCCAACTGGAACAATAAACTGTTTAGCCACCCGTAATTCTTCTAAAGAGCTACAAACTTTATGAAACTTTTACGGCGCCGAATTAGAGGCGCCTCCAAATTGAACAGATAAATCTCATTAACTGTTGTTAGTAACTTTGTATTCGTGTCGTTTATGAAGATTTGCGCGTAAAGTCACGTTCGTAAAATTCGCACGTAGTACGTTATAAAAGTTAATTAAAGAAGTCTATAAGTGGTAAGTACCCAGAAGCAAAGTAAATAAACATAATCCATACTAATTGTTATAAATGCGAATGTAATTTTGTCTGTTTGTTACCTCTTCAGGCTTAAACCGCTGGACCAATTATAAGATTAATTTTGGCATGGAGGTAGATAGTATTCGGGTCCCGGAAAAGGACATAGGCTACTTATGACCAATCGTTGGAACTGTTTAATATAACTAAGCTATCTTTCTATCTAAACTATGATCAAATTCAATTTGAATTGACCACTGCGCTTTTCGGTGAAGGAAAACATCGTGAGGAAACCTGCACGCATCTGCGAAGTAATTCAAAGATGTGTGTGAAGTCCCCAATCCGCACTGGGCCCGCGTGGGGACTATAGCCCAAACCCTCTCATGGTGAGGGGAGGCCTGTGCCCAGCAGTGGGACGCAAATAGGCTGTAGTAGTAGTAGTAGTATGATCAAATGATATTTTTTCTGTCTCTTTCTGTCCTTCCGTTCGTCTGTTTGACAGAGTTAATCTCCGTAACTACTGAACCGATTTGAAAGCAGTTTTCAAAGGTAGATAGAGCATCATTCGGAGCTATTATTATACCTAAGCTACCTATTTTTGATTAAAATCGTATATCGATCGGTAAGAAAAGTTATCTTCATTTTTATATTCCACGCGTACGAAGACGCAGGACACCACTAGTACCTAAATAAGAACCCAAAACAAAAAGAGCTACAGCCCGAGCACGACACAACTAAGAAGGCGCGCGGCGAAGCACTTAAGCCGTTGACGCAGAGTCTATTTTTGCTTAATCCACGCGCCTTCTAAGTTGTGTAAACCTGTACTCTTGCTAGAATAATTCTTGCAAATCCATTTTTTTCTCAAAAATAATCATATCAACGACTGAAAAGGAATCCGCGTATTTATTCATATACCTACAGCATGAATGGTCGAATTTAAAAATCCAATCTCATATGACGGGAATATCTATATGCAGACCGGATAGCAGCAAAATGAACACCATTCATGTCGAATGAATGCAACGGGCACTTCATAATTTTATTAAATTTAAAAATACACCCATGCAAGACGTGACTTCATTAGTGCTTAAGCACAGGGCGGACACGGCCTGTAAAAGCACGATTTCGAACACTATTCGAATGAAGTGTCAATGTTTGCGTGCGAGGACGTCTGTGTGCGTGCGAGGACGTCTGTACACTTGTAAATGTGTGTGTACCAGTACGGGGGCCAATGATCCACTCTCCATCTCCGGATGAAACATGACGGGGCGAGACGATAATGCGGGAAACGTTTTTACCACTAATCTTTAGGAGAAGTAAAATTGCAAATAAATAAAAAAACCATTAAGTGTTCATCGCCAAAGTTCCCTACATAATCAAAAATATATTGTATAAACTACGAAACAAAGAAAGCCATTTTCTAAACTTTTCAAAAGTGACCAACATCTTAAATGTCTACATCAAAACTCCATCTAGCAGCGGCGGTTATAATAAATTCAGCACATTCGCTTCACAATAAGTAAGCAACAGGTAACGCAACAACATTTATTTGTTCTAAACTGAACATTATGAACATAACAAAAATGCGTGCTTCTAAAACTATTCGGCATTCTTCGGTACAGCCTCTCGGAGGCTTAGACCGACCATCTTGATAAGAATTTTTCTGTCAGAAAACTACCAATTATTATAGTGCGGCTGGTCCTTTGCGTTTGGGTATTCTTTGTTCAATGGGGTGTGGATGATGACAAAATGCTTGATTATTTTTATATAGGAATTTGGATTTTTATGTAAAAACTTTGGTTTGTCACCTTTTATATAGAAGCCTTTAGTGAGCCATCATGCCAATAAAACATTTTTATTTTTTTCGCGCAATCTAAGGCACGGAAAATCCCCTTGATAACGAAGAATGTTATTTCTGTCCATAAAAAAAACTCAAGCACTTAAAATTTTCATCTCATCATCATCATCATCATTTCAGCCGATAGACGTCCAGTGCTGGACATAGGCCTCCCCCAAGGCGCGCCACTCAGACCGGTCCTGTGCCGCTCGCATCCACCGCGTTCCCGCGACCTTTACAAGTTCGTCACTCCATCTTGTTTCCATCAAAATTTTCATCTATAACCCCATTACTAATAATAAGTCTGTAGAATAAGTCGCGTCTGAAACTTGAAAATTTAAAGAAGCTTATCAAGTCGTGAGGACTTTATAAACGGTGCTGAACATAAAATAACGATTTTTAGAAAAGATGTCTGTATGTATGTGTGTAAGTAGGTATGTATGTCCGGATTTAACTCGAAAACTACTGGACAGATTGCAACAAAATTTGGTATGGGGGTAGTTTATAACACTGGTCAACATATAGGTTACTTTTTATCCCGGAAAAACGCATAGTTCCCGCGGGAACGCTATTACCAAATTCCACGCGGGCGAAGTCACGGGCTAAGCTAGCTGTACATTATTTAAGATTACTTTTATTACCAAGACATGCATTGCAATGTCTTAAATTTCTATCGAGTTGCCTTACTGGTTAACTTGCACTGTGGCCATGTGGTATATACTTAATCTTAGTTCACATTTTCATACTCCAGTATAATGTGAATGGAAATGGAACATTTTGAACGCGATACGGGAATACTTACCTGGATTTTCCTCGGTTCGTACATCAATATTAAGTATTATACTTGTAAATGCGAAAGTGACTCTGTCTGTCTGTTACCTCATCACGCTTAAAGCGCTGGACCGATTTAGATGAAATTTGGCATGGAGATAGATAGAGTCCCGGGAAAGGCCATAGGTTACTTTTTATCTATTTTTTGTACCTCTATTTGTATCTGCTTTTTTCTCATTATAAATAAATTTAGTTCATGAATATTTTTTAATAGATATGAGTACTCAAGAAACTAGATTTTTACGGTTTGCCCGTGGTATTTATAGTGCATTACATCCATGTCAAATTTCATCAAAATGCTTTCAGTAGGCGGGGCGAGAAAATTTAATCACAACTGCCTATTTGCCACAGCTGGAGATACGGATCATTAACGCGAGGGTTTGAGAATGAGAATGAGAATGAGAATGAGAATTATTTAAACTATTGAGAATTATTTATGAGGTTTAAACTGATGTCATGATGTACATGTATATTATGCAGTTTCACCTTAGGTATATATACATATATAATTATGTACTAATTAGGGACTGCCAGGCCTGCTTTTGGGCTTCTGAAATCTTCAATTTATTTCTGAATTAAGTAAATCAGACACCCAACAATGCCTTTATATCGTGGACCCCAAACGAGGGACTGTATTGTTTAACCTAATAATGTAATAGAATTGGGGAGGACAGAAATGAGCGCCTTATCAGAATTTATTGCTCTTTTACTCTTATTTCAACCGAGAGGAAGTACCCAAGAGTAATTGGAAAACCGAAGGTTGCGTTAAAAATAGATATGGTCTGAAAACTGCGGCAGACATTCACACGCGGTCCGGTCATCCTCTTTTCCGAGTAAATAACATTTTTACCTACTCACAGAGTGTTGCCATAGATAAAAAGGAATACACACTGACCACTTGCAACACTTGCAATGACGCGTAAAAGCCGATTCTAATATTTTGAAAATGGAACATTCGAGTAGGTACGTTTTATTTGACGAGTATTGTTTCGAGTTGGTTTCGAGTCATATGACTATGAAGTTTGTTTTGAGTGTGATATGATATCGATGTCGGTGTTTATGAAAAAACCGGTTTGAATAATATTCCAATGCCAGTGAACTGTTTTTTTTTTGCGTGAAATAAATAAACTGACTTTATGATGGATAACAAAAATAAACTTTTACCATATAAAAGGTCGCCAAACTCCGGATTATTTCGAACTCTATTACACCTTAACTTATATATTTTTTAGTATCGTCGACGGACACTACATATTGGTATTTTTATCAATTTTGTCCCACAATGGACAGGAGGCCTTAAATCTCCTTTTATGGCTATTAATGTTGATAGGTACCGTGTTGTCGTCAGATCCCTTGGCTTACTGGATGCTTGGAAAATGAAATTGCGTTGTCGGTAAAGAACAGAACATTTAACGTGGGATGGGTTCGGAATAAATGGTGTGGATGAGAGCTTTGAGATTGAACCCTTCTCATCATAGTTGGATAAAATATTTGACGATATAAATATGTAAAGATTTTCATTGCCATTGCTTTTTTTTTCAAGTTATCAAATAAACAATCTCTCTCTCTATAAGCAGAATGCTTAATGTAGTTTTTTTTTCAAAGATATAAAAACGGTTTATTTGATTATGTACAGTCAGCAGCAAAAGTAGATAAGCTGTCCAGGTGCTCAAAATGACCTACACACGCCCTTAACGTCTTAAGAATAAGGTCTTGTGTAGGTCATTTTGAACAACTGGACAGCTTATCTACTTCTGCTGCTGACTGTACTTACTACATATTTATTAGTATACAAATTATGTAAATATTCCAGTTCCAGTTTTAAATAATTATGAAAAATTATTTAAAACTGGAGTGGCTGTTACAAATGTAAATGAATTTATATGCCGTTATCATGGCCAAACGACTATTGTTAAGAAAACGAATGCTTTAAAATTACCTTTTTAGTCAGTACTAATATAACCAGAATTGGTGGGTGTCCCTATCTCGGAAATATTTTTATTTATTTATTGAAAACTTAAAAGTGAAAATTTCACTACTTATAGGTAAAGATATTTGGTAATCTTTTTTTTTTCAATGATGCATCTTTATAACTTACATAATGTGTGTAAGTTTAAAAAAAAATCGGTTCTGTAGTTTAGATGAAAAAAAAATTAAAACCAATTTACGTTTTTTTTATTTTCTCAAAAACCTGCAGCAATTTGTTTTTTTTTATGAAATAGCATCTTACATCTGGGCTTATCAATTGGCAAAACGATATGGGGCCAGTGTCCCATACAAACCCCGGCTATACCCTTTAAAGCACTTTGACGGTTGTTATAAAATTTGCTTCATACTACGAACACAGAATATTTAATAGTACTACGTACAGAATGGCCACGGAATCGACTGCCTGAATCTAGCTGGCACGCAACTCGCGCCCAACTCGCCCTTACCGTCATTAGTTTCATCCGGAGATGGAGAGTGAATCATTAGGCCGCGTAGTGGTACCTACACACACATTCACAAGTGTACAGACGTCCTCGCATGCACACAGACGTCCTCGCACGCAAACATTGACACTTCACTCGAAATGTGTACGAAATGGTGCTTTTTATAGGTTGTGTCCGCCCTGCTACGGAGACAGTTGCAGACTAAGGGTGGTTTTTTCAAACCGTTCGTTGGCTAATTATTTTTCTATGGGATAAAATAACGTTTTTGTATACAGCTCGGCAGCCATATTTAACGAACATGACTCCCACCCTAAACTGTACGGAATACAATACAATACAAATACACTTTTCTCAAACATGCTCGGAAATGTTCGTGTTACTTTCAAAAAAAGAAGACGCGAGGCTGTCCTTTGCCGGCCTTGGCCAGCAAAAACATTATTGTCGTGTGTGTTTTTTTTTAATTCGCTTGAGATTGAGACACATCTGTAGAGAAACTGACAAATCCATGGAGGTAATAAGTACAACTTCCATGGCCAAATCATCCACGATCATGGAAGTAGTAAATACTGATGTGGGGTAAGTGCGCCTAAATTTATTTCACCCCTATGCCTTGTAAACGGCCAACTACTAGTTGAGTAATATTTATAGGTTTCGATGCATTTATGTTAGGCGCACTTACCCCATCCTGGCGAACTTGCCCCGACTGACCTTACATATTTCCTCGCTGTTTGAGAAAAGCATTATATATACCTCGGCCGCAATTGCGATTGCCGGACTCGTACTAATAGACTAACTGACTCGTCCGGCAATGCGCTACTTGGCGGCCTCTGCAATAATGTACTATTTATTGAACACCATAAAGAAGAAGGGTGACAAAAAGAGGATTATCTTTCTACGGAGTTCATCTGCAGAGTATTTTGGCTGAATTAAATGGAGAGATATATTTCCAGGATTGGATGATCGTGACATTCAAACAAATTCAGCTCTAGGCTAGGCCATCCAATAGGTGGAAAGTGTCATAAAAAACAAATAAAAACTGTACATAAAATTTATAGGGACCTAAGAGCGTAAAGCTCCGAACGTAAAATCCGGCAGATGCGAAAAGAACACCTTTTGTAAATTTTATTAGATCACACAGGTGCGTTTGACGCGGCTTCTTAAATAAATGGGTTTATAGCTTGGCTTTTACTTGCTTTGAATTCTATATCGAGGCTCAAGAATATCTCTTCAGGAATGCAGGGGATAATGGTACGAAAAATCTTAATTTAGACAAATTAAGATAGCATCCAAATCTTATACTACAGCCTATTTGCGTCCCACTGGGCTCAGGCCTCCTCTCACCACGAGAGGGTTTAGGCTATGGTCCCCACGCGGGCCCGGTGCGGATTGGGGACTTCACACACATGTTTGAATTACTTCGCAGATGCATGCAGGTTTCCTCACGATGTTTTCCTTCACCGAAAAGCTCAGTGCTAAATCCAAATTGAATTTCGCACATAAGTAAACTTAGCGGTGCGAGCCAGAATCGAACCCCCGACCCTAGGCATGAGAGGCGGTAGGGCCACCACGGCTTGCCCAAAAAGTCCAAAAGTATCCAAGTCTAATGAAAGTAGGTATATGTCGTAGCTCATGGTAACTTACCGCATCTCGAGCAAAGTGCCAGGACTAATCTCAGCTTGCATCTATAAATTCAAAGATATGCGAGTTAATGAAGTCTCCCACATTGAAACCGCGTGAGAACATTCTCATGATGTGTATTCCCAATTACCAATGCTGTTTCCAGCACTGAGACTTTAATATTCTTACCTAAGCCATTGCGTTCTGGTTGGCATGTTGAAAAGAGTAACAATGGGGGCTATCGCGTGTGAATTTGCCACTAGAGCCGCTAGTGTGGCGCGAGGTCCAATAACATTAACTTTTCACTGGTTTTGGCGGGCTTCGTGATATAAATTATTAATTTCCTTAATTTACCTATTGAAAAGTGATCTCCTTCGTGAAATTATCGCAAATATGCATTAATTGGCGATCAATGTGAACCCTTTGAAACAAAAAAAAACGGAACTGCACAACAATGCGACAAAGCTACTCGATACGATGATAGTTATTTCTAATTAATAAACTTAATGAGATTCAAGATTTAAAACTTAGTTTCGACGCCGATCTTATAGAGTCGCCTTTGACAGCTATACCTCTGGACCTTAGTCAACAGTGGCGCCAACTGGTGAGCAAAGAAACGATAGTTCCCATTGGGGAGAGAATACAAATTCTCATGATTTATCTCGTAGATGCCTAATCGCGACAATTTATTGTTAGACTCGCCAAATTTCGTTAGCTATTCACTGCAGTGGCGTGCACAGAGCTTTTAGACAAGGTAGACAACAAATTCAAATTCAATCATTTATTCAGCAAATTGGCCACATAGGGGCACTTTTACACGTCAGAAAAAGAATTTACCAGCGCTTCCTAGACTCATTGCTTGAGAAGAAGCGCCGCAACAAACTCAAGCAGAATACCTTTTTTTTCAAAATTTCCACATAGTTACAAAATTTACATTTACACTACATGTATAAAATACAAAGTTATATTACAACAAAATATAAAGTTATATGAGACTTCCCGACTACCTATTTTCCTTCATATTTTCTCGTCTTTTTGATCAATAATGGCGTGTATTTAAATTAATTCAAATACATATCCATGTACCTAAACAATGGAAACAGAATAATCAGTGCGCCCCGTGGGCTAAGAATTATAGTATTTCGTATTAAAACTCGATAAACTTTGCCGATTGTACCTTCACCGGCCTTGTTCGATTAAAACTTGCTAAAAGAAAGTTTTGAAAATGCACCATTTTTAGGATTCCGTAGCCAAATGGCGAAAACAGAACCCTTATGGATTCGTTAAAAAAATATATGATGTACATTACCATGCAAACTTCCACCGAAAATGGGTTTGAACGCGATCTAGTAAGCATTTTATTTTATACGTCATAAATCGTACACCGCAATTTACCTTGCACTATTATTAAAACATCGATCAAAGTTACAACGAACTACAAGAACTTTTATATTATGTTACTTGCTGCTACGGAACCCTTCATTTCTTTCATTTCTTGTTTTATATATATGGATAGGTACAGGCACCTGAACCTGAACTTCAGTGGTCACACATAAAATGTTTTATGATTGGTAAAGAGATGCTTAGAATTATATATACTAGTATAATGTAGCTATGGAAGTAAATATTTGAAGAAATTTCCCGTCGATTACAGTCCGTGAAAGCTTTGATCTCCAACTTTAATACGTCGTGTGAACCTGAAGATATTTTTTTCGTTATATTTTTGCCAAAGCCGAGAGCATTTTACGACTTACTTACATATTTAAATTTTGATGAAAGCATCGAGGCGTTTTTTTTTTTGCAAGTCCGATTCGACATCTTATGAAAATCTTAAATACCTATTGAGCTTGGATTGTTTTAGGTAAAAGTATCTCAATCGTTAATCATACAATTTGTATTATTAGAAGCGAACGTAAACAGAAATTTGGATTAGTACCTTCGTCTTTCCCCGCTGACCTGCAGCCAAAAGCAGTGCTCGCACTGTTGTGTTCCGGTAGGGGGTTAAGGCAGCCGGTTAAATTACTGGCACACAGGCATTCCATCTCAGGCCTGTGAGCAACGCATTCGAGGTGTTATTATTCGGTTTCGTAATAAGAAATCATAAGATTTCGGTGTCCATGGGCAGCAGTGACCGCTTACCAACAGGTGGCCTGTCTATACGTTTGCATACCAATGACATAAAAATAAGTAAATATACTTTTTGTGTAATTAATTACATTATGTCTGTTCTGTTCCTTGAATGTGTGGTGTTTAATAAAGTATCATCATCATCATCATCATCATTTCAGCCGAAAGACGTCCACTGCTGGACATAGGCCTCCCCCAAGGGTCGCCACTCCGACCGGTCCTGTGCTACTTGCTTCCACCGGTTTCCCGCGACCTTCACGAGGTCGTCGCTCCATCTTGTTGGAGGCCTACCGACAGCTCGTCTCCCGGTTCGCGGGCGCCACTCGAGAACTTTCCGGCCCCATCGGCCATCGGTCCTGCGAGCAATGTGCCCCGCCCACTGCCACTTAAGGTTCGCAATTCTTCGGGCTATGTCGGTGACCCCAGTTCTGCTGCGGATATCCTCATTTCTGATTCTATCACGCAGAGAAACCCCGAGCATAGCCCTTTCCATTGCCCTCTGAGTGACTTTGAGCCTTCTTATGAGACCCATCGTGAGCGCCCACGTCTCGGAACCATAAGTCATTATGGCAACACACACTGGTCGAATACTTTCGACTTGAGACACTGCGGTAATTTGGACGAAAAGACACTGCGAAGCTTCCCGAACGCTGCCCAACCGAGTCGGATTCGACGATTGACCTCTTTCTCGAAGTTGGACCTACCTAACTGGACTGTTTGTCCCAGGTATACATAATGGTCGACAGCTTCGAGCGCAGAGCCTCCGATTATTACGGGAGTTGGCACAACATGGACATTAGACATAATTTTCGTCTTGTCCATGTTCATTTTAAGACCAACTCGATCGGAAACTCTGCTGAGGTCAGCGAGCATAGTACTGAGTTCTTCCATGGTCTCAGCCATGACTACAATATCGTCAGCAAATCGAAGGTGAGAGATGTACTCGCCGTTAACATTGATGCCTCGACCTTTCCAGTCCAGCACCTTAAAAGCATCCTCCAATGCAGCGGTGAATAGCTTCGGAGAAATCACGTCTCCTTGTCTGACTCCCCGCTGCAGTGGAATAGGCTTAGTGGTCTGGTCTTGTAGTCGGACGGACATGGTGGCGTTTTCATACAAACACTTCAACACTTCGATGTACCGGTAGTCAACTTGGCACCTCTGGAGAGACTGCAGCACAGCCCAAGTCTCGATCGAATCGAAGGCTTTCTCGTAGTCCACAAATGCAAGGCAGAGGGGGAGGTTATACTCTTCGGTCTTCTGTATAACCTGCCGCAACGCATGTATGTGGTCTACGGTACTATAGCCTTTTCGGACACCGGCTTGTAAAGTATATTGTATTGTAAATATGGATTTTTTTCATGATCATCTTAATTACCAACAGCTGGATAAAGGTCTCTCAAGGTCCCCCACGCAAACTAGTATCGCACCGCTCACCTCCAGTGGCTCCAGTGGGTTCACCAGGTTGACGCTACATGCCGTTCGGGAACGTTTTGTTTATCACAATTACCTTCTTGCTGTTCTGAATTAGCCAACAGCGTCTTCCAATAGGATATTCCACCATTCGAGAACGTCCTACCTCCAGCGGTCATCAATTCTGCGAGAAATTAATTGCATTTCTACCCCACACTAAGCCGCAATTGATAAATGCAATTAGGAGCGAGCAAAGCGATTGAAAAATCGTTTGCATGCATAATCAGAGCGACTTTAACGCACGAGGAAATTGTTTAATAATTTATTGGGTAGGTACTTTATAGGGTTCATAAAAGCAATTTTAGAATCAAGTTAACGTCTTATCACAAACCTTGTATTTAGTCAATAATAAAACAAGAATTTATTAATGATATGAAAACAGACAAACTTATAAAATAAATTTACCATACTAAATTAGAACTCTATTAACTAAACTTTAAAAATTGTTTTACATAAATCGGACGCTCTTTTTGTAGGTCTGTGAGGTCCACTTGCCTTGTATCCACCAGTATACTTACAGCTTAAAGACAGGGTCAGTCGGTAAAAAAGTAATTCTGTACATACATCTGTCTGCAGTAGGTAGCAGTATGTTTCTCTATTGTTTCTTCTTTTTCTGTCTGTTCTGGTTTTCCGTGATCTCACCAAATGGTCCTAGCGGAAGACCAGCGCTGACCTCAATGCCAGCACATGCTGAGCTAGGACATTTCATGGCAAATCACACGCAAATGTTTTTTATTGTTTATTTTCTGTACTTATTATTATTTTAGTTATGTCGTGTGTTTTGTACCGAACAAATGTTTCTTCTTCTTCTTCTCCTTCTACAGTATCAATTTTATTTTCAATTCTATCAGGTATGAATGCGTACACTTTAGAATATTGGATCTTTATTACGGGTTTTTTTCCGCAACTTTCTCCTCGAATACACGATCAAAAGAATTGAAAAGTATCGGGAAACGGAGATGATCATCAACCGCATTAAAATCAACATAAATGTATATCATTACGAGACAAAGCTGTATCGTTCATAACGGGGATTCAAATGTGCACTCATTTATCGAAAGCGAAATTTGCAATTCAAATCCAAATCGAATGAGATTTTTTATTTATTTTATCTAGTGGATGAAATGGAACGCGAGAAAAACCTACGTCTGTATTTCGTGGCTTCAGAATACAAATCTTATGAACTCGATGTCATGAAAATTTCAATCTTTGACTACAGAACACAAGCTTGAAATTGTAGCGAAACGTCACCAAAAAGTTCTTTATTTTTTATTTTTTTTTTATTTTCTTTATTTCACAAAATCTACAGCACTTATGATATAAACATGTTTATCTTATTGTTGGACCCTACTGCCAATAACAGATTTTCATTATTTAGGCTTACCATTAATAGGAGTGAACTTTATTGATTAAACGAACAGTAAAAAAAAAATACCTCAACCAAAATGAGTCGAGAACTGACAGAATTAAAATATAACATAACCAAATAAGAAAGTAGTTACAAGCAAAAAACTGGAAAATACTTTAACGGTTGCGTATAAAGCATGCGTGCGCGTGAGTGTGTGAATATGTGCATGCATGTATGTATGTGTGTGTGTGTGTGTGTGTGTGTGTGTGTGTGTGTGTGTGTGTGTGTGTGTGTGTGTGTGTGTGTATGAATGATAAATACATGAAACGTATAAAAACATAGAATTAAGTTAAATGTGTAACCGTGTTACTGACTACTTATTTATCCCTCAGATTCAAACAAATCGCGTGTTTAAAGATAGGTTTGCTACAGGTGAACAAATCCACATCCTGAAAACGATCATTATACATTTTTTGTAGCCGGGATACAACACTGTTTCGGGCATAATTCGTGTGTAGGGACTGAGTATAGAACAGTTTTCGATGTCTCAGTTGCAAAGGTTGGATACAGAGCCGAATAGCAGATTCAGTGAGGTCTGTACAATTGGAAGCGCCATTTACAATGCCATGAAGAAATAGCATATCAAGCAGGGTTCGTCTATGCTGAAGTTTTAGAATGCCATGGAAATTACAGGAATCTTCGTAATCTATACGCTTGTGTTGGGAACGGTAATCAAGATGCTTAACAAATTTGGACTGAAGCGATTCTATACTTTGGATGTAAGTTATGTAGTGCGGATTCCATATGATACTACCATATTCTAAAACACTACGGACATATGAATAATATAAGCATTTAAGACATTCATTATCTGAGAAGGGACGACTTACGCGAAGAATAAAGCCTAGATTTTTAAAAGCTTTGTTTACTATAGCTGAAACATGATCAGAAAACGAAAGTTTACTATCCAATAAGATACCAAGGTCCCTAATTAGTTCTGTTCTTTTGATGACTTGTGATTCAAGCTGATAATCATATTTTATAATTTTCTTTTTACGTGTATATGTAACAACGTGACATTTATCGCTATTGACACCTATTCTATTCTCACTATAATATGCACTGAGTCGGTTAAGATCCTCCTGTAATTTAAGACAGTCTGCGATGGTATTTATTCTAATATATATTTTAGTATCGTCGGCATACATAAGAAATTTTGCATGTTGGAGAAATTTATCCACATCATAAAGATATGATACGTATAACAATGGACCTAATATAGAACCCTGTGGGACACCGGAAGGGATATTTAAGTAATCTGATCTAAAGCCTCCTACTACCACAGCTTGACAACGATTACGTAAATATGATTCTACCCACCTAAGCAAGTTACCACATATACCCAATGCAGCTAACTTTTGAACAAGTATGACGTGGTCTACGCGGTCAAACGCCTTTTCGAAGTCCGTGTAGACGACGTCTACCTGCGATCCACCATCCATACCGCATAGCACTTCATCTGTGAAGACAGCCATATTTGTGTTAGTCGATCGCCCTTTCATGAAACCGTGTTGTTGGGCAGGTATATTTCGCTGAATAACAGGATAAATATGATGGTGAACAACTCTTTCCAGTAACTTTGAGAGTACGTTTAAGATGGATACTGGGCGATAATTATTAACTAAAGTTTTTAAGCCTTTTTTATGAATCGGAACAATGAGCGCTGTTTTCCAAATTTTTGGGCAATAACCTTCACCTAGACAGCGATTAAACAGCATCATTACTGGCGTTGCGAGAGAATCGGCACATTTAGCAAAGAAAAATGGTGGAATCTCATCACTGCCTGCTCCTTTTGAAGTGTCGAGATTTTTTAGTAATTTTAAGATGAATTCATGCGATACAGAAATACCATGAATAAAATCTTCACTGATGGGTAAGTTAGAAAGCGGATAATTGTAATGTAAACTTGGGGCGCTGAAATTCTTATGGAAGAATTCGTTAAAAGATTCACAAATAGCCTTCTCATTGTCTAATTCCTTATTGTCATATTGCATTGTTTGCGGATAGTTATTATTATTCTTTTTCATCGATTTTACGTATGACCAAAACAATTTAGGTGATTTCTTTATATTAATTTCCATGCGGTTTATGTATGCATTATAACAGTCATCCTGCAGTTTTTTTTGTCGAGCCCTCAAAATTGAAAAGGACAGATAATCTAGCGGGTTCTTATAACGTTTCCATTGCTGGTGAATTTTAAACTTTTCTTTCGTGAGGTTAATTAGTGCTCGACTGTACCATACAGGGTACTGGTAAGAATTGCTAGTTGAGACTTTTGGAACATATTTTCGTATCAAGTCGTTTAAACATGAGTAAAACTTTGTAACAGCAACTTCGATTTCCGGCTCGTTAAGTAAATCCGACCAATCCTGAACCTTCAATTCATTATTGAGTGTTTCATAGTCACATTTCCAAAACAGATATTTATTGCGCGGTTTTGGTTTCAAGGGGGGGACCAATATATCGCCGGCATCCAATTCTATTGAGGGATGGTACCCATCCTCGTTTACTAAAGGAGAAGTAGATCTCTGTAAGGCAAGTGTAAAATTGGATAGGACTAAATCAAGTGTATTGTTATGAGAATTTAATAAGAAATTGTATTGTTTTAGTCCTAGATACGATGTTTTATTAATAAACATAGCTGCTGTATTTTGTACTTCAACTGATCCCTTTTTTTGAACGATGGGTCCACCTAAATGCCATTGGATGCAGGGTAAGTTAAAATCGCCCGCTATTAAAAAGTAATCGTTAGGATTAGCTTCAACGACCAGCGCCAAAACATCAATAAACATCTGGATTCGCGTTGGTATCGCGCGGCCAGGCGGCAGATAAAGCACGGCAACGTGAAGGTTGTGTCGAGTGGTTAGCGCTCCGGCCGGCACCGTGAGCCACACGCATTCGAGGCCGGCGCGGTGCCATTCTGGCCGGGCGCGCGCGCGGAGCCGCGCCGCGCACAGCGCCATTACTCCTCCGCCTGCGTTACGGGACTCACGGTCGCAGCGAAAAACACTAAAAATTCTACCATCGCATAACTCTGAATCTAAGATGCCGTTGCACAACCATGTCTCAGTTATTAATACTAAGTCAAAATTAGACGCGGTTAAATTATTATGAAAAGTATTGGTTTTCGTTCTAAGGCCACGAACATTTTGATAAAAAATATTAAGCTTTTTATCCATTGTAATTGAGGTACATTGCATTAGTACCTGTGCCTAAACTCCTAGAGATGAGCCAGTTAATTATTTATAGATTCTTGTACATATTTTGCTGCGAATACAAATAGGCATAAATTCATATTTATGTATATGTTCGAGTTCAGGATATGATATAGTTTAGTGTATAATAGATTATTATAATAGTACGAGTATATCAGTATGAGGTCACTAACAACAGTTGTGTGTAACAGGTGAAAATGAATTGACGAGCGAGTTCTATTAGATGTGTATATGTGATGTGTACATGGATATGTGTTTATGTGTGATATACGCACTGTGGGGCCTCTAACTAAGATGCAATTAAGTTTTTCGCCAGAGATAGCAAAAACAAGGATACACAGTAGAATTAAAAACATTAAACTAGTTTGTTTATGTCGACTTCCGCTGATATCGGGATGGGAGGGGGAGTCTCGTTTTTTCGGACGAAGAGCCGGCAGTTTTTTATCCATACGAATTGATAGTTACATTCTTTAGCTTTCGCTTTACATTTATTTAACAAGGATTTGTTTTCCTTCGTCAAATGCTCGTTTATGTAAATTCTGCTGCTGGTCCCGGGCCCCTCTCCCCCCATTCCGAGATCCCTAGCGAAAGTTCCACGTTTCTTGCGACCGGCCGCCACCAGAGCATCCTTCGTGGTTCGGCGCCGAAAGCGGGCGACGATGGTGCGAGACTTGGCGGCGCTGCTGCCCGTGCGCCGCGGCTGCACTCGATGCGCAAACTCCACCTCGCCCGGCTCTAGACGTACTCCCAGATGCTCAGCGATGCTGCATACAATGCCAGTCGTGTTTTCATCGTTTGACTCTGGCACTCCGATGATTTCTATATTTTGTAGACGTGCCCACTGCTGCTGTCTGATATTTTCCTCCTCTAAGTGTTTTATGCGAGTAGCCTGCAAGTTCAACTCTTCTTTAAGGCATTTGTTCTCTTCAATCACTTTTTTGAGCTCAGTGGAGTTAGCCGAGAGAAGTTTTAGGAGATCGTCATATTGTGTACTGACGTAATTAACAGAAACTTCAAGGTTGTTGAACTGTTCTTTTAGAGAATTGAACTGCGGTGTTATGACGTCGCGCATCAAAGAAGGCAAATCTTTTTTGAGGCTTATTAGTTCTGAGTAGATCAGAATATACAGAGCTATTTTCAGGCGTAGCATCAACGGCTGCCTGTGCATCCTGAGACGCATTAGGTCTCGACGATGCGTCGTCTATACAGTGTGCATGAACGCTACCAGGATGGTGCTCCGTCATTTTTACTGGGGTGTTCGTATTATCGCCTCTTGGCAATGTACTAGAGCATAATGGGCATAGCCAAGTCGTGTATTTTAGCTGTTTTCCTGGTGTGAGGTTAACGCATTGGTAATGAAATGGTTTAGAACAGGCTGATCGTGTGCAGATTATTTTTTCTGTGTTTTTCATAAACTTTTTACAAGCATTGCAGTGTGACATTTTCAAAGTTATAAATTGACACGGTACAAAAATACTTCATTCAAGTATTTCTCATTTATATGTGGGTAACAAAATAATGTGAATTGTGATGCGATGCAGGACAGTGACAGAAAAGAATAGCTGTCTTTTTTTACCCAAGGTGAGGAAGCGCTGTTACCGCTGATAATCGGCCCCACTCGTTGTGTCGGCGCACGCGACAAAGATGAATATTCGCAGCCCGTCTCCTTTCCCCGAGGTGTAGTGGAGCGGTCACCGCACCGGACACTTGTTTTAAATTGTTTTAACACTTAAAAACCTTGCACGCAGTAATGTTACTTAATAATCACTATTCAATGGTCAATATTCTGTACACTAATTAAATTATTTTAGAAGAAATATAATACACGTCCACTCTAGATCAAGTCGTTAAAAAATTCTATTTTGGATTATCAAGATTTTTGCTTTAGGTGCTAAGCCACTTTTTGTTTCTGTTCTGCCTGAGAGCAGGAGATTATAGGATTGTGCGAACAAGACGGATTGACAGATTTGATAACGATATTAGTTGTTGATGCATTAAATGAAGAGCCCACTACGGCCATAGTGTCATCCATATCGTCATGAGGTAATAGGAAAGTAGATATGGACATTGGTGGGTGACGGAACGGTCTGGTATTTATTAGTTAAGTACTTACTAGCTTCTTTCTGCCCGCGACCTAGTCCTCGTGGAATTCAGTTATCGCGTTCCCACGGGAACTATGTGTTTTTCCAGGATAAAAAGTAGCCTGTGTCCTTTCTCGGGACTCCAACTATCTTACAACATGGACATTAGAGACAATAGACAATATACCTACAACCAAGTCGGTTGAAGACTCTTCTGAGATCAATAAATATAGTACTGAGATCTTCCAGGTTCCTGGAGTTCAGGATTTACTACCTATACTATCATCGGTAAGTCGAATATGAGTAGTAACTACCAACTCCTCATGTAGATTATTGATGCCTCGTTTTCAGTTCAGAACCATGAAACATCCTTGACTGCAGCTGTAAACAGCTTTGTGTAATTCTCCGCATCAGAGGAATAGGATTTGTGCTCTTCTGTGTCGAACGGGCAGTGGCATTTTCGTACAGAAACTTCAACATTTCGAAATAGTGAGTGGTACAGTCAAAGAGCCAGAGGCTGGTGCGGGGAGATTGCAGTACAGCCCTTGGGCTGTTGTGGAGTATGGTATCAATAAGAGTCAAATGATTTCTCGTTATAGGCGTAATCCACGAATGCCATGTAATGTGGGAGGTGTTATTTGCTTCGGTCTTCTGTATGACCATCCGGTCGGTATGTTTAAGTACTGTAGCCCTTTCTGAAATCGACTTTTTTAGTATTCAGGAAGTAGTCAAACCTGCGCGAAAGACGGTGGGTGATACGATAACTCTCAAAAACAGCTTGTAATCATGAGACGGAGGTAGGATGGATCTATAATCCTTCAGTAAGGTTAAGGTTTCATGTAAGCCATCTTGTAAAACTTCTGCCTGAACTGTTTAAAACAATTTGCGATTTGATTTGTATTAAGATATTTTGTATATGACTTAAATTTGGTATTTTTTTACGTAATGAAACTACCATCACATACAAGCAGTACTCAATCCCGGGATCCCGGGATCCCGGGATTGACTGCGGCAATCCCGATATTAATCCCGGGATTACGATAGTCCCGGGATTTGGAAGCCCTATTCATAATCCTTGAACTCACGCGTGCAGAAATGCATTGCCAACTTAACTTTGAGGACTAAGATGACGGTCTGATGCCTTGTTGTTGCAGTTTTACAGGTAGCCAAGATGTCTAATTGATCTCCTTTTTTTCCAGACACGCACTCCTCAACGCCGGTGGTGTGTCTGGTGATCGAGGGCGGGACGAACACGGTGCGTGCTGTGCTGGAATACGTGACGGACACGCCGCCAGTGCCCGTCGTCGTCTGCGACGGCAGCGGCCGCGCGGCTGACCTCATTGCCTTCGTCCACAAGTATGTCTTTGACATCTGTGTCTATGTCCAGTTCTTTTTCATCATCATTTTCGTCATTCCCGCTGTAGCATGGTTAAAAAATGTGTTTTTTTTATATTATTTGCATGTTTCCTATCTTGTTAATCCTGGTTGTTATAGAATCAGTAAGCCAAAACTAAATTATGTTTTTTTGGTAAAATTAGGATTCTTATGAATTTACCAAGACATTCATAGGACTCACAGGTTGTTACAAAAAATATTACATTGAAATTCTGGAAACAAGTTATGTAGGGCGTAGAAAAGTTGATAATCAAATAAAAGTTAGGTATTTCTTTAATATCGTTTAGTTGTAAACAAACTATTTTATAATGAAAAATATACACAGAAATGTCCAAAAGTTTATTTAAAGGTAAAGTTCGTTTGGGGGAGCATAGGATTTCGGTGTCCATGGGCCGCAGTGACCACTTACCATCAGGCGGGCTGTGCGCTCGTTTGCCTAAACCATTGGTATAAAAAAACTGAATAAGGATTAAAAGCCTACAATTAAAAACCTTTTCACGTTTCCGGGAACACGGTTGCGCGTATTTAACTGCCTCATTGATCGTTAAAAGATAAAACCAGTTTTTATTTACGTTACTCCACTGGCATTGTCTTTTCAATCAGAAAATGTAGGACTTTAAACAAAAAATAGGATAGGTACCCTGAGTATGAGTAAATACTTTATTATCCTATTGCCAAAGTAAACGTACTAATTACTTACTACGCTAGCTCAGCCACTCGAAATGGCATATGACCTTGAGCATTAAAGATGGCCGCCATGACACAATTTTCCGTGTCATGCTAACTCCTCTCAACCTAACTCACTGATAAAGTAGCTGTTCAAAAGCTTTCGAACCGGCACTACCCAACTTGTATTGATATGTTTCATTCAATAAAACAACAGCTGCTTCTCGTAAATCATTAAATTAAATTTAATATCTCGTATTAAGCGTAATTAGGTACTGCCAGTAATGAGCGCTCCATATTTGCCCGTTAAGCAAGCAATATTTCATCCACCGAGCAATATTGATTCAGAACTATTCCGCCAAGAAGATTAATCAGCGGGGCCAACGAAGTAAGGATTTTAAAGTAGGGATGTCACCACGGTGAACGAAGGCTTTTAAAACAATAACTTTGTATTATTTTTTACCCTGTTTAATGAGTTTCATAGAATGATTTACGAATCCAAAACACTTGAAAAGAATGAGTAATTTAAGAGAATTGGAGAAATCATCAGATTAGGAAACAAATATGTTGGAACTGGAAGATCGGGGCGAATGATGAATTTTTTTTTTTTAGATCTCCATCTAAGATTATTTTATTTCGTGTGACAAAATGCACTGACAATCTGGCCAAAGACCGGAAAAATCTAGAATTCAGTGTTATTTTTGATAGCTTTTTATTATATGAAGTAAGTATACTGTATCAAGAGATACAAAATGGTTATTTTAGCCTGGGAGTTTTGATGTATGATGATTACAGTACCTATCTCTACTCTAATTCGATAGGTTTTTTACATTAACAGAATAGTAATTAGTTTCCAATTTTTACTAATAGTTTTTTCTTCTTAACTCTTTAATTTTTTTTTATTACTATGATGCCATTATCTATTTATTTTATATCCGCGTGACTTCTATTTTCGAAAAAAAATTTTAATGCTTGACCAACTGCATAATATTTTTTTATATCGACGACATAATTATCGACTAGTTCCCCTCCCTTGTCAGTTTAAACATGGGATTAAGTTCTCGGGGTTTATCGGGAGATGGCATCGGGCGAAGTTTTGACAGATATTTCCTTTACTAGGAAGTGATTTTATGTTTGGCTTCATTTTGCTTTCATCGTTATTATTTTTATGGACCTACGATCTAAATGATCTAAAAACTTTTCTGACACTAAATGGCGTCGTTTTGTGTTATTTTTTATTAAGTATGGTTCCATAAATATAGACATAGACATTTATTTCTCAATATCAAATTACAGCATATTTTACATGTCAAAATAAGAGAATTTCACATTGAGATCGTCAGAAAGTATACAAAATAAAAATAAAATGAAAAACAGGAATAAAATGTTTCACCGTTAGGATCGTCTTTTCATACCAAAATAAGAAATAATGGTAACAATTAATAGGATTAATATGGTACAATTGGTATGTCGAATTATATATTAGGTACAAATTTATAAATCCAAGTCCATGAATTATATATTACTACTACTACTACTACTACTACTACTACTACAGCCTATTCGCGTCCCACTGCTGGGCACAGGCCTCCTCTCATCACGAGAGGGTTTGGGCTATAGTCCCCACGCGGGCCCAGTGCGGATTGGGGACTTCACCCACATCCTTGAATTGCTTCGCAGATGCGTGCAGGTTTCCTCACGATGTTTTCCTTCACCGAAAAGCTCAGTGGTAAATTCAAATTGAATTTCGCACATAAATAATTTCAGAGGTGCGAGCCGGATTTGAACCCGCGACCCTCTGCATGAGAGGCGGCAGGTCAAACCACTAGGCCACCACGGTATTATATATTACTACTACTATAAATATAAAGTGCACGAATACTATATAATTAATTAGCGAACCGCGCGTTTATTTTCAGTACACAAGTCACCGTACAGTCATCGTCTTTGTACTTAATAATATTTCTCTTCTTCACAGTAAAGCAGACATTAACTAAGTAATCTCGTACTTATGTCCAGGCGCCACGTCGTCAGGGCTTCTCTTAAGGTTTAACGCTGCACTCAATGGGGCCTATCGCGTGTGAATTTGCCACTAGAGGCGCTAGTGTCGCGTGAGGTCCAATAACATTCAGTTTTCACTGGTTTTGGCGGGCTTCGTGATATAAATCATAATTTCTTTAATGTACCCGTTGAAAAGTAAAGTCCTCGTGAAATTATCGCAAATATGGATTATTTGGCTATGAATGTAAACGCTTTGAAAATAAAATTCTTTTTTCCAAACAAAACGTAACTGCACAACATTGCGGCATAGCTGCTCGATATGATGATAGTTATTTATGATTAATAAACTGAATGAGATTCAAGATTGAAAACTTTGTTTAGGTGCCGATCTTATAAAGTCGCCTTTGACAGCTATACCTCTGGACCTTAGTCTACAGTGGCGCCAACTGGTGAGCAAAGAAACGATAGTCCCCATTCACAAAGTGTTTCTATACTTAATTAATCCGATAGACATTCAGCTCAGACTGATTGCTAAAACTTAGAGACTAACTAGCAAAAGTGTTATCTAAAATATTTGAAGAACTAGTTTAAGCATATCTTCGCTTAATAGGGAGGTAGTGAATCATTATTTAGGACTATGGGACTATAATCGTATATCTTTAATGGAGTATTCTTATCTGAACTGATTTTGACGTTTTTCCTTTTTTTTATAAGAGTGTTTTTGCTACGAGTATATATGAATATAATCGGTTAACGGCCTGTTCTTACATCCGCGAAACGCATCCTTTTAGCTGCGGACGGTTGAAATTTGACATTTGCTCCATAAACAATCTGTCATATTTTTACCGTCCGTATCCAAAACGAGGCGATTTGTGGATATAGAAACCGGGCCTTAGGGTGAGTTGATTCATGCTTATTTGACGGATTCCTGGTCGTTAAATATGGCCGCCGTGCTGTCAATCCATACAGAAACGTCATTTTGTCCCATAGTAACGTTACGCTAACGTTAACTTTAACGGACATTTTGAATCAACCAGAGATGCGATTTATTTGAAATACTTCTATTTAAAATGCAAATACAAAATGCAAAATACCTATTTTGTATTTTACATTTAAATGCCTTTTAGTAAAAACATTTTGTATTTTATTTGAAATACCTTTCGAGATGTATTTTGCATTTTTAATATTGATTTCAAAATGCAAAATACTTTGTCATTAAGTTTAGCCAACATTAGATACCAGTCAAACAAAATGAAATGAACGAATGACACTTGTATTGCCGAATTTGACCGATAGAGGTGCGTGCCCTTTTTTAGGGTTCCGAAGTCCACAAGGAACCCTTATAGTTTCGCCATGTCCGTCCGTCCGTCCGTCCGTCTGTCCGCACTATTGCTCGGAGATGCTTAGTCCTAGAAAGCTGTAATTTGGCATGAATATACATATTAGTTACGCTGACAAAGTGGTACAATAAAATTTTGAAACATATTTTTTTATAGGGTACCTCCCCTACTCGTAAAATAGGTTTTTTTTCTTGCGTACCCCATGGTGCGGCATATCGTTGAATAGGTCTTAAAAAATATTGTAGGTTTGTTAAAACCATTTTTTGATTAAGTGATGCGTTTGTGAAATATTAAGCTTTAAAGTGCTATTTTTTGTTAGAGTCACGTGTCCCCCCCCTCCCCTGCCAGCTAAATGGTGGTATTTGGATGGCTGAAAAAAATCACGGTTGTGGCATATATAACGTAGTTGACAGGAAAACTATCACAGCTAAGTAGGCTGTACAAACTTACGAGGGGTGCCATCTATTTGGCATAATTCTTTTTGTCCGAAACTGTTTACGCATAACAGGCTTCGCATAATTTATTTACGCCGAATCTTGACTTTGCCGAATTTTTATTAAGCATAATTATTAATTGGCCGAATGGGTGTTTACCCGAATATTGTGTTGGCATAATGTTGACTTGGCCGAATTTTATTATGCATAATATTGTTTGGCATACTAGTAATTTAGCAGAATTTTGATAGGCTGAAATATTGTCCGAATTTATGTCCGAAACAACAATTAATATAAGGAGCGCCAAAGTTCATATAAAATTGCTAGTCCGAAAACTGGAATTCCGAAAATGTATGTCATAAACGATTTTAGCTAAGTATAAAATTTTGTATGATATAATTTGTTCAACATACTTATCTTTATTAGATAGAATTCGGCAGTTCACGGTGTGCGGTAATACCAAAGTTTGGAGCAAAGTCGACTCGCATAGGTTAGGTTAGGTTATTTTTTATATAAGTAAACGAAATTATCATTTATTAAAAATCTCCCCTCTCCCCATTTAGATTATCATCGATGTTATACAGGATACTCATTTAATTAAATCGGCGCAAATAAAGGTATGCGAAAGTAGTTTTCGGCGTAACAAATTTCGGCGAAAGTAATTTTCTGCCTAAATAATATTCGGAATTCGAAAATTATGCGTGGATACTATTCGGCGTAAATAGATTATGCATAATAGAATTCGACGAAAAATCGTTAAGCGAGATTAGTTTCGGCGTAAACACTATTATGCCTATCCTGATTATGCAAAATCAAATTCTGCCAAAAAAAAATATGCGTAAACAAGGGGAACCACTTACGAGTCATAGTCGACCAAATTATGAAATGATTAAAATACCAATGATTTTTCTCGAGCGGCAGGGGCGTCGGGCGGGATCGTCATACTACAGTCTAGCTAGATGCTAATAAGTCTTAGAAAGGTACTGTGGGCATCCTCAACTTCGGAACCCTATACTTTGCGCGTGGTCCGAAACGCACTTGGCCGGTTTTTCTTCTTTGGTCAGAGTGCGCGCCTTATGTCTGAACTAATAAATAAAAATTGATGTTTATTTTTTTCACTTTTTAACAATACCAGTCCAATTGTTATTAATAAAAAAAAATTGTAATAATATTAAAATAAGAAGATGCACAATCAACCGAAATAAATGGCCACACAATTCACAAAATGATGGCTTCATTTCGTTAGTCTAGTTTTTTTACATTATTTTGAGTATTATTATTATTAATAACATAACAATTTATTATGATACGCGTACTGATAAATTAGACCAAAATGTCATGCATAAGGTGCTATTTGGCTCGGCATTGTATCTCTATTCTATTTCTCATGATAAATACCTAAAATAAATAAAAATATCATTTCAATCACGGTCAAAAGGTATTTTATTTTGAAAAAGTATTTTGAAAATACCTATTTTGCATTTAGCATTTGAAATACAAAACGCAAAACTATTTAGTATTTTGCATTTGAAATAGTAAATCTGAAAAGTATTTTGCATTTTGTATTTAAATGCTTTTTTAAAACCATTTTGTACATCTCTGGAATCAACCCATCCTAAAGTGGTTTGTAAATAGTTATATTTCTCGGTTTCTTTTTCTTTTATTTTCTCAGTATGTCCTTAGTTATTATTACCTATTGCAATCTAACTTGCTTTTTATACTTAAGTGAATGTACAATAAAACGTTTTTATTTTTAATTTAGAGTTACCTAATTTTAGTTTAATATACCAAGTTACAATCTGTGTTCTGTCTGCAAACGAATTCATCTCATCCCATTGCTATCTAAATATCTCGAGTTTCTTTGGTCTCAGATTTGTTTATCTTGCAAAGTTATGGTGGAGAGTAATATTATTTACTTATTATTAACATATTTCTTGTGATATTAACTGTGATAGCTTATTAAAATGCTCAAGAAAGATTAATAAACTTCAGTAAGCTTAGGTTTAAAATAGACTAGCGCAGTCGAATGACTTTTACATAAGTACTTTGCAAAGAGCTTATTTATTAATAAGCACTTATTTAAGTTGATCTTATGATTGTAACTGAATTTAATTTTGCACTGTAAAAAAAGAACAAGCTGAGAACATACTTAAAAATAAAATAATAAACCTTAGAACATTGAAAATATTCTTTGCCTAGTTTTACTTTGCATTATTAAATTTAATTTTTCCGTTGAAAATGAGATCATCTCATTTGATCATCATCATCATCTCATTTGTGTATTTTTATCTAATTAATAATGACTGATGTATCTAGTGATGATGATGAAGATAATGAATATTTAACTTTTCTGTTCAACAGATATGCGTCAGAGACCGGCGAACAGACAGTCTTGGAGTCCATGCGGGATTACCTGATCAACACTATACAGAAAACCTTCGAGGTGGCGTTACCGCAGGCTGAGTGCTTGTACAGCGAACTGCTACAGTGTACCAGGAAGAAGAACCTGGTAAGTGTACCCACAATATTGTTCTGTCAACATAATCATGTCAGCTGAAAGGCCCGTAAGACTTGAAGTGTTGAATGTGGGTGAAAACCCACGGTTCTCCACCAAAGTCGGTGGTCCGGCTATAATTCCCATTCCCTATATCAGTCCTTGCTCCATTTTGTCACGAGGTATTATAACCTATCATAATGCCAATAGCGTCAGCGATCTCACTTCAAGCGCGGACAGGTGGGAACTCATTCGGACTGGAGCGAATCGGGCGTGTGATTGCGTTACTTCGACTAGTCACTTCATCTAGTTCGAGTGTGATTCAGGGCGGTTTACAATATGCGATTCAAATTGTCTGTAGTAATTGTAATTATTTGTAGTTAAGAATAAATTATGAGGTAAAGTGAATTCATTTAAGAGTACTTTGTCAGCTTTTCATATTATTTGAGTTGCGATGTAATTATCACTTTGAAGTTCGTCTTAGAGATGAAACGGGGTTAGATCAATAAAATCGGAACGAATTGTGCAATACAAATAATATTTACCGAAATGTAGCTTCTAGTGATAGCTATATGCCGCCCGGGTTCCTTTTATCCACAAACCTCCTCGCTTTGACAAGGGTTGGTTAGTATTAGAGGTCTTCTTCTTCATCATCATCAGCGTGTATTCGCTCACCGTTGGTTATACGCCTCTCCAATCTCTCTCCATTTAGAGCGGTCGTCCGCTTCCCTCATCCAGACTAGTCCTGCTGTCGCTTTCAAGTCGTTGGACCCTGGGGGCAGGTGGTCTGCCGACGCTTTTCCTATCCAGTCGGGGTCTCCACTCCAAAATGCGCATCATCGGAGGTCGTGTCGTCTGCATACGTGCCCCCCCCCCCCAAGCCCACTTTAGCTTGGCGACTCTGTGACCCAGTATTTAAGGTAATATGGCGGAAATTTTAACCACCCGTAGTCAAAACCAGTGGTTTTGTAGATAGATAGGAAGCCGGTGATAGCAAAGAAGTGTGTTTGTGTTACTTATTTATTTATTTAACCAAATACACAAAAGCTTACTTAAGAGGGTTTACTCCAAATGTTGGCAACGTCTCAAATAGCTGTCAAATATTTTTCTGTTTTCATTAATTTCTGAATATTACTGAATGAAAACATGAATTAACGCTCTACGGTTGAATAAAACATTAAGTATGGATTGTAACAGTTATCATAGGAACACGACGTTTTTAGTATTATATACTTAAGTAATATCTTTTGAAAACTTTCCATCGCAGTTTCCATGCATTTCAATGTAATCTTATCATTTGTAGGCATTAAAAAAAACCAACAAATATAAAACGAGACGCGCCATTCAACCATAGAATGATATCTTCCTTTTTAATTCAGCAATATTGAGAAATTAATAAAAACAGCGAAACATTTGACAGCTATATGCGACGTTGCCAACTTTCGAGATAAACCCTCTTAAAATAAGAATTAAATTATAGTTGGTTGATTTGTTGCGCCCAATTTTCCAGAATAGGTAGTCTTTTTTTGTTCCACTGAAGTAGTTTTTTAACAAATTGTAGCTATATTATGTATGCCTATTGTAACGGGCATGAACCGCTCTTATCAAAACCTTTTCAACCACCTTAACCGGGCCAGATTGTCCTTAATTCCGTTATCTTTTTATTCACTCCGCAAATCCGTAAAAAGGAACTCCATATGAGTGGACATAAAAAGAAACTAAAATAGCAGTAAAGACTACAATGATGCGAACCGGAACCTCGTCCTTTTACGTCCACGAGACCTTTGACCACTCGACTTTAACTCTTGAAATAAAAGTCCCATTTAACATTTTTTTCTCAATTTAAAAGACCTAATTACGCGCTCATAGAGTTCATATTGTAATACCACAAAAGAACCTCTTATAATCTTTACCCCAGGTCCAATTCAGTCTTTATTTTTATCGTAAACAATGGAATAGTCTTTAGAACTTTGTCTTCCAACACTAATTTCTTAGCCAGTGGAGCGCATGATCTGCAATTGAGATCTTATTATGCAAACTTTATGGTAATTTGCAGGTTTACTCAGTCTAGGGCATCGTTTTATTTAATGACATTTTTATCCGACTGCGCCAGAAAGAGGGTTATGTTTTTGGAGTGTATGTATGTAGTGTGTTGATGGATTTTTGCTTTCGAGCTGTCGTTAGATTGGTCTTGATTCTGAGAAGAGAATGGCAAGGTTTATCAAAAGTTCGTATGCAGTCGGGATTATATATATATTTAATATAATTGCCCAAAAAGTAAACATTACGAAACCTGTTTAGCGTGCGAAAAGTTTTTCATTTCCAACTGAGCGCATTTTGTTTTTTGACACCTAGTGAGCGTGCATAAAGTGCGTAAATTTTCTTGAATTCCTTCCAGTTCGTTTTTTACTTTATTCTACTTTTTTCGCAAATGTAAAAAAATGTCGTTGTCGGTCGTCCCTGATGTTTTAGCTCGCTATTTTACTCTCGCCGACATAACTAGGGACTCGTGATAAAATGACAAACTTTTCGCACTTGCATCAAAATGTACTATTTTAATCGAGTTAATAATCTTACTCAAACTCGTGTCGAATCAAAAAAGCAACGCGTTTAGCACTAAAAACAAATGCAGGCTGCGAAATTTCTCGAAATTCCTTATTTAAAATCTCACGCCGCGAATTCGGGAACGGCTCCCGAAGGCCCCGAAAATTGTAACAATAGTTTCTGTGCACGGGAAAAATGAAACGTAATCCCGGAATCTGTTTGAATATGTAATTTCACTGTGAGAAATGTTTATCCTCGGAAATCATACATATTTCTAGGCGTGTCCGTTTTACCTGCCTAGAGGTAGTTGATTTATAACGTGCCCACGCTTTACGACTTGTTGTTTCAGTTAGATCTGTTTGACTGCGATTGTCTGAGTTCGCGCAAATTCTGTATTATCTTACAGTTCTTTCACGATGATATTTGTTCACAGTTGATAGGTACATGCGAATTTTAGCAGTCATTGAAATTACCAAACCTGCCTTACGGTTGGGCCCATAGACATAAATAACACTTCGTATGGACCCGGCCTAACGTAGATACATGTCATGTTTCCCAACTTCATTGGTGTCCAATCCAAAGTTAAACTTATATCGTGACACTAAAGCTGGGTCACATTTTTTCAACAACGAGACGAGTTTTTAGATACTGAGAAACAGTTTCGAAAAAAGATTTTTTTAAAACGCTTATTGTCACGCACGCCCGGTGACAGAACTTTGGATTGGACACCGTGAAAGTGGGGACATATTACGTGTACGTTAGACCGGGTCTATCTATATTATTTACGTCTATGGTTGGGCCCTATCGCCCCAGAGGGTATAGATAGAGAGTTCCAATTATTGCCTCCGAGTATCACTTTTGTATTTAAATAGTTTAAATTTATGTTATCCAATGTACATTTACCTGGTTCATAAAATGTGTCATAATTATGACACCTGCAGCATATTATAACTCTCATGTATTTTATCAAGTAAAGTGACTTGAATAAGAAAATATTACAAAAACTCCACTCCACTCGCCATCAAAAGCCCTAAACGTGAGAGGGGTCGAAACTTTGGAGAACTCTTCTGTTTCTTAGAAACGTTCTGGCGGTTCATGGGAAACGTTTAACTGAAACCGAAGTGGGTACGCGTTCGATATTCAAATTGAAAAAAAAAGATTTGCAATATGAGCTGCAGTAGGTACGCAGCTCATATTGCAAATACCTACCAGTAGAGATAATTTTTGAACCGTCAGATTTTTGGTGACATGGCAGTAACAATGACAATTACCGATGCGTGGATAACTTTATTGCATTCTGGTATTGCAGTAGGTATAAGTAAAATCTAAAATAAAATGTAAGCTAAGTGTGTGGGTTTGTACAGTCGAGTTCATTAATATGTGTACACTTTTGGACCTTATTACAACGTGGTAAGGTGCAAAAGTGTGTATATATTGGCGAACTCGAGTGTACTTTGTTGAAAATTAAATAAATACTTCGTTATAATTTCCTTAATTTGCCGAACGACGGTCATCAATCAGCAGCAGCTTCATCGAACGTTGCCTCAACTAATAACGAAAATCGTTATTATGATGAAATTCCCGTCATGGCCCAAATTAAGCAGCAACGACTGAAGATTAAGAGTTCGTGACGGATAGCAAATATGCCGCGGGCCCGGAGCCGCCATTAAATCTCTAACGAGCTGGGCTGCACCGTCAATCGAGCGATTCATTATACCACCTCTCGGCGGAATGCTCTCTTCAAACGCCACGTAATTAGACTGGCTGGTTAGACGATTAAAAATTGTCGTGAAAAATTGCAATTTGAATTTAGAAAAGAAAGCGTTCTTACAGCGTCTCGGTCTAATTTTGTCTTCCTGGCTGGATAGATGATTAAAAAGTTTCGTTAAAAATTAAATTCGAGTTTTATTCGATAGTTTTATTATAGATTTCAATACTATTTTCAAGCACGTAAATTAAATATTTCTAAAATGAAAGTCTGTGGGTATTTTTGCCCTACAAAAGGCGGAGTTACACAAGGAGCGGAACCGTTTTTAGGGTCCCGTACCCAAAGGGTAAAACGGGACCCTATTACTAAGACTCCGCTGTCCGTTCCCTTCTTTTTACATGTTTGCTAAGGTATATATGCTTAATAAAAATCTAAGTTTTCGACCGTGAAGGGGGGAGGCGCGTTGTACTCACAATTATTTTTTCTTATGCCTCAGGTTTGGTAACACATTCGCGCATTCTATTTTACCTAGGTATACGTGTTGACGTTTACCCAATTTTGGAAGCTGTGGAACGCTAGCACCCTGCTGCGGTTGGCATTTGAAAAGATGTTTAGTTATTTTTTTAATATTTTCTTTGTTATGTTTTCCGTACCTACATTACATACCTGCGGTGTAACATATTCAAATGGCTCAAATTTAGTACACATACCGTTCATACTCGTATAATACTGGGTGCTAGTAAATTCCGCGTTCATTGTTCCCATCTTTGTTTACTTGAGCTTTTTTATAACTGGCCAGTTATAAAAGGGTGAATTACGATGTTTTTTCTCTACGTGCGTTTTTTAATGTGGAACGAGAAAAAAAGAGTTACTGTAGAATAATGTGCTTGTTGTTGCTATTTAATTGCGTTGTACTTTTTTAATTCAGGTGGGTTTTTATTATGACGATAGGTAGAGGTATTCTTAATTCAATAATGTTTTAACATAGCCATATTAATTTTTAAGTTTTGTAAAAAAATACATTATAATCCCAAAATTAAATTATATGTAGCTTACCTTTTATAAGTCTGTCTTGAATGTTTAATTTCTTTAATACAATTTTAATAGATACAGCTACAATAACACGTGTACCTACACTTATAAACCGTGTTACAATTAATATGATAAGGGAATTCCATATTCGTAGGTACTTACAGCGTTTGCCTGTTAGGTACGCGAAACAAACAAAAGCTAAAAGCCTGGTAAATTAAACCCATTCGATTCGACTCATTCGATATGCTTTTACTGGATAAGTTTAATATTCAGCCTGTTATCGTTATGTAATACAATCCTATTCCCAAAAAAAATTACCTATAGAATATATTTTGTTTCGTAGAGATCTTCTACTATCTAAAGTCCCGCGCCTTTACATTTCAAAACGCTTCAATGTATTTAAAAAGCACCACCAACCCTCTGAACACAAGTGTGTGTGCTGAGACAGCCATTAACTATGCGTTGAGAGTGTTGGTAGTACTTTTTAATTAATAATAAAAAAAGCGTTTTGAAACGTGAAGGCGCGGGACTTTAGACAGTAGAAGATCTCTACACAACAACTTTAGATATACATAATTTTCTACCTGCACGCTCTGTCAATTAATTCAAATACGTGTGTGAAGTCCCCAATCCATGTGGGGACTTTTATAGCGCAAACCTTCTAGTGAGCTATGATGAGACCTGTGGCCAGCAGTATAGTTAACACACTGACACTTAAAAAAACTTCAGCTTCAGCTTCGCAGATGCGTGCAGGTTTTGCCACGTTGCTTTTTTACGACACTGAAGTGTGTTACAGGAATAAGTTTCTGAACCCCTTTAAACGATCTTCTTTGTCCACAGATCACGGTTTTCAGGATCCAAGAGCGCGCTGAAGGTGGGGAGGTCCAAGAGCTGGACCAGGTGATCCTGACGGCTCTGTTCCGCGCCCAGCACCTGTCTCCGAGCGAGCAGCTGTCCCTGGCCCTCACCTGGAACCGGGTGGACATCGCTCGGTCGGAGATCTTCGTGTACGGGCAGGAATGGCCGCCAGGTAAGAAACAATGCTTTCAATGCCACCGCAATGGCCTATTTACGCATCACTGCGAAGAGTTCATCACCAAATAATTATACTTCACACACATAATTGAACTCTTCTAGCATCTTGGCTTTGAAGAAGACGTTTTCGTCAACTTTGATTGCTAGAGATGTTTCACAGCAACAATATCATAATTGGAGCGAGTCGAGTGATTTTTAGTGAGCACAGACTTCCTCATTGTTATTTTTGCAGTCCTTTTTTTAACAGGAGTTGATAATCGAAGTCTAATTCATTGGACACACTTTACCAAAATTATTCAGAAAATTACAGTAGTTCTATCAAAATGGATGTTAATTTGTTATAACCATACGCGAACACCTGGGGCGATGACGGGGTGTTTCTAATTGGCACGGCGCAAACAAACATGTTATCAAGCATATAGTTTCACAACAGTATGATCGTAGCCCACTAGCAGCTCAAGAAAGCTTCTAGTGCATCGGCGAACTTACAAATCAGGTTACACTTGCAGCTTAAAGGCACCTACTTAAATCGATTCTCGCTGGCAAAACTTCAGCTGGAAGTTAAATCCAGAATTCCAGGTTTAGAACGTACGCGGTAAAAACGACCATGTAAATCGCTCAATGGAGAATGGCCAGCCATCAAGATGGTGTCGAGATAATAGACTTCTGGCGGGTTGAACTGTGATCGAACTTCATAGCAGGGATAAACCCAAAAAAATCCTCAGAGCGGTTTTATTCTCTATTGTGTGCAAAATCTCTCATCATCATCATCATCATCATCATTTCAGCCGAAAGACGTCCACTGCTGGACATAGGCCTCCCCCAAGGCTCGCCACTCAGACCGGTCCTGTGCTACTTGCTTCCACCGGTTTCCCGCGACCTTCACGAGGTCGTCGCTCCATCTTGTTGGAGGCCTACCGACAGCTCCAAAATCTCTCCTTTTAAGTAAATGCTCCTGTAGCCAGCCAAGGAACCTATTATTTGCTTTTTGGCGCACCGTTGCGAGTGCATACGATAAAATAAGAGAACTTAATCTGAATTTTCCAAGTTATGCTTACTGTTCTTCAAAACGGTAGTGCGATGGCTTTGTGATCGCAAACAAAGCTGTTGACACATTACGGGAAATAGATGCGGTTTGCTCTGGTGACATGGCGTAACGTTTTGGCTTTGCTCATACAGGAATGCTTGGTTTATGCATATATTTAACGACATGCTGTGGAGAAATAGATATTTCGGGAAGAGGCTCGAACAATACTAGATGATGTGTTGATAATAATACATATCTTATTTTCGAAACAAACTGTCCCACTAAATACGGTGCTAATTTCTGACTTTAATTTGGCGCAACAGAACAGTTTAATAAAGCTAGTATTATTTAAATCGAATGCATATACCTACACATCCATGCGCTGACCAAAAGTTATCTGACCAATACACCTATAGGTAAAAAACTTAAGTAAGTCACCTGTTGTATGTAGTTGTGTTCCAAAATGATATGAACATTCGAGGAAAATTCAAATATGGAACGTCAACTTTCGTATACAGACAGGTTACTACTACATACAACAGGTGACTTACTTAAGTTTTTTACCTATACCTACTTTAATTTTATACTAATTATTTCCCACACACGTTGTAACGATGTGGCTGTGGTATTACGCATGAACTTGTTTACCAAATGATACAGAAATGTTGCTTGAGAAGAAGCGCCGCAACAAACTCAAGCAGGAGGCCTTTTTTCAAAATTTACAAAATTTACATTACATGTATAAAATATACATATAGGTACGTACTAAAATTACATTGAAGGGATGTATAGTCCCTAACTTAAACTTAAATCTAAGATCTTAGAGATGTATAGTCTTCAAGGGTCCAGAAAAATAAAATATGGAGATGGCCTCCATTGTCAAATAAATATAAATTTCATAGATGTCGACAGTCTCAAAATGTCAATAAATAATGAAATACATCATGTATAAAAGAGTTCATTAATACATGTCAATAAGAACATGATGAGGTCTCTCGCTTAAAATCTACCTAAAATATCAGATTCTAATGTATAATGCTAAAAAAGCAACAAAATTACCTATTTCGGGACACATCCTCCAGAGCTTTTATGCCAAATCAATGATGCGTAATGAGGTCGAGATAAGGACTCTTTATTTTTATTGCCATCGAAGTTGAACACATTTGCGGGCCGAAATTACCTGAGCATGTTATATATGCACACATCATCAAATATTCAAACATTTCTTTCTACAAGTAAAATACTTATACCTAGGTAAATACCTATTATGAAGTTACACGACCACTAGCAGAAACTTACATTTTACGGTTAAACGAGGCGTTTTAGCCACGGATAGTCAATCCGAGATAGTCCGGGATAAAAAGTAGCCTATGTTCTTCCCCGGGACTCCAACTATCTCCATACCATATTTCATCTAAATCGTTGCAGTGGTTTAAGCGTGAAGGTGTACTTAAAAGACAGACAGACAGACATTGTTACTTTCGCATTTCTTATAATATTTGTATGGATTGTTTATACAGTCGACGTCAAAGAGACACGACGTCGTCGTTACACTTTTGGACCTTCATACAACGGAATAGGATAAAAAAGTGTAAACATCACTTTGACGTCAACCCTACAGTTGAACTCTATTCATTTGGAACAATGCATGTAGGTGTACTTAAAATAGTTATCAAAATTTACTACCTACTGTGTTATATAACATGAATGATTATCATTAACTTACATACCTATGACTAGCACTAATATTTATTTTACATCACCCTTGGCCATAAAGTGGAATTTTCTGCCCGCTACGCGGAGAGAAAATCTCACTTCTTGGCCAAGGCAAGATGCAAAACTTTTGACAAACCACGGGCGGTAATTCGTAAAGCCCCAGATACCTGCGATCTGGGACATTTACGAATTCACCACCCTAGGTCTGTAATGTACTATTACATCAGCCTTGGCCGTAAAGTGGGATTTTCTACCCGCTACGCGGAGAGAAAATCTCACTTCTTGGCCAAGGCAAGACGTAAAACTTTTGACAAACCACGGGTGGTAATTCGTAAAGCCCCGGATCGCATATTTATGGTCCTCACCTTCGGTTCGGGCCACAGAAACCTGCGATCTGGGACATTTACGAATTCACCACCCTAGGTCTGTAATAATAAAATAAATAATAAATAAATATCTTGGGACATTTCACACATATTGACCTAGCCCCAAACTAAGCAAAGCTTGTACTATGGATGCTAGACAACGATATAAATACTTATATAGAGAAATACATACATATAAAAATACCAACATCCATGACTCAAGTACAAACATTCGTGTTCATCACACAAAGTTTGCCCCGAGCGGGACTCGAACCCGCGACCATCGGAACAGAAGGCAGGGTCACTACCAACTGGACCAATTCGGCCGTCCAATGTACTAATATTGACATATAATTCCACAGCATGACAGTTTGCACCAAAGCCCTGTGAAATTCAAATTACTGACAGCTTAAATAAACTAAATTAAAAATTAAAACTAAACAGGAAATACATTATACACAAATTACTTACAGCTAGAATAATCTAAATTAAAAATTAAAACTAAATAGAAAATACATTATACACAAACTGAGGACACCATATCCTATAATATACATTTTAATTACAAATTTATTATGACTCTCCCTCTATCTTACCACGAAATATAAACATATATACATTCACGTTAACAGTCATAGATATCCGGTCACGGAACCCTCTAACTTCACGACCTCAGACGTTTTCACGACGTCGCTTCATGAAAAGCCATCAGGTGCCAGTAAGCCATCAGTAACGAATTCGAAAAAGTCACTTCTGCCGATCTGACACGCGCATGATAGGAATCCAACCTTGCAAACAGACTTAGAAGATAGAATTTCCGTTGCCTTAAAACCCATTTTCCAAAAAGCAGACACATAAAATCTTAAGCCTAAAATAATAAGACTGAGAATATAAAATTTTGTAGGTTTTTATAAAATTGTAAAAGTTGATTCAAGGGGTTTTTATCCAATATAATGTTACTTCGTGTCGTTACTCCATATAATGGCTTTTTATTGAAGACGGAGTGTATTTTTCAAATAATCCGGGTAATATATGTCAATAATGTAATCCTGTTTTTCCCATTGTCGGCATTTTATTTACATTAAGAAAGAAGATTAATGGTTTATTGAGTAAAACGTAAGGGACTGGAGTGGTTATATTTTGGTTTCTTATCGTATTTTTTTTGAAAGACGAATAAAAAGGCCCAGATGTGGCCAATTTGCTGAATAAGTATAAGTAAGTCAGGATTGACTACCAATGTCTTGCCAGCTAACCTGCCGCCACATAGCAGTGTTCCGGTAAGGGATTAGTAGAGAGCCAGTGAAATTACCAGCATAAAGTCATTCGAAATCTTAGGACTCCATTATGTGCATGGGCCACAGTGACCACATAGCCATCAGGCGGTCTGATGGCATAAAGAGACGACCACTTACTTACTTACTGAAGAGTAAGTGGCACGATGACTCAAAGTGAGCCTTATGGCCTGAAGCTATTGGCCTCTGACTCGAGAAAACGCCATTTGCCCCGATCTTGAGCGGTCTCTCGCCAGTCGGCCGTCTCCAGACTCCGCAGATCCGCCTCCACCGCAGCTTTCCGCCGGTATCTAGGCCGACAGGCACGGCGCCCTGACTGGTTTACCCTCATATGCCCTCTTGATCGCGATCTAGGGCGCGAAGTACCTCCCCCATCCGCTCCAGATGTCCTAACCAACGTAGTCTGAAGTTTTGTTTCTCCGTGATATTAAGTATCCGATAAAAGCTCTTCTAATTCCGCGTTCTTTCGGATTCTACAACTGCCATTTGGCCGCTGCGTCAGACCAAAGAGTTTACGCAGTATCTTTCTTCCCGCTATCCCGAGTTTGTTCTCTGTCCAGGCTTCACAGCCTACATCAAGATTGGTCGAATGGCGGTCAAAAGACGACCAAGTAAAGTGAAAATAATACCTATTTAATACTGAAGTCAAAACAATGTATTTTTAGACATTTTCCCTTTGGCAACAGCTAGTTGAAAATAAAAGCTAAAAAAAGGATTTTGCATTTCATTGATACGCCGAATTGGACATCGAATAAAATAAAATGATGGCCATATTGCAGGCGATATTGGATATATTATCAAATTGAATACAAGCGGAATAATTTGAGCTTGTATTTTTATACAAGAGATGTGTCATTGAATCTCTTATTTAGCTGCCGAGATATATTTATGATAGATTTAAGGAAACGGCAAAAACGATGAATTGCCGTTAGCGATAATTACGTTGACTGATTCTAATATATTCACACAACATCACTTTGATTTGCTTTTATGAGAGTATTCTCTTTAATATGAATGAAACATAGACTGGCAGTGTACCGCCTTCAGGGCTAGCACAGTACAAGCGATTATTTTTTAAATGGTCTACCGCCAATGTAAAGAATGTTAGGTAAATCTGGTGCTGTTATGTTACATTGACAATAAATAATAAATCATTTAAAACGAAAGAAATCATCACATCCGTTAAATATCTGTTAATTTCGAGTAAAATGTCGCTGGAAACTTGCGCTGTTAAATTATTCAAAACCTTAAGTCTTGTATAAACACAATAAGATCATTATAATCGACTGTGCAAAGAGAATAAATACAACACAGAATCGCTTAGTAGACTTAACCAATTAAAAAAACCTCGAACACTCTCGTAAACATTTTTTGTGGATCCGAGACCTTTTTCGGTTCCTCCTTTTTTCAGTACCCTTGCTCATACATACGCTTAATTAAAATATTTATACATATATATCCACCGCAATAAAGTCCCGTCTAAATTGTATTTTCCTTCATCCTTTAAGGATTTCATTTAACCGTAAAAAAATCTCGAGGAATTTTTCGTGGACCTGAAATATTTTTTTACATTTATACAGAGGTAGACGAACTTAAATAAAGATATTGTCTTCAGGGAAAATGTGACCCTTTGAACGTTTGTGTGCTTTAATGCATTCACTGCCACCGACGCATATATGCTGACGTTCCCGCAGTGCCTTGAACGCACATGTGCGTTGCAATGTTCCCTTAATGACAGATGTGGCACCTCGCGAAAGTTCGTAAAACAGAAGTGGCAGTGAATGCGTTAATTCGATCCGTATACAAGAAATATTGAAAGAAATCAAACACTAACTACTCGTAAACTCTGAACTGGTCCTTATGTATTTCTTTGCAAATTAGGTACATAAAATCAATCATATAAGGTGCCTGCTTCATTTAAATAAACAACAAATAACATCTTTCAGATACGATCTTTTCTAAAAACAGCCCTTAGTAATAGTACATTACAGACCTAGGGTGGTGAATTCGTAAATGTCCCAGATCGCAGGTTTCTGTGGCCCGAACCGAAGGTGAGGACCATAAATATGCGATCTGGGGCTTTACGAATTACCGCCCGTGGTTTGTCAAAAGTTTTACGTCTTGCCTTGGCCAAGAAGTGAGATTTTCTCTCCGCGTAGCGGGCAGAAAATCCCACTTTACGGCCAAGGGTGATGTAAATATTTTTACGTCACACCAAGCCGAAAAGCGGGATTTACCGCCCTTGGGCGCTACGAAAAATCCCTCATCACGGTCAGGTGGTGACGTAAAATCGTATACTAACCACGGGCGGTCGTAAAGAAATCCTCAGACCGCTAGATTATAGCCCTCGCCTCCGGCTCGGGCCTCAATTACCCGCGATCTGAGACTTTCTTTACTTGACCGGCCTAAGTGTGTAATGTACTATTACGTCACCCTTGGCCATAAAGTGGGATTTTCTGCCCGCTACGCGGAGAGAAAATCTCACTTCTTGGCCAAGGCAAGTCATTTGTAAAGTCTCAGATCGCATATTTATGGCCCGCACCTTCGGTTCGGGCCACAGAAACCTGCGATCTGGGACATTTACGAATTCACCACCCTAGGTCTGTAATGTACTATTAAATAAGAATCGATTCTGTTCAATTAAAATAACGGAAGAGGCCAACGCCTTTAACGGGTCCAAAACATTTAAGGTTTAATTAACTACCATATTTAAACCTAAAACCTACCCTTAAAATTGCTCACAAACCTTCGGAATTTCTAATCGAAGCCTAATAAATCACTCGAACAGAACCCTTACTTCATGGGCCGAAAAGTTTGCATATCTCTGTATTTTTTTAATTTATGGCTGGCAACACAGGGCTTGGTTATTAAAAGGTTATTAAATGTCGCACTGGCGGCAATTCACTTCGGAAATTGCAGCGTGCTGAATAGATTTGAATAAAGTATTTTATTATTTTAAAGGAATCATGAGATGAATATTATGCGTTATCCAAGTAGCGTTCGACTTTTGTTTTCACTTTTACAATACACCAATCAAGGAAAAATCGGAAAGTACTGATTTAGGTAGATTATATAAAAATGCTACCCAAAACATTGACTTTTAATCATAAAAAATGCATAAATAATTTTATAATTACATTTATAAAATGTTGTTTTTTAATCTGTGCCAAAACGGTAGGCGCCATATTGTTAGCTGCTGTGACGTCACTTCTACTGTAAACAAAGCGTTACAAGTAACCGTTTTAAGTTTTGACTTCACACGAATTCTTTATTTATGAAGCCCACTGACCCTCATGAGATCTTATTAATAATAAAGTCATTAAAAAACAGCAAAAGTACCGGAATTGATGAAATATCAACTCAAATAATTAAAAAGGTTAAACACATCATATCACCACTTCTTAGCTATATTGTAAACCAGTGCATCGAAGAAGGTTCATTTCCTGATAAACTTAAAGTAGCTATTATCAAACCTCTTTTTAAAAAAGGTGACAAAACAAATATGGATAGCTATAGACCAGTGGCATTGCTATCAGTGTTCTCAAAGATAATTGAAAAGGTCTTATATAATAATATAAATCAATATTTTGAAGCAAATAACTTATTCGCAAAAGAACAAAAAGGTTTCCGTAAAAGAAAAACTATAAATATGGCTATTATAGATTTACTTCAAATGATAATGTTCAATATGGATAAAAAAAAACCAGTCTGCGCCCTTTACATGGACATGACGAAGGCATTCGATTTTGTGGATCATCATACTTTGCTCCATAAACTCTATCACTATGGTATCCGCGGTAATGTTTTAGAACTAATAAAATCTTATATAATTGGACGTCAACAAATTGTACAGATTAACCAAATTTGCATAAAATCAAAATGTGAAGTCACTTACTCCTCTAAGTATAAAGCAATTAGATATGGTGTGCCTCAAGGAAGCGTGTTAGGTCCTTTGCTCTTTCTCATTTATATTAATGACCTTCCACAAGCTATCCACCACCCAATGGTTCTTTTTGCTGATGACAGCACCATTATATTTGCAGGTGAAAATATCAATATACAGGATTACCAAGAAGAAGTAAATAAGACATTGAAATTAATTGTTGAATGGTTAAATAATAATAATTTGCAAATAAATTTAGACAAGACTAAAATCATGTATTTTAAACAAAGAACAGACAGATTGACACCATTAAATATAACATATAATGATCATGCAATAGGCGAAACTGATACAACTAAATTCTTAGGCTTAACCATAGATAATAAATTGACATGGAAAAATGAAATTGATACTATATGTAAAAAACTGAATCAATTTTCGTATGCATTGTACAGTATGGCCAAAATAGTAAATTCTTCAACAGTTCTTACGGCATATCATGCATTTGTAACCTCCACTCTTCGTTACGGAATTATTTTTTGGGGAAACTCTACGGACCGTATGATAGTATTTAAAGCACAGAAGAAATGTATAAGATCTGTTTGTAGAATCCCTCCAACCGAATCATGTAAACCATATTTTATTAAACTGAAAATATTAACTTTGACATGTCTCTATATATTTGAAATTGCTATGTATGTAAAAATCAATATGACTCAATTCCCTTTATTTAATAGTATTCGCAAACGTGGAAAAATCGGGCCTTGGTATTTTAAAACCGCTTTACTTGGGAAAAGTGTGTTTGGAATGTCCCATAAAATATATAACAAAATACCAAATGGAATTTCACAAATAGATGATGTAAGCATGTTCAAAAAACAACTTTTTGATTATCTTGTTAATAAGGCTTATTATTCACCAAATGAATTCTTCGACGACCATTATTGATTAAAAAGATGTGTGTTTTTATTGCATGCTGCTGGATAGTTTTTAAGAATATTTTGTATGCCTGAGGGCTAAGCATAAGGATTCTATAACATTGTACTGTAACACCTTTAACACCTATGTCTTGACAAAATAAATAAATTGATTGATTGATTGATTGATTGATCACTTGTTTGGTTACTATCTACTATATAAAAATAAGTCGGGTTTTCCTCCCTGACGCTATAACTCCAGAACGCACGAACCGATTTCCACGGTTTTGCATTCGTTGGAAAGGTCTCGGGCTCCGTGAGGTTTATAGCAAAGAAAATTCAGGAAAAATACAGCGCCATCTCTGATATTCAGGAAAAATAAGCGAAACGGAGTTCGCCGGGTTTGCTAGTGTACTTATAATATTTACTATCCTAGTGACGTCACAGACCAAGCAAACATGTCGGGTCGCTTTTTAGCGCGAAAACTGAAAATGAAAATTTAAAAGTACTTTTTAAGGTATTTATCCCATTCAGAAAATCGAAATAAAAAATCTTATGATTCAATCCGACATAAGGAACATTTTAAACCACAATTCTTCCAGTCGGCCGAAAGGCGGATGAATATGACCAAACCTCACAAACTCTCGCCAGTGGCTCCAAGCAGCTGTCTTGTACGCAGCGGCCACACCCTGGTAACCACGTCGACTCGTGGGCTAAACCTGGCGGAGGGGGGGGCGGGTGCTCCGGCATTCTCCCTAGCGGTCGCCCGCCGCATAGTGCACCAAGTCTGCCTCGGCATAGTGCAAACCACTTTCGGTGGCGAGGCAGCAGGGCAGTGATGAAAGGCCTTAAAGTTGGCGATAGGGGCCGAGCTATCGTCATCTAGACACAACGAGGATTCCCAAGGAGGGTTGACGTCAGGCAGGCGGCCGGTTGTAAAAAAAAAACTTAGCCAAAACTCTGACAACATGGATTCGAGAATGTATAGAGAGAGCGACAGTGCTAGGGCGTACCCCCCAGGCGACGCGCAGTCGCAGCACCCGGCGGCTGTGGGAAATGGACTAGGGTTGTTGCATCAGGGACGGGTGCAACGTAAGACGCGAGTCCAGGAAGTAAGAATGCGATTTGCAAGTTGGAATATAGGAACTATGACTGGAAGAGGAAGAGAGTTAGTAGATGTTTTAGAAAGGAGACGAATAAATGTAGCATGCCTGCAAGAAACAAAATGGAAGGGAACGAAAGCAAGAGAAATTGGAGCAGGGTATAAATTTTATTACTGTGGAAGTGATGGTAGAAGGAATGGTGTGGGAATCGTTCTGGATAATGAATTGAAAAAATGTGTGACGGATGTTAGGAGAATGAATGATAGATTAATACTTGTAAAGCTATTGTTAAGAGATTTAGTGTTAAATATTATTAGTGTGTATGCGCCACAAAGTGGGTGTAATGAAGCAGTGAAAGAGAAATTTTGGGAGGAATTCGACGGGATGATGATGGAGATATCACAGAATGAAGAGGTTTATATAGGAGGTGATTTTAACGGACATGTGGGGCGTTTGAATGCTGGTTATGAGAGAGTGCATGGGGGTTGGGGTTTCGGAAATAGAAACAAAGAAGGCGAATTCCTATTGCAGACCGCAACAGCTTTTGACCTAGCTGTTGTAAACACGTTTTATCAAAAAAGAGACCAACATTTAATTACATACCAGAGCGGTAATCACAATACCCAAATTGATTTCTTTTTAGTGAGAAGGAGTAACTTGCGCAATGTTAAAGATTGCAAAGTCATACCCGGAGAGGCTTTAACATCCCAGCATTGCCTCCTTCTGTTAGAATTTAAATTAAAGGTCAAAATTACCAAAAATAAAGGAAAGCCCTCACCTAAGGTCAAATGGCATTTACTTCAAGAACACGAGTATGTAAGAGAGTTCCAAGAAAGAGTTGTGGATAAAATGATAGAAATGGATGACATGCAAGGAAAAACTGTGAATGAATGTTGGAATGAAATGGCAGAATGTATAAGGACAGTGGCGAAGGATGTTTTCGGGGAAACGAAAGGAAAAAAGAATATTGACAAAGACACATGGTGGTGGAATAAGGAGGTGCAGAAGTTGTTAAAGGCGAAGAAGCATGCGTTTAAGGAATGGAAGGAGACGGATGCAAGAGACGTAGCCTTAAAAGAAAATAAAAGAATGTGTTACTCAGAATGTAAGAGAAATGCTAAAAAAGCTGTCGCTATTGCACGGGCTAAAGTACAAGATCAACTTTACAGTTCATTGGATAGCCCTAAAGGTCAAAAAGATTTATATAGACTAGCAAAAGCAAGAGAGAAGAATGCAAGAGATATTACACACATCAAATGTGTAAAAGATACAAAAGGAAAAGTTTTGACGGATGATGAGGACATAAAAGAACGTTGGAAGGAGTATTTTGAGAAATTGATGAATGAAGAGAACGCGTGGAGTAAAGTGGTTGATCATGTACCGGCGAACATGGGAGTAGTGAATGAAATAAGTATGGAAGAAGTAAGATTTGCCGTAGATGGTATGAAAAGGGGAAAAGCAATCGGACCAGATGGAGTGCCTGTGGAAGTTTGGAAGATTTTAAAGGTTGATGGTTGGAAGTGGCTGACTTTATTCTTCAATAAGTTGTTGCATGAAGAGACGATCCCTGATGAATGGCGTAACAGTTCTCTGGTGCCCATCTACAAACACAAAGGTGATGTTCAAGACTGTAACAACTATCGAGGAATAAAGCTCGATCATGTCACACAGTATGAAAGTTTGGGAGAAAGTGATAGAGAGAAGAATGAGAGACGAGAGTATGGTCACTGGGAACCAGTTTGGCTTTATGCCTGGACGAGGAACGACAGACGCCATATTTGCACTACGTCAGTTGTGCGAAAAGTACCGACGTGCACAAAAAAGCTTGCACATGGTGTTTGTCGACCTCGAAAAGGCATATGACCGAGTGCCCAGAAAGGTGCTGTGGTGGGCGTTGAAAGCAAAAGGAGTGCCTGATAAATATTTACAGCTTGTCCGTGCGATGTATCGTCAAGCCACCACACACGTTCGATCCGAAGCTGGCGTTACCGACAGTTTCAATGTGGCTGTAGGCTTGCACCAGGGATCGGCTTTAAGCCCTTATTTGTTCCTTCTGATTATGGATGCATTGACATCGGACATACAGGAGGAAGCACCCTGGTGCATGCTCTTTGCCGACGACATTGTCCTTGTCGGAGAAAATGCAACTGGGGTACAGAGCAGGTTGGAAAAATGGCGGGAAAGATTGGAAGGTGTCGGACTGAAAATCAGCAGAACCAAGACGGAGCACCTGTTCTGCGATTTCGGGGGCGCATCCAGTTTTTCCCAAATAGCCTTAGACGGTGTACCCCTTCCAACTTGCTCCAACTTTCGGTACCTCGGTGCATTGTTCCAAAACGACGGCAATATTGATCTGGACGTGAAGAACAGAATAAATGTAGGGTGGTTGAAGTGGCGACAGGTCTCAGGGACAATTTGTGACCCACGAATGCCCTTAAAACTTAAGGGGAAAATTTATAAGACCGTCGTGAGACCTGTCGTAATGTATGGATCTGAATGTTGGGCGACGAAAGGGACGGATGAAAAAAAATTGCACGTGGCTGAGATGCGAATGCTGAGATGGATGTGTGGTGTTACTAGGATGGATAAGATTAGAAATGAGTATATAAGGGGAAGTTTGAAAGTAGCGCCAATAACAGAAAAGATGAGGAGTAAAAGGTTGATGTGGTTTGGGCATGTGATGAGGAGGGATGAAAGCCATATTTCTAGAAGAGTATTAGATATGGATGTGGATGGATATAGAGGAAGAGGTAGACCTAGGAAGGTGTGGATGGATTGCGTGAAGGATGATATGTGTATGAAAGACGTTAGTAGAGAGATGACTGCTAATAGAAGCGAATGGAAGAAGAAAACATGTTGTGCCGACCCCACATAACGTGGGAAAAGGGTAAGCAAATGATGACATTTAAAAATAAATTTCCTTTTGTGACCAAATGAAGTGCCAGATCAGCAAAAGGCAAAGATTCTATACTTAATTCAACATTTTATTTCAATTTGTTATCGTTATTCGAAAGCATTTATCTTTTAAAAAGAGACGATGTGGACGATGATATTATATTGTTTCGTGCTTACCTAACTATAGCCTATGGATGTGACCGGTACAATATGTGGTCCCTCAAACCGGATATGCACACTACCATCTACTACTACAGCCCATTTGCGTCCCACTGCTGGGCACAGGCCTCCTCTCATCACGAGAGGGTTTGGGCTATAGTCCCCACGCGGGCCCAGTGCAGATTGGGGACTTCACACACATCTTTGAATTACTTCGCAGATGCGTGTAATTTTCCTCACGATGTTTTCCTTCACCGAAAAGCTCAGTGGTCAATTCAAATTGAATTTCGCACATAAGTATACTTAGAGGTGCGAGCCGGAATCGAACACCCGACCCTCTGCATGTGAGGCTGTAGGTCGACTCACTAACGCTACCACGGATACTACCATAAACTAACCAAATATTTCTACCTCCCCAGGCGCTCTTGACGAAGCAATGATGCAAGCATTAGAGCACGATCGCATAGACTTCGTCAAACTGCTTCTGGAGAATGGAGTGTCCATGAGGAAGTTCCTGACTATTCCTCGTCTGGAAGAGCTTTACAACACCAAGAGTGGACCTGGAAACACCCTGCGGTACATCCTGAGGGATGTGAGACCACATCTGCCGAGGGGGTACATTTACACGCTGCATGACATCGGGCTCGTCATCAACAAGCTCATGGGAGGCGCTTATAGGTAAGAATATTGGTATATTTCAATATATTTTATATGAGTTTTTTCGTGAGTTTTCTTATAGCCGTCATGTTAAATTACCTAAGCCAAGAAGACAAAAAAGGTTTAAAACTAAACTTGGCTTGTATACTGGGTGCTCGTGAGCATTGCGAGAGATTTTAACTACTAATTCCTGAGGCTGTAAGAAGTAATAAATGTTATATGAACTTAGGTCGAAACACGTTTTATTTTTTTATTTTTATACGTAATAATTGCTAACGTAGTATTTTTTTTTTAGCAATATCAGACGTTGCCAGCTCGTCCTAAAGGCACGTTTATACTACGTTAGCAATTATTATGTATGAAAATAATAATAAAAAAAAAAGTGTTTCGACCTAAGTTCATATAACATTTATTACTTCTTATAGCCTCAGGAATTAGTAGTTAAAATCTCTCGCAATGCTCACGAGCACCCTGTATAATGTTAATGTTATTTTATGAAGAATGATGACCTAGATCTTACATTAGACTACATGGACAACTTTACAAAAATAATACATTATTACACGTTGGTACTGTGGATAAAAGAGGATAAATCAAATTCTGATGATCATCGTAATAAAATAATACCTGCCACGTTTTATTTTATACAACTAAGTATATAAAGATTTATATAAGATAAGCAAGTTACTATTTTGATACTTTTTTATACTTATAATAAACCAATTCGAAACTCCAACTTCTATTTCCGTTTTAAAATTTAAATTCTCTTATTTTTTTACCAAAGTAATTTTTTAAACAAATTGCCTAACTTCTTTAACCAAAAACACATCACCTTTTCATGTACAACTGGTTATATCATTTATGTGATCACTTAAGTCATTCTTTTCCGGTTAAGAAAGATATTTTTCCCTTAGGTATAAATTGCAATAAAAAATAGATACATAATCTACCTAGCTACCTAGGAAAAAGTCGTGGACCTTCATGTCCAAGTCAGTATATAATCAAAACAAGCCTTCATTTAGGGCCTACAAGAGTAGATACTCTTTGCATGTCCATTTGCGTTATTGGGCAGGCCGCAAAAAGCCAGCTCCCTCAATGAAGGCTTCCACCAGTAATGGAAGTATGGCTTAAGGCAACGTCCAACCCTAATACTGGGGCTAGACTGTATTACTTAGGCTTTGAAATGGAATTAGTACTTGACAGTCGGAGCACAGATTATTGGGGTGGGACAGCGGTAAAGGGGTTTTTGAATTGACATATTTTAGATGGGAGAATTGTTGTATGGCAAATGTTAGCAAAATAGTACATTATTGCAGAGGCCGCCAAGTAGCGCATTGCCGGACGAGTCAGTTAGAAGGCTGAGCGAAGCGAAGCCTTCTATTAGTACGAGTCCGGCAATCGCAATTGCGGCCGAGGTATATACATGGTGGGTCAGAAAATATGGCAAATAATTAAACCACAGTATCGGCTATCGATTCTAAGTATATTGTATAAGTCTTAATTTTTTTGAGTTGGTAAAAAAAATATTTTGTATAGGATTCAGGCGTCGCTCACACAACCAATCCCATATACAATTTTTTTTTACCAATTCAAAAAAAATTAAAGACCTATACAATATACGTAGAATCGATAGCCGATACGGTGGGTTAATTATTTGCCATATTTTCTGACCCACCGTGTATAATGCTTTTCTCAAATAGCGAGGAAATACGTAAGGTCAGTCGGGGCAAGTGCGCCAGGATGGGGTAAGTGCGCCTAACATAAATATATCGAAACCTATAAATATTACTCAACTACTAATTAGGCGAAATAAATTTAGGCGCACTTACCCCACATCAGTATTTACTACTTTCATGATTGTGGATGATGATTTGGCCATGGAAGTTGTACTTATTACCTCCATGGATTTGTCAGTTTCTCTACAGAGGTGTCTCAAATAGCAAGCGAATTAAAAAAAAACACACGACAATAATGTTTTTGCTGGCCAAGGCCGGCAATGGACAGCCTCGCGTCTTCTTTTTTGAAAGTAACACGAACATTTCCGAGCATGTTTGAGAAAATACCTTAATCTCGATAAGTCGCTAAGAGCACAGTTTTCTTTTTCTTGGCCGAAGAAAATAATTTACAAGAATTTACGAAAGACGATAAGGGTATTTCTCGCGTAGAATATTCCAAATTAGTTTTTTATTCCTTTAAGCAATAAGAACTAAGTTCACGCCATCGTACTTCGATTTAGTTATCTCAAAACGGCATTCTTATTACACAAGAACCCCCCGTTTAGTAACAATTTTTACAACCAGCATGATTATAAATTACATTTTATTATCTTTACAGGATGTTTATTTATTGACTTATTGACTCTCGTGTTTCATTAATATACACGTCAAACAATCTGTCACGTTTTGACAGTCCCTTTGAAGTTCTGTATATTTAGGATTAATGGAAAATACTTTAATTAAAATATCCGTGTAAATACGTACTTATTTGTTTATTACAAAAACTGACTTACGTTGAAAATGTATTTTTTTTTCCCTCTGTTTGAGTATTTTTTTAGGTAAGATTATACTCGTAAAATTTGCTCAATATTACGCCAATTTCTGTGAACTGTCCCAAGATAATTACTTATTACTCAAGCTTCTGCCCGCAACTTCGTCCGCGTGAATGGGAATGACGACAACTTTTTTTTCCTTAGTCTATCAGGAAGATTATTGAAAAGTATTGGACACGTATTTTTTCTTTTTTCACGTAATCAAATTTATACGGAGATATATTGAATTGAAATGTCGCGTGACGTCACGGTTAGGTACGATTTATACCTAACGGTGACGTAGTTAGCCCCCACTCTCCAACTTTAATGCGTTTTAACTTAGTCATTCTTTGTTAATTTGATAAAACAAAAAATACGTGTCATATTTTTTTATTACCTGACTGACGGACTTATTAGAATTTCGATTTCTTCACCCTGTCGTCACCCCTGCGTACCCGCTGGAACTAGTTTCGTTTAGTTTTAAAAGTGATTTATTTATTTTTTTATTTATAAAAGTTTAACATGACCTTACAGTTAACACCAATGCGTCATGAAACCAAATAAAAACTATTTAGGCGACGAAACGGCGTGGCTCCGCTGCGTCGCCATCTCCGGTGTAGGATTCGGTAGGTTGCCCCGGAACCGTCGAAACACGACACCCTTCGGCCAGAAGTCAGCACTCTCGATGTTCTCCAGCAGCGGCCGCGGCACGCGCACCACGAAAGAGCTGAAGTGCACGTAGTGGCGCGAACGCAGCGGGAACACCCTCAGGGAGAAGCCGGTCTTCTGGCGAACGTACTCCGCCAAATCATCAGCCGTCGCGGAGTAATGCAGGCGCGAAACATATAGCGCCTTGCTCGGTGTGGCAACGTGCAGACCAGAACCAACCGGTTCTGCAGTACCACCTTGGCTCTTGTGCGGCTTGCGCTTCCTCGACACCATAGTGAAACCCTCCTTGTCCACATTGGTGTTAGGGGGCTCCTTTGGAGGAACCCGAACTTCACGCGCTATTGAGGGCGCGACACTCCGGTCGGCTGCGACAGACCGACCAGCTACGGCATCTGCATTATCTTGCGGAGCACTATTACGCAAACTGATAACTGCGTAACTCGGCAATAATCATCTACTCATACGTATTTTTTTAAACACATAAAAAATCAATATAGGGACTTTATAAAACTCTTCCGTTACTGACTTACTATGAATGACTGATGACAACGCGCAACCGAAACTACTGGTCGTAGGCAGCTTAAATTTGGCATGAAGGTTCCTTGGGGAGTGTAAGGGAAAACTAAGAGAGGATTTCCCGAAGTTCCCACGGGAACGGAAAGAACGGGATTTTATATTTTATTGTTTATCTAATATACGAAGTCGCGCGCAACAGCTAGTGTATTGTATATTAGTCTGTTTGAGCAACGGTATTGAGAAAACGGCGTGTGTCGTAGACGTTGGGAGTGCTACGAGCTCTACGCGACCGTAGCACTAATATCCGTAGCTCGTAGCGCCAGTCACTGCAAGAGCGCGTCAAATAAAGAAATAACGTGAACAAACAATATTGATTGCTTCTGTTGACTCGTATTGCCAGCCTCTTCGTTCTTTATACAAAATACGGTTTGAAGTTTTTGGCATATTTGAAAGGAACAATAGGCAATGTTACTTTTTATTCTCAGGTGTTACTACACGCGGCGCAAATTCCGCCCGATCTATGCGAAGGTCATGAACAAGAGTGTGAATGTGCATCGCAATAGCGCTTCCTTCACGCGACACGCGGCCGGTGGATTATCGCTTATTACTGGCTTCATGCCCGTCACTACTGAGATGGCGCTGTTTGACTACCCGTTCAACGAGCTACTGGTGAGTAGACGACCCGCCACCCGAGTCCTTCACATTTTCACTTCACATTGTTGTATAAGCCCGGAGACCACAGAAATTTTCATCGCTAATGAGGGATATATCCGCACCGCAGGAACTACGCTACCAACGGATTAATCCGTCATGGCGTACAAAGTACAAGGGAGTTGTTGAGCTAATAAATAATGCCACTAAGTATCACGGTAAAACTAGGTACTTATTCACAAAATCAATAAAGCCTATCTATCTACAATTTCACTCTGCGCTAGTAGTTGAAATGCGATAAATGAAGTCGTAACTCAAAAGGGATTTCCATTTAAAATATTTTCAAAGCTGATATTTCATCGTAAAATATTCAACTCGGCACTGCACTCCGAACGAACATCTCGTTCTATTTATTTCATTCAATACGTAGTCACGTTTCTGCGAGCTTCGAGGGAATTAACTGTTAAAGAACCCATAAATTACGACAGCTTCGGAGTACCTCTAAATAAACTTGAAATACTCGAAAATGCTCAGATATGCTATGCATTGCTCGCTGTATACTGCAACTTATCGTAGCTAAAGATTCAAGCTCATATCCAGAGCGTAATGGATGAACGTGTGTTTTGACACTCGTGTTCTTGTGTTTGTCAAATGATAATTATATATTTAGTAATTTACACAATCCCTTAGGCTCAGGGGTGTTAACCTAACCGTACAAATAAGGGACACCACTGTAAAAAGCAAACAGTTTGACCCCTTTCATGGAAAGATGAAAAGTTACTTTGAGCCTTACGGTGACCGTAAAAGGATATACATTGCTTGATATTAATTGATGTTTGATTGCGGGTTAGTTAAATATGTTCAACTTGAGTAATTCTGAGAGACCGCGGCTTAATTTCACAAAAAATGCTTGGGTTTTTGTAGTAATGAATGCGGCAGAGGCAGGTACCCGGTTCGGTAAAGGATACACAAAAACGTGTCATTTATCCGCGTTAACAGCCCCGTAAATCCGTGATCTGGGTACTATTTGCGTTTCAAGCCCTCGTCTTATCGGCCTTAATTTGACACGGCTGTGAACCTATTTGGAAATGCTTGCGTGAAATATTTCGTAAGAGTGGGCGAAAGAATGAATTTGACGGTTGGTTGAATAAAAATGTTCCCTTTCCAAGAATATTCTTCCATTACAAAATTGGTTACTAACTGTTAACTGGTTTACGTTTTATAATATATCATAAACAATAAACTTAGGTACTTAATTCATTTTGTAGTGAAGGAAGAACTACGCAATTAAAATACTACACATCGACCTACCCTCTTCCAGACGTATTATATAGTTAACCGCGCAATGTTTGCAGATGTGGGCAGTCCTAACCAAGCGTCACCAGATGGCGCTGCTGATGTGGACCCACGGCGAAGAGGCTCTGGCGAAGAGCCTCGTGGCCTGCAAGCTGTACAAAGCCATGGCCCACGAGGCTGCTGAGGATGATATGGAGACGGAGGTGTACGAGGAGCTCAGGCATTACGCGAAGGAGTTCGAGACCAAGGGTGAGTGGGTCGGGGTAGTTCTAAAATGAGATGTAGATGTTTTTTTAATCTGTGCCCGGATGAAGGCGGACTTGTTAACTGGGGTTCAGTGCATGTTTTATACATATATAGACTTATTTAGATTTCTTCAATTTTTTTAATTAACTGTAACATGGTGCAGGACTTATTTGAGCACTTTTGGTTGCATGTAAACGCATCTGATTTGGGAATTTGTTAAGAGTACAATAATGAATTTCAGCATCAAATGTCCATTTGAAAATCACAACGTAATTTCCTCAAACAGGCTCTTAATTAAGAGATAAATCGGGGCTATCAACTCTACAAAAGGGTGAACATTTAATTTTTTCCAAGATTTCGGGTGACAGGTGTTTGCAAACTTTTAATTAAACAGGGAATCCATTAAGATTGTTTCAACTGAACTTACTTTTCAGCTTTGGAATTGTTGGATTATTGTTATCGGCAAGATGATGACCAGGCTCAGCAGTTGCTGACGTGCGAACTGCAGAATTGGTCTGGACAGACGTGTCTGAGTCTCGCTGTGGCGGCGAATCACAGAGCCCTACTAGCACACCCCTGCTCACAAATTATTCTGGCAGACCTCTGGATGGGCGGCCTGAGAACACGAAAAAACACCAGTCTCAAGGTACCATCAATATCCATCTATTTCCATACCTTGTTAACGCACAGACTATACTGGCCACGCGTAGATTTGATGTTAGAAGATCATTTACTGTGTTAACAACCAAACGTAAACGACGGGCGATTACGGATGTCATGTCTGTGTGTCAATGAGCTTTATATTTTTTGAAATCTGCATGCCATGCATTTTTATTCAAACGTCAATTTTACCATCTTTGCCGCACAATTACAACTAGGTTATTCCTACTCAGTAGAGTTGGCGTTTGACACCATTTTAACTTAGATAAACGTAGCATGACGCTTCGAAGTAAAGTGAATCGCTAGACCGTGCGTTTCGTTTGCCACATCTTGGCTTTGTCGTGGTCTAAGGTTATTCTGAGCCTGCTGTGCCCCCTCTACATCCTGTACCTGGAGTTCAAGTCCAAGGAGGAGCTGCAGCTGATGCCGCAGACGGAGGAAGAGCATCTTGAGAACGAGAGCATGGAGGATGATAAGAGCACGAAGGATCCAAATGACGTTGAGGTACCATTTAAATTCTGTTGCTTCCCATCACGCTTCAAACTCATCCAGGTTATTAATTGTGTATATACAACTTTTATCATCGGTATTCGGCATCACATGGGAATAACGCATCTATGACTAATCTATCAGGGCCTTGTATCGTTGTCCATCGACCCCATAATACAATTTATGCAGTGGCACTCCGGTATTTGTGTGGTAATGTGGGTGACACAACTGACGTCATCAGTCTTCGTGTTGTCAGTGGTTTATAATGATAATCTCCGACTTCCATGTACACTGTGAGTGTATATTAAATTATTACTTACCTACGTTCATTCATGTTTAACCTGACCTAGTTTATGTACTTAAGGCATTCACTGCCACCAACGCATATATGCGTTTTGCTGACTATCCCGCAGTGCCTCGAACGCACATGTGCGTTGCAATGTTCCCTCAATGACAGACGTGGCACCTGGCGAAAGTTCGTAAAAAGAAGTGGCAGCCCAAGTAACAATTTCTGGTTCTATAGTAGCCCATAGAACATTTCTCAAAACACCACCTTAGCCCTATAAAAGGCCATAGAAGGTTGAGTAAAGCCGATCTGGCGCAGTTATATCTCCATTTAGTGATATAGTGGAACCATAGCAGCTTTAGTTGTGACGTTTTAGGTCTGTAAAGGTGATGTAATGATGACTCGTATTACAATTTAGTGACATACGGGCCACAGTAACGCTAATGTAGTGCTTTTTTATACTGTAGTAGCGTTCGTTGATTCCCTTATAGTCCTATTTTAGTCTATAGTAGAATCCGTGATTCCTACTGAGGCGCTTTCTCGGCAAAGTTTGGTATTGTGTGTTTTTGCTGTGAACTTCATTGACGGACAACAAAAATAATTCAATTATATAAAGGAGTAATATTCTATCGCGGTAAGTTTATGTTATCTTATTTAGACATTTAATATTTCGATCAATGCTGCAAAAAGCACGTGCGAATAAAGTTTTACTGATAGAATAGTATTTGATTTGCTTAGTATTTTCAATGCGCCCTCGATTAATTGAGTTTTGAATAAAATATATTCATATTATAAAATTAAATTCACAGACATTTCTACTTTAGAGCCATTAAGTACATCCGTGGGTCTTATCGGCTCACTATAGTACCTCCGATTCCTGTCATGTCAAAGTTTGAGTATAAAAGTAACTGTTCACTTCCTTTATGTGCTTTTTTATCCTATGACCGATCTACAAACTCCATTATAGAAAGTTTTGGCCATATAAAAGAGTCATAGTCACAACTATCGTACGAGCCTATAATAGGGATTCAAAAACAATTAGAACACTTTTAAGTACTATAAAAATGTCCTAAAAATCGATTATAAAACAAAACCGCTCTATTACGGCGTCATTATGGCTACTAAAGACCATGTACTATAGAAGTGATTTGTGGAACCACAATATCGCAAAAACCTTGTATAGTAGAACGTTCATCACTGCTAAAACGCAAGATTTATAGCGGTTGTCCGGGAAACCTTATAGCGCAAATTAGATACATAATGGTGATTTCAATCACTCTTATACAGTAAAATAGCTCTTTAGTGGCTATATTTGAAGTTTTTATAGCACTTGACTATAATAGCCCTATAAAATGGTTCTATAAACCTTTACATCAACAATTTATAGGATAATTTGGCTCTTTAGCTTATAGAGCAAGAATGTGTTCCCAAACGCCTTTATACAACTGGTAGTCACCGCTAAAACCTTTATACGACGTTTACTCGACCTTTTAGTGATGATAACCCAAGTTATAGGGCCAAAATGTTACTTGGGAGTGAATGCGTTAAACAAGTAAATAAAAAAATTAATAAGACAATTAGTTAAAGATTGATCAGAAATTAAGCAGACATGTCAGTGACGGCGCTAGATCTGCGTTTCATAAAGCAAAACACCAAATTCGAAAAAAACATTAAAATGTAGGTACAATTTTATACGGAGCGGTAAAACATATATTAATAGCCTTGGGTTATGCTTTTTTAGGATTCCGAAGTCCACAAGGAACCCTTATAGTTTCGCCATGTCCGTCCGTCCGTCCGTCCGTCCGTCCGTCCGTCCGTCTGTCCGCACTATTTCTCGGAGATGCTTAATTCTAGAAAGCTGTAATTTGGCATGAATATACATATAAGTTACGCTGACAAAGTGGTACAATAAAATTTTGAAATATTTTTTTATAGGGTACCTCCCCTACTCGTAAAGTGGGGATGTTTTTTTTTTTCTTGTGTACCCCATGGTGCGGCATATCGATTAAGTAATACGTTTGTGAAATATTAGCTTTAAAGTGCTATTTTTTGTTAGAGTCACGTGTCCCCCCCCCCCCTGCCAGCTAAATGGTGGTATTTGGATAGCTGAAAAAAATCACGGTTGTGGCATATATAACGTAGTTGAAAGGAAACTATCACAGCTAAGTATTCTGTACAAACTTACGAGTCATAGTCGACCAACTTATGAAGTGATTAAAAAACCAATGATTTTTCTCGAGCGACAGGGGCGTCGGGCGGGCACGTCATACCACAGGCTACCTAGATGCTAATAAGTCTTAGAAAGTCAACTTCGGAAACCTATACTTTGCGCGTGACCTGACACGCACTTGACCGGTTTTTTTAGTTCATTGTTGCTACTAGAATGTTTTATTTTTCTTTATTTGCGCCGCAATATGGCGTGGTCTGCTGAATTCGTGTTCAAGCAATATTTTGTATGATAACGACAGAAAATACTTTCTAAATATTTTTTTACTATAAAATGGCAACTGGACAGTGACGTAAATTGTGTCACAGTCCGGAGTAACAGACCTTGTTTTCTTAGACCATGGTCGACCATATTCACAAACTTGTAAATACACGCTACTGACATTACTTTCGGTGGAGGGTTTGATTGCTTAATGACAAATTCTGTATTATAAGACTATTGATGCTGTTGCAATAGGTTGGAGTCGTGAAAAGGCGTACGCTTTCTATAAAGAAGATTATCCCACCGGGCCAACAGAGTAAACCTAAGGTAGAACTGTTGGCGACCCACGTCTTTGGCCACGTCTGTTATGCGAACACAACATTACAGGGCCCTTAGTTTTAGTCAATGGAATCATTCATAATTATAAAGTAACGTAATAAACTACCTATAATAAAGTCATTGGGTTCGTATAACATTAAACTGTATGCGTAACCTGTAGGTAACATTGTTTCCTGAATTGAATTGCTCCCAAAACAATCAGAAAAGTTTATAACGTGCGTTCAATAAACACGTTTAGAATGTTCGAACACGTTTATTCAAGCTTCTCTTTCAAGAAAATGAATAAAGGTTCAATAGGCGCGCGTAGTGAAAGCAATACGCTTTGAGAATTGCACACATGCTTTATTGGGTTGTGTTCGTACGGACGTGTGCTGCCGACGCTGGCGTCAAACGCTATTGTGATGTCTCCATGTCTTCGCTCACCATTATACAGGTCAAGTTATTCGTTTATGGTTTACAAAAATAACAAAAAACTAAGATTTATCTTTAGCTTTAATATCGCAAAAATCTCCATACTTCTGAAATGGCTGTCACAAAGGACTAAAAAAGCTATAGTACTTATAGATACGGCCTCTAAATATATAATTAAACTGTTAAAATTCCACAAGCTAGGTGCTCATAATTGCGAAAAATTATTTAACTGTTTAGTTAATGACACGGTAAATTGCACTGTTAAGCCGTTAGAGTCCCACGCGACCATAGGTAAACCATAAACGTTGACAACTCTTTGGTTGAAATAAAATCCTTGCCGTCCGTAGTTAGGTTTGTCAAATTTCTATGTCAAGCTGCCAGGTTTCTCTTCAACTTGAATCCGGCTTCGTCTGTTCAAAATAATGTCTTTACTTGATTACCTAAACCAGCTTGCATTCCTACGCACTCTCGTATTCTCTCATATTTATTTCTCCACCTTGACGCATTGGAGTAAAGCTTTCTATGTCTTTGATGTACTATGTATTGTTGTATTAGCTTACGCTTACACAATCTTTCCTTTATCAACTCATTTATAAAATATCTTCATTTATGTTTCGAGAGACTCGATGTGGTAATGTACTATACGTGATTTTGTCTGGACTCAAGCAGGCGTTGATTGGCTCAGGGGCCGAATGCGACACGAGGGTTGACCAGAATGGCAAAGTGGGTAAAATAGGATGGGAGCCATCGTACAGGGAGCTGCCTGAGTACCACGCACCAGAAGACAAAAGAATGAGGCCGCTGCGGCTCAGAAAAAAGATCTATGAGTTCTTCACGGCGCCTATCACCAAGTTTTGGGCTGATTCGGTGAGTATTAGCTGTGTTTGTATTTGGTTAGGTATAATTAGGAAAAGTGAATCAACTTTTTTCGTCACTGCTTGATCTGTCTGGGTCACGTTTTAAAACTTACGATTTTATGGTCTCGAATCCAATAGATGGTAGGTCGTCCTTGCCATTCCACTTCTCCAATGAGGCATCTTCTAAGCATGATGGAGTCCATGTTGTAACAGTTTTTCTAAGAAGCTCATTACATCTTCATTCACGTAGTTAGGTACAGTTACAAAAACAATTTTCAAATGTGTATACTTCACGAAAAATCAAAGGCTGGATAAGCCTTCTATACTATGAATAATTATTATATTACATAAAAGCCTACTGATGTGTTTTCCTTCCTACTCCAACAATAACACTGTAAGCTCATGCTTAACCCATTATTTTTGTATTTTCCTCTCACAAGGTACTTTTTTTTACAAAAAGATTTTGATATATGATCTGATCTCGCAGTTACTGAATTCATGTGAAATATTATAAGCGTGATAATGTGTGTGGGACGAACCTAACAAAAGAAAAAAATGCTTAGGTTTGGATACTTAATAGGAAAATGATTCCCCAGTTATCTGGGCGACCGATCTATTTCAGTAATTTTAATAAAGAAAATTGAATTTTAAACGTAACTACGAAGTATTGTAGATAATTTTACTACTTTAATTAAATTTTCAACGACACGACAAAAGTTTTCATGAATTTATAACCTTATTTCATAAGTCCTATTATAATTAGTTTATTTATTATTATTATTATTTATTAATTGTTTTTAAGTACCTAGGTAGTATTTGTTTGGTTTGAATTTAGTTATTTATTATATTAGAGAAATAAATTATTGCATATCCTTTTATATTTAAAGTAGCAGTTTTCTAGATAATAATCCGAAAACTTTACGGCTGGTACATTAAATTAAACCTAACAGCTCTATTGGGACATGATCCCATGCTTGCCGTTCAAAACAAAATTGGGGTATCCCACAGTAAAATTATAAATTGCTGAATCAACCAAAAATGCCCACTTGGACTGTGTTTGACTTTTGTCTGTTTTTGTTCAGAGGAAGCTGATGTCTTACGAATTATCACAACAAATATACGTGGTATCTTTTAAAAAACAATTTTAGTAAGAATACAAAATATACAAAATGGTTATTGCACATTAACGTTACAGAAACCAAGGTGGAACTTAAAAGTCATGTCGATTATAATCAATGGTATTTATTACCATTATTAAATGAAAAAAGCTAAACCGGGAAAATAAAGATCTAACGTGGGAGATTTAAATTCATCTATTTGTATGTAGGTATACCATATAAATCCTTGATAAAACTTCAAATTTGTTTCAGATCGCCTACATATTGTTCCTATTGATGTTTACGTATACAGTATTAGTAAAGATGAGCCATACGCCATCTTGGCCTGAGATATATTCAATATGTTATATTATAACGTTTTTATGTGAAAAAGTTAGAGAAATCGTTACGTCCGAACCTGTTGCTATTAGGTAAGCCATACAACCTTATGATATTTTAGTTACGTTTTGCAAAAAAAAAAACATTTATTTTTATCTCTGTTGTTGTCACATCATAATAATAATCATTTCATAATAGACGGAATAAAAGTAGCCCGAAAACACTACCTTGAGGAACTCAAAAGAAGATAAATTATGTCTTCTTTTACCGTAGAAATGTGTCATACAGTAAATTAAATATTTAAATAATAGGCATTTTTGTATTTAATTTGAATCTTATCGCTACAGACATAAGTTCAGTGTGTGGGCATGGAACATGTGGAACACTTACGACGCGGGCTTCATCATATTCTTCCTCGTGGGTCTGACGCTGCGCCTGCGCATTAGCTCCATGGATGTCGGCCGCGTCATCTACTGTGTCGACATCATTTATTGGTACTTAAGAATACTGAACATATTAGGCGTTAATAAATACTTAGGTAAGTATTACGCTATCTTTATTCCTTGGTAGAAATGGTAAAATCTGTTTTCAATCTGTACTGTACACGAAACATTCAATATAAATTATAATATGCCATTAAAACAGTACACTTGAATGGATGTGGTAATTGTCAAGGTACTTCTATTTAATTGTCTTCTTGTTGAAGGTAGTAGAGGAAACAATGGTTAGACGCAATGACGGGTAATTGGAGAACATATTCCAACAACCATCACCATAACAGCCATTTTATTTTACGTCCTACTGCTAGGCACAGGCCTTGTTGTAACAAGATTGTGTTGTGATGTATCACAAGAGAGTTTTAAGGACTACCGACGTCGAAATAAGATAAGATAACAGTGATATTTAAAATTTCAGGACCTCTAGTAACAATGATGGGTAAGATGGTGAAAAACATGATATACTTTGTGGTGCTATTATTGGTTGTGCTAATGTCGTTCGGGGTGGCGAGGCAAGCGATACTGTACCCCGACAAGGAGGCCAGTTGGTACCTTATTAGAGAAGTAAGTAAACGCTTCTTTCATTCATTACTTTATATGGATGACGTCCTCATAGTCCTAGATTTAAGTTACTACTTGTAGTAAGATGAGCTGACCAAAAATTTTGAATGACTAATTTTACATTCTGTGAATGACTATGAAACCGATCTTACCTAGTAAGTACTAATAAGTTGAAGTCTCTTGGATCACTTCTAATTTAGGTAATTATGTTTTTCATTTCACCGTCAACACATTCCATTTGTGATCAGGGTTAAACGGAATCCATTTTGTAATAAAAATATTCGAAAATCTATCGACCCTATGACATAGAGATGAACTACCGGTCATACAATTATTAGAACGTAGCTAGCTACTTATGATTACCGACTGATTGAATTGAATATGTACCGGAAATTCTAAATTGACGTATCCATTATTGGAAGCGAGGACTACACTTTGTATTTATACAATTAACCTATCTTTACCCTGAACTAACGAACCCTTCATCCTAACCCCGTTTTCAGGTGTTCTTCCAACCGTACTTCATGCTTTACGGAGAGGTGTTCGCCGAACAAATGGCGCCCCCTTGCGGGCTGCCTGGGCTCGAGGAGTGCCGCGTGGGCCACTGGGTCCCACCAGTGGTCATGAGCGTGTACCTCCTCATCGCGAACATATTACTCGTTAACCTACTCATAGCGGTGTTCAATAATATCTTTATAGAAGTCAACGGCGTTTCGCATCAGGTTTGCGCAAAGTTACGAATAGATTGATGTTGTTCGCTTGACCTGTTGCGAGATTTGATTCACGTATTTCGTATAGGATGCTAGAGTAATCATGAGGTAGTTAGTACTAGTATTTGAGTTTTCAGTTGATCCCAAACAAAAGGCATATGGCTTAACTAAAGAGTTAAAGAAGTAAGTTATTTGTTAGCTTTCTGCTTTAGTTATAATGATCCGTTTACGCTGCAAGCACTGATGTTAACTTGACTTACAGTTGTTCCAAAACTATCTCAGTTAAACCATATGTCAGTATCCTTTACATTTTCATTTAATTTTAGTACTTTTTAATTTAGTTTCCTAATTTTGTCTCTACCGTTTAATTTATTTTTATTTACTATTGTTTGTAGATCTTCTTCCAACCATACTTCATGTTGTATGGCGAAGTGTTCGCCCCGGATATTGACCCAGAGTGTGGACTAGACATTAAGGACCACAAGTGTGTGACGGGCCGCTGGATCACGCCCATCGTCATGACGATTTACCTCCTTGTCGCCAATATCTTGCTCATAAATCTCCTCATTGCAGTCTTTAACAACATATTTAACGAAGTCAATGAAGTCTCGCATCAGGTTTTTGTTTTTATTTTGCTTATGGTTTATAGTTTAAGCGCTTAATATAAGTATTATTTGATAATAATGTTATCTGTCGTTTGAAAATTAATAAAACACGGCTCTAGATCAATTTGAAAACGTTAGCTTTCTGATAACTCTTGACATATCTGTCATGCGTTTTATATCAAACACATTATAGATATATCATAGTTATCAGAAAGCTAACGTTTTCGTTATTCTAAAATAGTATCAAATTATGCTCAAGATAATTGAGTGAAATAATAATGCTTCATATTTATGGCCTAGGCATAAATAGATAGTCTTAAATATGTGCTGTTTTATTATTGCAACTAAACGTTTATTAACGCATGTAGAATGATTATAAAATACTAATGAGTAATGTAATAAAAGAAAAGGTGATGTATAAAATTGTGCGTTCTAACCAACAGGTGTGGATGTTCCAAAGGTTTACGGTGGTGATGGAATATGAGCGGAAGCCAGTCTTACCACCTCCAATAATAATATTCTGCCACATATACGCGACCTGTAAATGGGTAACAAGAAATGTTTCTCACCAAAGGTTTCAATACGACAATGGACTAAAACTCTTCTTGGAGAAAGAGGACATGGAACGGTTGTATGATTTTGAGGAAGAATGTGTCGAAGGTTATTTTAGGGAACAAGTAAGTTGTATCTGCAAAGTATACCACATTCCAATAAAGATGCTCAAAATAGTTGTCACAAAAAATTATAATTAACAAACCAAGTTGTTCCACTAGCTAAAGCGAAATTTATTTTCAGGAGGTTAAATTATCAAATTCAATGGAAGAAAGAGTTAGAAACACAACCGATCGAGTAGAACATATCACTACTAAAATGGAAGACTTAAATCAAAAAGCTAATTGCCAAATACAATCTGTACAGGTACGTTAAATGAACTCGTAACCCATGATGCAACAAACGTAACTTGGGCCTACTTTCACCAAGCCGCTAACCTTGGGGTAACATCTTGATTCAACTTTAGTATCAATAGCGAGTAGCCCAAGTTTATCGGCGTTGTTGCAAGCAAACCTATGCTTAAAATGTTCGAAATGTTGTTTTATTTCAGAGTGTAGAGTTTAGGTTAAGGAAGTTAGAAGACGTAGCGGAACAAACGATGAACCATTTAGCTGTGATCCATCGTTTTATGGCTACCCATCCTTCGCTGGTTAACCGAGGGTCGACGGACACGCTGGGGCCGCCGCCGCCGACCTTCACGGCGGCGAGCGCGAGACTGAGGACTACAAGTGACAGATCTGAGGTAGGACATAGGTCATATTTACCCGTCGAAAAAGTCCCTGTTTATTCAATTGAAACTTGAATTTTAAATAGAAAGCAATATCGTTGAGGCTGAAAGAATTGCAATGTGAAACCCAGCCTACTTCTTGATATTTTTAAAAGATTGCTTATACAAAGGAATGATAAAAGCTAGAGTGAATTTACATTCCATGGTTCGTCAAAAGCGTTCGGCAAACAAAACAATGGTTTCATCTATAGAGCTTACTTTTCCAACCCCATTGTATTTAAAATGTCAGTTCTATGAAGCAGCTTTCCATGAAATGTTTGTTTATTACGAATTCAATAGGTATCTAGTTTCCATCAACGAATGCTTTTCAGTGTTCATTTCACTAATGCAATGTTCTTTTATTCTGGCATGTCATTAACTGTCAATGTGTTATGTTGGTGCCCTTTTTTAACTCTACATTCGTCTCATTCAGTGTCTGTCTAGGTGTTTTGGATTACCAGAACGTTTTAGTTTGATTGAAGGAATTTTTCCATGTTTAGAGAACGTTTTGGTAGTCCTTTTGTAAGCTTTGGCATATTTGGTGATTTGAGGAACTCTATCATGTAACTGTAATGAGTTTATACGTTAGTTCTATTATTGACTCCTCAACAAAAATGTACACATTACCTACTTATCATGCTGTACTCGTACGTATTAACTTATAGCTTACACACACAAGCTCACTTCACTGTTAACAAAGTCGCACTGTTATTTTACCGTCACTCACACATGTCAATTATCCTATATATATTTACGATACCTATGTGTAATAATATGTGTAAAACGCATATCTGTCGTATTTTGCTCATGTAGGTAACTTAACACTTAGCATATTTCGAAGAACAATCTGTACAGGTACGTTAAATGAACTCGTAACCCATGATGCAACAAACGTAACTTGGGCCTACTTTCACCAAGCCGCTAACCTTGGGGTAACATCTTGATTCAACTTTAGTATCAATAGCGAGTAGCCCAAGTTTATCGGCGTTGTTGCAAGCAAACCTATGCTTAAAATGTTCGAAATGTTGTTTTATTTCAGAGTGTAGAGTTTAGGTTAAGGAAGTTAGAAGACGTAGCGGAACAAACGATGAACCATTTAGCTGTGATCCATCGTTTTATGGCTACCCATCCTTCGCTGGTTAACCGAGGGTCGACGGACACGCTGGGGCCGCCGCCGCCGACCTTCACGGCGGCGAGCGCGAGACTGAGGACTACAAGTGACAGATCTGAGGTAGGACATAGGTCATATTTACCCGTCGAAAAAGTCCCTGTTTATTCAATTGAAACTTGAATTTTAAATAGAAAGCAATATCGTTGAGGCTGAAAGAATTGCAATGTGAAACCCAGCCTACTTCTTGATATTTTTAAAAGATTGCTTATACAAAGGAATGATAAAAGCTAGAGTGAATTTACATTCCATGGTTCGTCAAAAGCGTTCGGCAAACAAAACAATGGTTTCATCTATAGAGCTTACTTTTCCAACCCCATTGTATTTAAAATGTCAGTTCTATGAAGCAGCTTTCCATGAAATGTTTGTTTATTACGAATTCAATAGGTATCTAGTTTCCATCAACGAATGCTTTTCAGTGTTCATTTCACTAATGCAATGTTCTTTTATTCTGGCATGTCATTAACTGTCAATGTGTTATGTTGGTGCCCTTTTTTAACTCTACATTCGTCTCATTCAGTGTCTGTCTAGGTGTTTTGGATTACCAGAACGTTTTAGTTTGATTGAAGGAATTTTTCCATGTTTAGAGAACGTTTTGGTAGTCCTTTTGTAAGCTTTGGCATATTTGGTGATTTGAGGATATAAGTCGTTCCCTAAATCTTGAACTATAAATATTTTATCTTTTACTCGCTATTCTAATATTGTTTTGACTTTTACCTACTACTACTACTACTACAGCCTATTTGCGTCCCACTGCTGGGCACAGGCCTCCTCTCATCACGAGAGGGTTTGGGCTATTGTCCCCACGCGGGCCCATTGCGGATTGGGGACTTCACACACATCTTTGAATTAATTCGCAGATGCGTGCAGGTTTCCTCACGATGTTTTCCTTCACCGAAAAGCACAGTGGTTAATTCAAATTGAATTTCGCACATAAATAATTACAGAGGTGCGAGCCGGAATCGAACCCCCGACCCTCTGCATGAGAGGCGGTAGGTCGAACCACTAGGCCACCACGGCTTTTTTACCTAATCTCTCGAAATCGAAAAACGCTGTGTCCAAGATTTCTTCCACCTTTACTTAAAAGAATAAAGCAATTGCTATCAATTCACTATTCTTAACAAATTAGCAAAAAAAGAACGATTTTTTAGAAATTAGACTGGGTTATGAACCTTTTCAAATCACCAAGTACGCTTTACTGGATGTGGCAACTGGACGACAGGTGCTGTCGGACAGCGACACGGGCGCGGCGCGCTTCGCCGTGCGCCCCGTGCAGGAGGAGGACGAGCGATCGCAGCCCTCCGACGTAAGCGCTTCCATTCGACCTTAGTCCTCGCCCCGACGAACATAAGTGTCGAATTCGCGATCATGATTCCGTCTTTAAAGATCTTTACAACATAAGAAACATACTCTTCTGGTTTTGGGAATCTACGTTGATAATGCCATAAATATTCTCAACCAAGTTATCAGTTTTAAGTACTTTTGTTTTAAAAGTTATGTTGCTTCCTCTTCAATTATGTTCGTTAGGACGATACCATTAGACCAAAATTCAAAATTAGCGCTTATACGGCCATTGAAAAACAGTTACAGTGAGAGTACGCTTAGTGTCGTGTGTGAGGCAGCACCACTCACAATCATTACTTGTGTAGTGTCTTGTCTTGTGCTTCATGATGTGCCTCGTTATGTATTTTTATCTTCCTTATGTCACTACAAAGTTATTAGTTAGTTACCTCATTTTATCTTCACACTAATTTCCGTTTTTGATTACAGCCATTGCAACCAACGGTAAACTTTCATAACTATTTGTTTCACGGCTTATATTTTTTTAGTATAAACATACCTAGTTACATTTTCGCTAAAGCTACTTAATTTAGTAGTTCATGACTGTTCAATTTCACATCATGATTTCATTTACTCAATCTACACAATGACCCAGTTCATTTACAAAGCTTTTCTTTTAAACTCTTTACTGGCCTTGTAATTTTGATGGAACCAAGGTATCTCTTAACGTTGAAACGCCTTGTGCTCCCTAGCTAACGCCCAAATCACCTATACACCAGGACGAGATGCCCCAGTCCGGGCCCGAGGCTCCGGGGCCAGAGAAAGACGCTGATGCGGAGTCGACGACATCATCTGGAGGCAGCGTCGCGGGACCCGAAATCACCGTCATCAGAACTCAGCCACCGGCTACACCAGCGAGGCAGAGAAGCTCAGAGAGCAATAGGACAGAGCCCAGTGAGGATAAGAAAGGTAAAATTATAGATTTGTCATATTTTTTGTAGCCCGTATTGCCCCTAATGCTAGGCAAAAATCTGCCTTTGAATTTTCGTCCTCCTACCGCATCGGTGAACTCTATTGTGTAGAAATAATCCACTCCATTATTGATTTTGCCCTTAATTCTTTCGGCAAATTTAAATGTAATCATCCCAATGCCAATTTATCTGGGTGGTTCACGCGATTTCAGTTCTTGGGATAATTTATTGGTATTAATACATTAACTAAACTTAATCTATCATGAAATTAAACATATTCTGCCAAATTATAGTTCTAATTGTGAAAGAACAATAATAATAATGCCTCATCAATCTATCATTCGAAAGGTCATAAAAGTTGCCAACTTTGTTCAAGTTGTTACCCACTGCCAGTGTGCAAAAAAGATTGTCTCTAGAGATAACTACTTGTTGAGGGTGTGAGAACTTCGGTCGACCTCTATACTATTTATATAAATTTATGATTAAAATTAGTACTATATATGTATATATAATAAATCTCCATAACACACACTCTCAGCGATTAGATGCAGGGAGAAAATGTTACGAGTATACATAGTGGTGGTAATTTTAACGGTAAGTATAATTGTCTTTTTCAACAGTTCCATCGGTAATTGACGATGCATTTTTGGAAGCCAACGAGCCTCCTTCAGACCTCGCAAGCCTGCGACCTAGGACCACTTCAGCCGGCACCAGAAGAACTGCTAACACTAGACGGTAAGTAGATTCAGTAGTACTGACATTAATCTATCTGATATCAGAAATCGAAGGAGTTAAAACTTGTGATAATTTGTTATTAGATATGCTGCAAAATTTACGGTTAGAAGATGATACTAGCAAAAACTTTATATATAAAAAAGTTGTATTGAATTGTATCAGCTAACAAAATAGGTTATTGGTAACTATAATTAAAGTTAATGTATGTAACGATGTATATACATACTATGAACTAACAACATAAAACGCGATGAAGGTCAAATTACAATAGTTAGAACAACGACCGGACAACGAACGGTTGCTAAGAAAAAAACACTTGCAGTAAAGGGGACTTTTAAATGAGGATAATTTCATGGCAGTGTGGGCGGACAATTTGCGGAATTACTTGTTGCCTCAATATGGCCAGTATGATCGAAAGGTGCCGTTACGACCTCCCCCTTGCCGTTTGCATATTGCCCTGATAATGTCGCTCATTTATAAGCCTTCTCAGAACACATTTGGCCACCGTTGCTAACATGCAACCTCGCAATTAGAAAGGTTCTATAGAACTAGTTTGTGTCGTTTGTATTAAGACCTTACACCGTGCACGTGTAAAGTTTAAATAACAATGGCCCACAATAAGTCAATAGGGACCTTTGTATTATATGCTACAAATAGGACTAGAGGCATCATAGCGTCCATCAGCATGATCATCAGTTCTACAATTCCTCTACCGTTCATTTATTTTGATTTCCTCATACAATTGGCTACTATATTGTTCAAAAAATACCATCGTTACAATTGTTTTAATTTTATTTTTTGTTACTTGCATCTGTTAGGAGACGGTTGTGGAAACAGTAAGTCAAATAGAGTCATTTGTCGGCTGGCTTAGCTTGTAAATTAGCGATGTAGTTAGTGGTAGTGCCTTGTATGATATAATATGACACATGACATGATACACAGATGAGAGATTTGATACATTTTTGTTGAATCTAGAGTACCTTCAGTAAGTTCATACCTAACTCTATCATGTAACTGTAATGAGTTTATACGTTAGTTCTATTATTGACTCCTCAACAAAAATGTACACATTACCTACTTATCATGCTGTACTCGTACGTATTAACTTATAGCTTACACACACAAGCTCACTTCACTGTTAACAAAGTCGCACTGTTATTTTACCGTCACTCACACATGTCAATTATCCTATATATATTTACGATACCTATGTGTAATAATATGTGTAAAACGCATATCTGTCGTATTTTGCTCATGTAGGTAACTTAACACTTAGCATATTTCGAAGAACGGTTTGATTCCAATGTATCTTTAAATACCACCTTGCGTCTAGCTTTCAATCTATCTATACACAATTCTGTCTAATTTTGGAGTAACAACTCAATGATATCTATACTATCAATCTTCAATTTCGTTAGACTAAGTTCACATTATCGTGCTGCACCGCGCGGTTCGAGTAGCGCGCGGTTAATGATAGGAAACTAATATTACCGTTCACATGGGCCCGCAGTAACATTGGTTTTCTTTTAACCGCGTGCCAGTCGCAGCGCGCGGTACCACTCGCTCTTATGAACTTAGCCTTATTCTTATCTCTAAGCAGAATTTGCATACAGTTTTACTTTTATTTTGACTGTCTGATAATATCACTTTTACCTACTAAACCCAAACACTGAACACAAGGTAAGCGCATCAAATTCCAATTTTATAATTCGGTTTTTTCAAAGAACAATAAAAAACTTAGCAACCAAGGATCCAGTTTTAATCACCTTCCCGAACACTTATCACATGCACATACACCTAGTTCCTTGTTTGTGTGAATTTGGGACGAGGGTGAAAGGTTTGTTGGTCTCCAGGCGGTCTGAAGGGGGCAATGACTGCGGTATGGGCGGGCACTATTCCACGCAGCACCTGGCGCCAAGGAGACAGCTCTCCCAGACGCATTCGGAGCCTGACAACTCCGCGGTGGACGCCGGCTCAGTGCACAACTCTGCTACTGGTAAGAGACCTAACTTACCAGCATTAAAAATGTGATGGGAACATGTGGACACAAATTTGTAAAGTCCTTTGGTACAGCTATGACAGGCGTAGCATACCTATCTTTACGTGCGTTCCCCGATCCAAAATTAGATTGTAATTTTAAAAAGTTTTTTTTTTTTTAAATGATGGTTGACTGAAAATTTTGTTACATTTTGTTTTGACATCATCTTGTCTAAGTAAATTGGTATTTACACTTTCGCTACCAGAGCTTGCTCATCGGACATAGTGCTCGAAGTAGCAAGTACAAAGCGGGAATTGTTCAGGATACGAGCACAATGCTCAGTTTGTGTACCTTTCTTCGTTTATCTCTTTTCACCCTGACCCTCAACCACAGAATATTTAATAGTACTACATAAAACACATATGATACATTGGTCTCAACTTCACATGATATATTGGTTTGTCAGCAGGCCAACAGTCCGGCTGGGAGGCGACAGGCGGAGCCACCGGCATGGGCTCCGGGCGCACGCGCGTCGGCGGCGGCGCTCCGCGCTCCCTGCTCCTTGCCATGCACGAATATACCAGCATCACGGACGAACTGGAGACTGTTTACGGGCTATTCTCACCGCCGCACACTCCGAGGTAAGATCTCCTTCTTAGCAATACTTGCTGTCTAGTCTTGAAGACAGCTACAGACTATTCTATAGATTCGGTTTTTTCTTTACTATCCAAGTCAAATAAATACACACCGTATATTGAAAAGACAATTTCGCCAACGTCAGGTATGGCCTACAGGCCGAGCAGTGTAAGGTTAGGGTAAATGCACGGTATAAAAGAAAAATCAGGTAAAAATGGGGAAGCTCACGCTACATAAAATTGTGTCATTTTCAATGTGAAATTTGAAGGTCTGCCTCAGCGTCGCTAATTTAGCGTAAGTATAATATGCCTATAATGTGCTAAATTGGCAACACTGAACCCCACGTGACAAATGCGCGCCCCTAGCTGCGCACCGGTGTCGGCGTTGGGTCTACACTGATCCTTTCCATCATTATAGCAATATGTCCTACCCGCCACTTTACTTTGTAATTGAAAAATGAAGACAACAAAATGTACAATTTTGCAATCCATAGAACTCCAATCACCTCTCGCCTCCTCTCACCGGCGCGTGCGGCGTCGCCGTCTGTGCGCCGGCGCCACGCCAGCGAGATGTCCAATCCCGAGTTCGCTCTCTTCATGGAGAAGGAACACCTTCGAGGCGCCGAGGAAGACGACTACATCATCATGGAGAACCTCATCCAAAGGCGGTAGGTCTAACGATGCGCGTTCATATTGCTTTTGTTTCATTGATCTGGCGGCTGGAGTCAAACCGTCAGATGTTTTTTGACAATGATTCCTGTTGATGGTTTAAATGGAACACGTCTTTGAGAATTTTGTCTTGGTCTTTCTAGGTTATTGCCATTCACAATATTATTTAACTTGGCTTTGGCAGGTCGTGTAGCGGCACTTTGTTTGTTACAAAGAACAGAAATTTGTAATTAATTAACAGTCCAAATACCTATTATAGGATTTGCGTCAAAATGTTCCTGAGGACTTAACCAATGTAAGTAAGTCGCCAGGAATTTATTTCGCTGTCAAAACATAAGGCATAAACATAAGGCTTCAGTTGGCTTCTGAAGACCCCGACGAACTTTTCGGCTTCAAAGGACCTTTGTCTTACAAGACGGTTTGACTTCGAAGTTACCAAAATGTATGTGCTTATCAAGTACTTAGTCTTTACTTGCAGTGAGAATGGTTCAAGCTTCTAGGTTAGAAGATCCAGCTGGTCTCGATGCTATGTGGGTAATGGTTTACTATGATAGCTGTTCAAATCTGGAGCGTACCTAGGAGTATCTTTAAATTGCTGGTTATCAGACATTCATTAAAATAAAATAGCTCGTTTGACTCGACGTTGCAAGATTTACATGAATTGAGTCCTAGGTTCGCTTCTATTCAAGCTTCGTGCATTCATACCAGCGGCTTCGCGACCATTTGTGCCGTCCGATCACGAAAGCGAACAGAACTTACAACACTCTCAACCTATAGCCTAGCATTCGAGTCTGTGCTGCACAGATATGACGAGGAAGCGGAGGGTGAGGGCGAGGGCGAAGTCAGTGGCATCAGCATCAGTGTATGCGTCAACACCAGCGGGGAGGAGCAACCGGGCGTGCCCCCGCAGACCTCTTCCCTGCTAACGGTCAATGACCGACGACTGCCGCACCAGAGGTAAGGTCAAGACAGATCGACATAATAATAGGTAGGTATATTCGTTGTGTCGTGTTGAACCAGGTTAGTATCAGACTGAAGGACGATTGTAACTTGAAAAATTACTCCTGTTATCGTACCATTTATTCATCTCAAAGTGATTAAAATAGCATCTTTCATTTGCTTTTGCATTACATTCCCATGAAAGTTTTAGCTGGCTGCTGGCAGATATACCTATGAGCTTGCTCTGCTGCTGTGCACGACTAAAGCTGAAGACTTGGAATTTTTTGTCTGATAAAAGTTTGTGTGGATACATAAAGTGCGAATAGTGAAATTTCAATAGATGAATTCTCAACATTTTTACTTACTCATCGTCAAGAAACGGACAGTTTAGTCCTCTGAGATAATCCAAAAGAAGAGTTTCAATACTAATATGTAAGTAAACTGAGTTGACAAACAAAAGTTGAAAAATTTTTAGGTTTTTTTTTGTAATTAAGTACGTACTTATTTTCAGTATGTTGATATGCTTTCAATGGAATAGGATAGACAAAGTTTTTGGAAGAGTCGTAAAATATATCTTTGTTTAACGCATTCACTGCCACCGACGCATATATGCGTTTTGCTGACTTTCCCGCAGTGCCTCGAACGCACATGTGCGTTGCAATGTTCCCTTAATGACAGATGTGGCACCTGGCGAAAGTTCGTAAAAAGAAGTGGCAGTGAATGCGTTAATAGACGTCGAAAACCTTTGCTTACCTAATTGCAATCTCGAAAAATATCATTTTTCTCTCCAACTATTAAGAACTCTGAGGAGGTCGTCGGCGATCGACAGCCGGGAGCTGCCGAGTCCGCTGCAGCCGCTGCTGGGAGACGAGGCCTGCGGCGAGGTGCTGCTGCCCGTCCCGCGGCAGCCTTCAGGTGACCTTTCCTTACACCCACTTGCACTAACAAACACTTGCACTACGAAACACTAGTGTTGAGCTACTCATACATGAGGCACCTCGTTTGTCACACCCTCGCACACTTCCAACACTTTCAACAAACTTGCACCACGAAACACATTGACAATGGTGAAATTAGGTAGAACCTATGCATGAAAAATGACAAAGTGATTTTTTGATTTTTTAGGGATAATCCTTATTTTGTACGCTAAAACTACGGGACGAAAAATCTATGAGATTTTCACTTGATACGGAATGTTTGTTGTCATCCATAAAAAATTGAGCATTTTTTAATTTTTCATTAAAGACCAAAGTTAAATAAGAAATGAGAGGTAAACTCATGTACACTCTTCTTGACGATTAAATTAAGAAAAGAAAACAATAAAAGCCTAAAGCTTAAGTGTTTTCTATTTTCATGGGAGCGATCGTTACGGATCCTTTTTACACCTTTTTTCGTTCAATTTAATGGCCCCGTCCTGGCACTCCATTACCCGATTGTTTCTGCCCCATATATTTGCGACACGTCATTAACAACCCCATAGCTTGTCAGTTTTAGAGCGGCTTTATAATTCGAGCCTTTCAGTAGAAAAATGATCACTTAAGTACATTACGACATTTTACGATATTATTTTAAAGATGGGTAACCAAATATCGTGTACGGTGTAATGAGTGTGTGAGTTGTCAAAAATAAACCGATCTATTTAGGTGTTGAAATTTTAAAACGGTGATAAAATATTCAGCTGGCAACAATGAGAAGAAAAAAGTGAGCATAATCCAATAGGAATATTGTCTACTGAATTCCTGACCTAGTTATGCCATCCATTGACAACAGGTTTGGCTCAGTTGGTAGTGACCCTGCCCACTGTTCCGTCTGTCTCGGATTCGAATCCCGCTCGGGGCAAACTTTGTTTGATGAGCACAAATGTTTGTACTCGAGTCATTGATGTTTAGTATTTATATATGTATGTATTTATCTATATAAGTATTTATATCGCTGTCTAGCACCTATAGTACAAGCTTTGCTTAGTTTGGGGCTTGGTCAATTTCTGTGAAATTTTCCAAGACATTTCTTTATAATTTACTAGCTTCTGCCCGCGACTTCACCCGCGTGGAATTCGGTTATCGCGTTCCCGTGCGATCTATGCGTTTTCCGGTATGAAAAGTAGCCTATGTCCTTTCCCGCAATCCCAACTATCTCCATGCCAAATGTTATCTCAATCGGTTCAGCGGTTGAAGCGTGAAGAGCTAACGGACAGACAGAGTTAATTTCGCATTTATAATCTAATATTCGCATTTATAATTAAATTCTTGTGTCACAGTGTTTGTAACCAAACTCCTCTGAAACCGACCGACCGATCGACCGATTCTTATGAAATTTCGGGTTTATGTTCAGTAGGGCTGGGAATAGGACGTAAGCTATTTTTCATACGCAAAAAAAATATTAAAGTCCGCGGGGTCAGCTAGTATTAGTATATATTAGTATGGATATTATATTAGTATGGATTTATTTTATTCTGTGCAGGTGACACGAACGCGTCCAGCGACTTGTCACTGTCGCACATGGTGAGCGAGAACCTGCCGCCGCGGCCGTCGATCGTGCTGGACTCGTCGCAGCTGCCGCGCCAGCGCTCCGCCGAGCAGCCGCCGCCGCCCGGGCCCGCGCGCCCCGAGACCATGTGCTAACTGGTCAGTTACCAACACTACAGCCCTTTGGTCTTAATAAACGGTGAAAAGCCATGTGATGCACCTTGTAAAATGAGCATGATTCGCAATAAATGATATGAATATGAATATAACTGGTCACTTACCACCACAACAGCCCTTTTTTCTTAATAAACAGTATAAAAATCCATGTGCTAACTGGTCAGTACTACAGCAACAGCATTTGGTCTTAATAAACGGTGAAAAAGCCATGATCTAAGTGGTCAGTTACCACCACAACAGCCCTTTTTTCTTAATAAACAGTGTAAAAGGCCATGTGCTAACTGGTCAGTACTACAACAACTGCATTTCGTCTTAATAAACGGTGAAAAAGCCATGTGCTAAGTGGTCAGTTATCACCACTTTATGAACGTCGTCTTACCAAGAGCGTTTTAGCGCTCTGCCTAGACCAATTTGTGCTAACGTTGATATAAATTCTTTCTTTTTTTCCAGATCGCAGCAAGTGTACCATCGAACATCATCGCAAGGAATCATCACCCGTTTAAAACAAATACAATTGGAAAAAAATGCGAAAAGAAGTATTACCGTAATCATAATAATAGAACACCAAATATTACTTGTTAGTTAAAGTTAAACTTAACATTTTCGAAGGGTTTTCCAGCTTTTGAGGAGGGCGTTTTGGAAACACTTTTCAACGTTACCTTTCTTATTGATGTTCTTGACTGTCTGTCCGCGTAATTTAGCATTAGACTGAAACTAACTCTATTCTAAAACTAACCATATCCTTTGTAAACTTCGAAACGTAATAGTTAGAACGTCTTGTAATTAACTCGCTGTATATTAGCTAAGTGTTGGTTTAGTCCCATCAGAATATGGTCCAAAGCATGCGTTTCCTACTTAATTATTCGCAACTTAAATATAAGTGTACAGATTGTTCAGGCGGTGTATGAACTTAGGCAACATGTTCCACACAAATACAGAATGTAACTTATGTAAATAACAACCCGTTTAAAACAATTTTCCAGGCAAAATACATATAAAATGGCTACGTTGCATTTTACGTTTAAACAAGCCTAAAAAATACACTTAAGATATATAGGAAACATGGCGTACAAATATCGTGAGAGAAACATGTGTCCATCATCTTGTTACTCACAGATGCCTAGTACAATACGAATAAGCCACCATATCCGAAAAAAGAAAAGAAAATCGGTGAATGTTTAGACGAATTCAACTTCGAAATTAGTTATAAAAAGAGGTTTTTGTAAGTGCTTGAGAGAAGAATATCGACAATACACACAGGTCGGGCCCGGCCGGCGTGGAACTGAGACTTAAGTGTAGGCTAGATGTATGGTTAGACCGGTTTACTGTATACACAGCTCAACTCCCTTTAGTCCGTTATTCACGTTACGTAGTAAACGTAGATATTTTTCTGTATTTGTTAGCCACGAAAAAATTTCTTGTTTGGTAACCAAGGTTCGTAACCAGTTACGAAACACGATTATATTGCTGTGGAACACATAAGCATTTTACAATATTATTGTTTCGTAACTGATTAAATCAATTAATATACATGAAGACATAAACATGAAGATTTCCTACGATTACATTATGATGAAAACCTCGAATTAAAACAACTTTGTAAATATTTAATGGTTAAATATTTTTGGTCATAACAAACATTTTTTCAACATCAGGTACATTACATTTGTTTTTCTTAACTGGTTACGAAAAAAGAAAATATATTCCTGTTGCGTAATTGGTTACGAAACTTTGGTTACAAAGATGGACTAAAAGAATTTGGCACCTCCTCGCCTCGGCTCGTCCATATAGGTACTTAAAATGAAGAATACTAACCGCGCAAGGCGAGGTAGTGTCGTATCGAGTTGATGAGGTTATCTGTGACGCTTTTTTCCTGTTATTGCTAGCTATTATATAACCTGCCAATACTTATTCATCCATTTGAGCACCAAAGTACCTACGTGGAAAAATGCGTTTACGATTATTCACACAACATTTTATTTAAAAAGCTTACAGCAATCTGACTGAAATCTATTGATTTTTATATGATGTATTATATAATTGTGACACAAAATTAACCATTTTAAACTGTTTTGTTATAATTAATTTCTTATTGAATGAAATTACATATTTAGGTGTGATTTTTCGAACGCATGGAATATTTACTTATACTCGCGGCTAAAAATACTTGGAGTTTAAAGGACCATGCGTCAAAATGGGCCTGAAACCAACCGCATTGAGAGTTATGTCAATAAATAGGTCTTAAAATCTACTTTATTTCATTATATGGGCACAAAGCCGAATTCCATTGCAGAACTAAGATATTTGTATTTTAGTCACGGTGAGTACGAGCTACGATAAATGCATTCGGAGAATATTCATATTCTGGAGGGTAGGTATTGAGCAAACCCAATTTAATAAATGAAGGTAGGGATATTGACCGTTCCATTAATTATTCGTTTGGTGTCATTTCTTGTTGAATATCGTGTTTTACCAATATAATTTCGATTTAATATTATTTCGAGTCGTTTAAAACCTCTTCTACCTAGGTATCTATTCTTAAGTACCTATCTCTATCTTAAAGAGAACCTGTTTTTTAATAGATCTTATTTACTCTGACTGAAATATAAATATCTGAGTTCTGCAATGGAATTCGGCTTTGTGCCCATATAATGAAATAAAGTAGATTTAAAGACCTATTTAATTACTTAAGTTTCAGCTCTGTTGGTTTCAGAACCAGGCTCCATACAAAGTTGCCCATGGTCCTTTGCTAAGTACTTATAATTATGAAGTATTATAAGTATCATTATATTTGCAGTTTTAAATTACTGATTTTTATTTTATTTACCTACTTTAATGTTCAAGCAGCTTTTTAAAGGATTTAAATATATTAATTCTTGAAATAGCACTAAGTTCGCATCCCCATGGTCATCACAATGTGTTCAATTGTACCAAATATTTCGTGAAAATTTACAGTTTTATTATTATTTGCAATAAAATTGAATATCTTTGTATATAAAGTGAATATCAGTTGCGTATATACATATAGGTACCGTACGTTAAAGGATATTACTGTTTATATTTTTATCTTAATTATAATGATAGTCTAATATGCAATAAAATTATTATTTTATTAATAAAAAGATCGCATATCATCGTGTTGATAAATTTATCAAAAGATATTAATAAAATAGAAGCAATAATGTTGTTCAACAATATCAAAACATAGGTACTTGAAAAAATTAGTTTAAATACCGAAGAAAAAATATAGAATCTCACTCTGCATATTACGATTCATCAAATTTTATAAATTATCTAGATATCATTTATGAGCTGAGAATTAATTCAATGTTTCGTACCACTACATTAAGTTTACCAATTATTTCTTCGGAATAAGCTTTAGTTTAATAAAAAACCAGTGTTAATTCAAAAGTATAATTATACCTGTGGCCCTCCTAACCAGTAACAGACCTATCTTTGTGATGTTATCATGAAATCTTGAAAGGGGCGGTAGGTACTCAACTCACTGGAAAACTCATAAAAGCCAAATAAATCTTCAATTAGGCACTAAAAGACATCGTAAACTACACCCACTTATTCGTCTATTCACCTAAGAAACTCGTCTTTCTGCACACAACTACAAACTACAACCATAAATACTCCCACAGTAATGTGTATGTAGTACTGTTCAAAATGTAGGATTTACAATTTCTACTTTTCGTACTTAGGTTTTTTTAAACTGTGCATGCCACTTTTTAGCTGTAGAAAAAAGGAACTTGAGATTTAGTTTTGGATGTATTTGAATGGAGGGTATGGATATTCTTACATATAAATTCCAACATTTATTTTAACCTGTAAATCATGTGCAATATTTATTTAAAGAAAAAAGGTTTGACAGTAGTACGTATCATTGTACTTATGAAAATCAATTTTAAATAATGAAATTGAAATGAAGTTGTGTGACTGTATATAAATATTAACATTTTTAATGTTGTTATTTTATACCGCTGTAGGTTTTATGTAAGAGTGACGGCCGATGCTTGAACGCACGTTTCGTACTTAAAATTAAATCTTCCTTAATTTTAAATCGAGCACAATGTTTTTTGAATCTAAATGATTTGTCCTTTTTGGGATCTTTCGTATAGACTTGTTTCCATTCTAACTCTTCATTCTCAGAGTGATAGTAGTTCATCTGTGTTATAAACATAATGTACAATAATACAATAAATAAATATATTTGTGATATAATGAATTGTTTTATTTGTATCATATAAAATAATAGGCTTACAATCTGCTTACATTGCGGCGCACAGCGGAAAAGCTCTGTGTGCGTGCTGTATCCAGGTGGCGCTTCTATCTCTATACAGGCTCAATACGCAGCGACATTTAGCATCACATTTTGTCCTTATTTCGGGTGTACGCTGGTTTGTAGGGGCCACCTACCCCACCCATTCTAAATAATGTATAAATAAGTAGTCAGAAATTATTTTTTATCCTCTATACATTGACACATAAATAAAACTAGCTTTTCCCCGCAACTTCGTATGCGCAGAAATATTAAAAAGTAAAATCCCGATTTTTCCCGTTCCCATAGGAATTTTGCAAAATCCTTTCTTAGCGTATGCCTACGTCATAACATCTACCTGCATGCCAAATTTCAGCCCAATCCGTCCAGTGGTTTGGGCTGTGTGTTGATAGATCACTATGTCAGTCAGTCAGTCACCTTTGAGTTTTATATATTTAGATTGACACCGTTATTTAGACTGTTGCTTTGACAGTTTGAGCGGTTATATTTACAATTTGGATCTTTTAGGTTCTTAAGGAACAATTTACCTTATTAAAATATTATAGCTGCTTATAATTACCTATGACTTACAAATAACAGTTATCAGTCAAATTCAGTTCATCACAAAAATTCTTGTTTGAAGCAAAATATTGCCAAAAATAATAAATAAATATTACCAAATATATAGAGGAAAAACGAACTGTTTTTCAACTGCATTTGCTGTTTTTTAATATCCGTACAGTAACTCTCAAGTTTTCATAAATAAAAATAAAATGATAAAAAATATTTATTTGAGTCACTTACATTACATCTAACATATACATAACAAATACAACATCAGGGTCCTGACCACCCATACAGGTAGACAGCGAAAACTTTATCATCCCAAAGTTGTTATAGCGGCAACAGAAATACCTACATCATCTGTGAACATTTTAACTGTCTAACTATCACGGTTCAAGAGATACAGCCTAGTGACAGACGGACAGACAGACAGACATACGAACTGATAGCGGAGTCTTAGTAATAGGGTCCCGTTTTAACCTTTGGGTACGGAACCCTAAAAAGAACAAAATTCTCGTTTCGTAACACAGGTTCGTCATCAGTTACGAAACAAGCTCTTGTAACCGGTCACGAAAAAAGAAAATAACTTCAATATTAATTTAATTTAATTTAAGTATCTAAGAATTGTTTTATCAATTTCTCACATGAACGCAAAATTATCTTACATTGTGCATGTTGATTTCATTCAAGGTTTTCATCTACTCTATCGTTATGTTCATGTTTATGTGGGAAATTGATGATGATGACCAATTTAATTAAACTAAGGTACTTAATTTTACTAAAGTCAGCTCACAAATGATTTGCCTCAGACTAATATAGGCTGTAGCTTAAAAACGGAGCTATGTTTTTTCTTATGTGGGGTACTGGCTACTATTAGCCATACCAGAAATAGCTACGGGGATACTTGATAAATTAGTTAGGTTTTGGGCTTTTAGTAGTAGCCCATGGGTTTATTGTAGACCTGTCTGAATGGGTTGGACTCTGGCTCAGAGTAGAGGATCCACCCATAAGTGACTCTGAACCCTCGTTGTTATCATAATTGTAATCAATATTTTTTTCCTGGTAGTAATCTGGTACAGTACTGGTGGGCGAATTGTTCCACGAGCCCTTCGAATTGATGTGATTATTCTGATTGTTCAAGTTATTCTGGCTGTTTTGATTCATCAGGTTATTTTGACTGTTCTCAGCCGTCTGGTAGTTCTGATTGTTTTGGTAGTTTTGACTGTTCGTTTCCATTTGGTAGTTCTGATTATTCTGATAGTTTTGTTTGTTCCGATCCATCTGGTAGTTCTGATTGTTCTGGTTGTTTTGATTGTTCTGATTAATGTGTTTGTTTGAAATGTTCTTATTCTTCTGGTTGTTTGAATTGTTATGATCCATATGGTTGCTTTGATTCATCTCATAGTCCTGATTGTTATAGTTCTTCTTATTGTTCTGATTGTTCTGGTGGTCCTGATTGTTATAGTTATTCTTATTTTTCTGATTGTTCTGGTGGTCCTGATTGTTATATTTAATATCAGTGTTCTGGTAATCCTGACTGTTATGGTTGTTGTTATTGTTGTGATCCATATGGTAGTCCTGATTTTTATAGTTATTCTTATTGTTCTGATTGATTGTATAGTCCTGATTGTTATGGTTGTTTTTATTGTTTTGATCCATCTGATTGTTATAGATGTTCTGATTAATATATTGGTTTGGATTCTTATGATCCATGTAGTTGTTTTGATTGTTCTGATCCATTTGATATTCCTGATTGTTATAGATGTTCTGATTAATATGTTTGTTTTGATTGTTATGATCTATATAGTTATTTTGATTGCTCTGATCTATCTGGTAGTCCTGATTGCTATAATTATTCTTATCATTCTGATTGATCTGGTAGTCCTGATTACTATAACTGTTCTTGTTCTGATTTATCTGGTAGTCCTGATTACTATAACTGTTCTTATTGTTCTGATTGATCTGGTAGTCTTGATTGTAATAGTTGTATCTATTGTTCTGATTGATCTGGTAGTCCTGATTGTTATAGTTCTTATTGTTCTGATCCATTTGGTAGTTCTGATTGTTTTGGCAGCAGCACGAGTCTACACGATTTACAAGCCCATTATACAGGCTTAATGTGGATTCGAAGGACTTCACCAGTTCTCTTGTGAAATGTATGCCATCCACAATCTTCTCTAAAATCTCTTGCCGTGATGGTGGGTTATATATGTTAGCTGGAAACCAAAAATCGAAATTGAAATCACGTTACAGTTATCGGTCCCCATCTTTAATACATCGCTAGAAGTTTTCGTCTGTGGCCTTGTAGGTAAGTCCGCAACGGATGAAACAATTTTGATTTAGTTTTTCTTTGTTTGTTGGATATAAAGCTGAGTTGATCGAGATTGTTCTTAGCTACGTTTGAAGTAAAACAGTTTAGTGGCACACAAATATCGGGGTTTTCTTTTAATTTTAAATTTACAGTTATCGAATGTAGGTAATATAGTTGTAATTTTTCATACATTAAAGGTGCTATTTCGAGGCCAGCGATCGATCGCAACCGCGATCGACCAACTGATGCGTATGGCCGTAGCGGCCATTAGTCGTTGTATGAGAATATATGGAACCGCTGGCGTCGTGGTTCAACTGCTATGTGCAACTGGTTATAAGTATCATGGGAACGTGGAAATAGAGATTACTAGCCACTGCCCGCGACTTCCCGCTCGTGTAATTCGGTTATCGCATTCGCGCGGGAATTATGCGTTTTTCCGGAATACTAAGTAGGTAGTATCTGTGTCCTTTACCGGGAGTCAAACTACCTCCATACCAATTTTCATCGATATCGGTTCAGTGGTTTAAGCGTGAAGAGACACAGAGAGACAGAGTTACTTTCGCGTGAAAATAACATGTTTAATATTCAGTGAAAATTCACGATAAGCATATTTACCATCAGCCAAGGTCGCTGTTAAAAATAACAAAAGGACGTACAGTAGCATCGTCGCGAACAAACTTTGTAAGGCTTACCGTGTTACAGCATACTTACTTCTTTTTATATCCATAAATAAAATAACATCTTACATAAAACAAGCCGTGGCTAATCTGCCTCGTGTTAATATTTTTAGTAATTATGATTTGACTAGGCAGGCACGCTAGATGTTCAAAAAGTGCCACAGCCAAGTTCGTATCGAATATCAGTAAATTAATGCAATTGCACTTTATTAGGGCAATAGTGATTTTAAAATCTGTTTTTTTATTCTCCCAATAAACTAAAAAAAATTACCACCAATTAAAGGAGGCAAAAACGTTACCTAATCATTTCAATATAATGTCAATTTTTTTGTTTATTATGTTCGTTTGTTTTGTTTGGCCTTGCTTCACGTACGTTAGGTACAATTACTTATTCTGTGCTTCACGTCAAAACATTGAATTTGGTGCAGAGATAGTATGAGACTCCGTAAATAACATAGGACAGTGTAATTTATTTCTATATTTCCACGGCACTGGGTTTTCAACTGGGAAAACGAATTTTAATTAGAGATGAGCCGACTAGTCAACGATTAGTCGGGAAAGCCCGCGGGAACTATGCGTGGATAAAAATTAGCCTATGTCCTTTCCCGGGACTCGAACTATCTCCATACCAAATTCATCCAAATCAGTCAAGCGGTTGAAGCGTGAAGAGGTAACAGACAGACAGACAGAGTTACTTTCGCATTTATGATATTAATATGGATATTATTATTATTTAATATTTTTCTAGCACAAGCAAATTATGGTGTGGAAAAGTTAGTCTGCTCGATCAGGAAGTTAGCAAATCCTATGATCGGCATTGCCGACTAGTCGGCCGATTAATCGGCAAATTGAAAACCGATTAGTCGGCTGACTGGCCAGTCGGCAAAATCCGTAGTCGGCCCATCTCTAATTTTAATACCTACTAGTGTAAATAACCCAGCTTTCTTTTATTCCATAGATCCTGCACCCCGCTCCTTTTTTTGTGGATGTACAACTCGCTCTGTCTGGACGGCTAGTCCAAAATAGTAGATTGTTTATCAAGGGACTAAAACAAGCCATTAGGACACGAGATGTTTAGCCACCCGAGCGGAGCGAGGGTGGCTATAGTTCGAGTGTCATTATGGTTGTTTAGTCACGCGTTAAACACTCTGCTTTTCACTTCGAATGCGAGGAAAAAAAACGAAGTTCCATACAAAATTACGATATTTATTATAACAAAGTAGATAACCGGCTACTTCCCGATGACCTAGAATCATGAAATTTGGCCAGAAGCAAGGTCTTACAGGACACGTACAGGAAAAAATCTGATAACCATAAATATTATATATTTTGGTGCAAAAACAGCCAATTTACTAATACAAACTTATCATTTGCGGTTGGCGCAGTAGCCGTGTCTACTTCAGCAACCGCAAATAATAAGTTTGTATTGTTAAATTTGCATCATCAAGTTTGTAGGTACGGAACCCTCGGTGCGCGAGTCCAACTCGCACTTGACCTGTTTTTTTATCACGTGACGTTTTGAATGATATTTAGCCAACAGATTCAAAATATTTTAAAACTAATTGGGTCATGCATTATTAAATGTATTCACTTTAAATAAAACAAGATTCATAGGTATTCGTAATCATTAAATCGTGTTTCACGAAATTAAATCGTTTTTTCACGCCCTAGAAATTGTCTAGGTTCACTCTTCCTTTCACAAACTCTGTGGTTGGCTGTTTAGGCGGGTTTCCAATGTCAATTAAAAAAAAATACTTTAGTCCCTAGAGACTAAAAAAGAGCTTTAGTCCCGATGTGCAGAGACTAAAGTAACATTTTAAGAGCATGAGAAGTGAAAAGTATAATAGACGAATAGAAGTCCAAAGACTACAATATTAAGGCTCATTTACATGCAGCAGTGTTTACACACTCGTCCTGCCCATTTCCCTGCCCACTTCATAGACATAGACATTTATTTCTCAATATCAAATTACAGCATATTTTACATGTCAAAATAAGAGAATTTTACATTGAGATCGTCAGAAAGAATACAAAATAAAAATAAAATGAAAATCAGGAATAAAATGTTTCACCGTTAGGATCGTCTTTTCATACCAAAATAAGAAATAATGTTAACAAGTAATAGGATTAATGGTACAATTGGTATGTCAAATTATATATTACAAATTTATAAATCTAAGTCCATGTATTCTTTAACAGAATATAACGGATGTTCCAACAAAAGGTTCTTAAGTTGACGTCGAAACACCACGTCAGACGGTTCACTTTTTAGCTGTGCGGGTAGACGCTTCCCTGCTCACTTCGGCTGAATGTAAATCTGGTATTAGATAAGTTTCAATTTAAGTAGTAATTCGGAACTTGGACGTTTTTCACACCGCAGACATTTTACAATCACGTTCATATTTCCAATTTTCACCTCGCAATTTCTAAATTTGTCTAACAGTTTACGCATTAAGTAGTAATGGGAAAACATTATTTCTAATTTCTGATAAAGTAACTATTGGGCACCAGGGGCTATATCCGAAGTCTTAAATAAATAGGGACAGGGAGATTCGGAGATTCCCTATAGCATCGCTCACGCGTCACATCTCCCTGTCCCTACTTAAGACTTCGAATAGAGCCCCCGTGCGACCGATTGTTGCTCGGATAAAAAGACTCACAATGAATTTGTCCAGGTTGAGACTGCTTAGATCGATTTGTCGCCCCCGTAACCACATTCTAAATTTCGACCAAAGAGTTACAGCCCTATCTGAGATTTTTTGTATAAATAAATAAATACATATATTCAGATAGCTCTAGATAGGGTATAAGATATTAAAGTTCGATTTGATTTTTACGTAAAGACAAAAGTTTTTTCTCAAACATGCTCGGAAATGTTCGTGTTACTTTCAAAAAAGAAGACGCGAGGCTGTCCATTGCCGGCCTTGGCCAGCAAAAACATTATTGTCGTGTGTGTTTTTTTTTAATTCGCTTGCTATTTGAGACACCTCTTTAGAGAAACTGACAAATCCATAGAGGTAATAAGTACAACTTCCATGGCCAAATCATTCACGATCATGCAAGTAGTAAATACTGATGTGGGGTAAGTGCGCCTAAATTTATTTCGCCCCTATGCCTTGTAAACAGCCAACCACTAGTTGAGTAATATTTATAGGTTTCGATATATTTATGTTAGGCGCACTTATCCCATCCTGGCGCACTTGCCCCGAAACTGACAAATTAATGGAGGTAATAAGTACAACTTCAATGGCCAAATCATCCACGATCATGGAAGTAGTAAATACTGATGTGGGGTAAGTGCACCTAAATTTATTTCGCCCCTATGCCTTGTAAACAGCCAACTACTAGTTGAGTAATATTTATAGGTTTCGATATATTATTATTTATGTTAGGCGCACTTACCCCATCCTGGTGCACTTACCCCGACTGACCTTACGTATTTCCTCGCTGTTTGAGAAAAGCATTATATACCCTAGTAGCATTTTAGGTAGGCATTTTGTTGGGCCTCTGTTTACAGCTCCGTTGGCCAACCGTCACACTTGGCCGTTTTATTATCGTTATTTCTACAAAACTACCCAACGTTGGTCCACTCATGTCGATACATACAGAGGCCCAACGAATATTTTTTACCACTAGCCAACTGTGTTTAGGAGTTTTTTAGTGTAGGGATTCCGTTGCTTTTACAACCAAATCCCAACCTATTTTTTTTTTATTGTAGGGCTTTCGTGCCTTTCGTTACCGCATTCTAACAGTGTTAATGCATACCATGGGCCAACGTGTGAATAAGGTTGTAGGTTTCATGTTAGTACTGTTATGTAGGGCCAATATAAAATTTACAATATGGGCCCAACTGCCATTTCTTTTTGTAGGGCCACCTCAATTTTACAATGTAGGGCCTACATGGAAATGTAGATGTAGGGTATGTGCTACTTTTGTCATGTAGGGCCGATATAAGATTTACACATTGGCCCAACTGTTATATGGTTTTGTAGGCCCAACCCACTTTTTGAGATGAAGGGCCTGCGTGTAAATTTAGATGTAGGGCATGTGTTACTTTTGTCATGTAGGGCCTATATAAGATCGACACATTGGGCCAACTGTTATATGGTTTTGTAGGCCCAACCCACATTTTGAGGTGCAGGGCCTGCGAGTAAATTTAGATGTAGGGTACGTGTTACTTTTGTCATGTAGGGCCGATGTAAGACTTACACATTGGCCCAACTGTTATATGGTTTTGTAGGCCCAACCCACTTTTTGAGATGAAGGGCCTGCGTGTAAATTTAGATGTAGGGTACGTGTTACTTTTGTCATGTAGGGCCGATGTAAGACTTACACATTGGCCCAACTGTTATATGGTTTTGTAGGCCCAACCCACTTTTTGAGATGAAGGGCCTGCGTGTAAATTTAGATGTAGGGTACGTGTTACTTTTGTCATGTAGGGCCGATGTTAAGACTTACAACAATGGCCCAACTGCCATTTCGTTTTGGGGGCCCACCTCCCTTTCTACTATGCGAGGGCCTACGTTTTAATATAGATGGAGGGCACTTGTAACTTTTAGCATTAGAGCCGATGTAATATTTACAACATGGGCCCAACTGCTATTTCGTTCGGTAAGCCCATCACTTTTGTGGTGGGCCTATAATACGAAAAATCAGTTTGAGCTCGTGTTATAAACCTTGCATCGGCACTACATGACAAAAGTTACACTCACTCTACACCTACATCACACAGGCCCCTTACAGCGTAAAGTTTGGAGGGTTCATAAAACTAAAAAGCAGCTGGGTCTATGTTGTAAATGTAACATCAGCCCCACGTGACAAAGTAATACATAACTTACAATACATAGACCTATATAAAAGTAACAATAAATATATCTGTGCCTTATTATTCGTGAGAAACCAACAAATGCTTTTCTTTTATCTATGACTACCCAGTAATAACTGATTAGCCTAAGAGTCACCATTATATGTAGTACCTAATAACAGGTAATGAAATTATGTGAAAACGTATGTCATGCACTGCACTATACACTAATATTATTCAAGATAAAATATGAATATTATGATAGTCAGATATTGAAGTAATAAAGAAAATAAAGCATTATGTTTGGAATCGTGATTTTATTATATACTTATAAAAACAAATCAAATCAATGACCATGTCATAGAGTTTAAATTATGTTGATTGTTGACTTATGTTGATTAGGCACTGGTCCCACCGCGAGCGAGTAAACTATGAGCTATCGGCTATAGAAACTAACAAAAGATAAGCAGAAGCATGTAAATAAAAGAGACGGCGATGTTTATAGTTACTCGCCCAGCGGTGAACTATCAATATCGCCGTGTCTCTTTTATTTACACGGGAGTGCTTATCTTTTGTTCGTTTCTATAGCCGATAGCTCATAGTTTACTCGCTCGCGGTGGGACCAGTGCCTTAATGTATTGTTTTAATATTTTTATTTTAAGTGATAGGAATCTAATAGTACATTTCTCAAACATGCAATGAAATATTGATATTATGTTCTTCTTATTAGCCTGGGAAGTATCACGTTTCAGGCGCGGCTAGACAATTGGTCTATAATGAAATTTCATACAAACGTTGCAGGCCTAGGCCGGCAACTCACTTTTTTTAAATTTCCATTTGATATATTTGTGATACAGCATCTTGGCATTCCGCCATTTAAAAAAAGCTACAAGCAATTTTACTCTATGATTTGCTGACATTCTGCCAATACAGCTATTAAAAAAACATGAACTATATTTGCTACATAGGTATCGCTGTTTTATTTATGTAAAAAAGACAAAATATATTATACATAAAATATTTTTATTTATTTATTTCATTGCATAATACGAGGATAGTTACGAGGCCAACAACTTCCGTTCCCCGCCGATGTATGTATAGTGCTTTTCTCAAACATGCAATGAAATAAATAAATAAAGTAATATTTTATGTATAATATAAAACAGCGATACCTATGTAGCAAATATAGTTCATGTTTTTTTAATAGCTGTATTGGCAGAATGTCATAGCAAACCATAGAGTAAATATTGCTTGTAGCTTTTTTAAATGGCCGAATGCCAAGATGCTGTGTCACAAATATATCAAATGGAAATTTAAAAAAAGTGAGTTGCCGGCCTAGGCCTGCAACGTTTGTATGAAATTTCATTATAGACCAATTGTCTAGCTGCGCCTGAAACGTGATACTTCCCAGGCTAATAAGAAGAACGTAACATCAATATTTCATTGCATGTCTGAGAAAAAATATTTACCATCGTATTCTGTCGGAAGAAGTTCGTATTTATCTCCTTGTCTCAATTCGCTTCAGACGAAACCAAATACAAACTTTTCCGACAGAATGTGCACCTTATCCCGGGACACTGTATATTATTCGGTAGCTTTGGACGTCATGAAAAACGAGAGATCGCACAAAGTAGGAAATCGTACTAATCAGTGGGTACAGATCTTAACTGGTTACTACTATCAATATTACACATTGAACCGACATTATTAAATTCTTGTCTTATTTGCGATACTGTGGCGGCAATTTTTCTCCGTTTAGTTCTTTTCGATGATTGTGGTGTTAGCGGTTCTTCTCTTTTCTCTGCCTCCATCGCGATCCTTTGTGAACCGGAACCAATTGCTGATGCAAGTGTTTATTTCGGCATCCGTCGCCAACTCAGATATCTTGTGACGACGGGCTGCTCCTGCACAAACACCAACAATATTAATGATATTATTTAAGTCAACTTCCGTCCAAGTACTCCGTGAACAATCGCAATGAAAATAGGTACAGGTACACACAGGCAGAATATATGTCAGGTTTTAATACTTTCGGATAAAAGTCGTCAAAATCAAAACAAGGAGTTCAAAATACCCGTAAAGCCGAAAGGGGATGAAATGATCCCTTATAAAGAGTCAATTTATAATATTTAAAGACCGTAATAGTAATGTACTGTATTACTGTATTTTCCTTCCTGTTTGGCCCTATTGTTGACTGGTAGAGAATGCCTTTAGGTATTAAAGGCATTAAGTCCGCCAATTGTATACGTTTTGTATGTGCAATAAAGTTTAAATAAATAAATAAATACATAACGCCAAAAAAAAATTCATTTAAAATTTCATTTATGTGATTAAAGAGTAACTAAGCAGAGCGGTCAAAATCATGTAACTACATTTTTACCTAATATCCGTGGAACGACAAAGACTGATAATAACAAAATGACTACAAGTTTGAAACTTACAAGATTTTAAAAGATCTAAAGTAACATAGCAACCTAAACTAACACTTCTTTTTTCGTAAATAACATGAAACAGGAACTGCAACATGGTTTTTTTATAAGAAATCTAAACAAATATAATCAAAGAAATTTTAAGGCAAAAGAATTATTGGGGATTTTTTCGTCATGTCATTAAAATAAAACAATCTGAATCTTTATTGATTCGGCTTGCGTCGTACAGCTGGAATCATTTTGAAGAAGACCCCTTTGAAAGATGTCCCCAAATTAGGTAAGGTTCCTTTAAGTTTGTACGGAACCCTCGGTGCGCGAGTCCAACTCGCACTTGACCGGTTTTTATTTTACTGAGATTGTCAGTGTGTGTTGAAGATTATTAGTCACAGGAAGCGAGTGGCACAAGACCGGTCTGAGTGGCGAGCCTTGGGGGAGGCCTATGTCCAGCAGTGGACGTCTTTCGGCTGAAATGATGATGATGATGATATGAACCAGTGCCTTTTATTTATCAGACCTAATTAATATTGGTTTACTCTCCCTCCGTCTTACTTTTGAAAAATTTATTGTATTTTTTATGGGCAGTTTATTATTATTTTGTAACATCGTGTATACATTTTCATGATTTACCTTTGATGACATTTACAACGTTGAGATTCTTCAAGGCAGTCTTGTTATTTTTACCGGTCCAATTGCAGATCAGGGCCAGGTCATTGGTAAATACTTTTTCTAATATTCGTCTAATTATTGCAGAGGTTTTGTGACCCCCAACAAAACTTAAGTAGTTTTCCTGCAAAGAAAGTTTTATAGATTATTCTTTGAACTAAAATTAACAGTAACAGATCACATTTTACATTAAAAGGTGGAACAAGTAGGATAGATCTAATGTGGGAGGACTACTGACTGCTTTTCTTGTAAAGGGTTAATTAAAGTTTTAAATTTAAATTTATTCTTTTTTTCTTTTAATTTCTAGAAAAAAAACCTGGCCTTGCCAGAAAGTACTAGTTTTACGAGAAAATGTGCATTTTGCTCGTTCACTAGCATTGCTCATTCACTAATACACTATCCTATCAATAACTTACCAAAAGCTTGTCGTTTCCCGCAGTCACAAGCGCGCTTTCTAATGCCTGCAACGACTGTAAGTCATTACATGGTATAGTAATACTCGTACCATCTGGGAGTGTAGAAGCCGGTGTATTTGCCGATGCAGACCGAAGTCTTTCGAGAATTTCATTTTGCGTTAATTTCAATTCTTTTAATGAATTTTCAATGTGTGCCAGGTGACGAGAAATCACATCTGAATCAAAAAAATAATAATAAGAAAACAGAAAACTTATGTGCATCACAACTTACACCAATAGTAAAAAAAACGATAATTTTACCTAAAGGTCCCGATGCCTTGCTTGTTGGTTTCAATGTAAGATCAAGTGAATCTGAAATAAAGAATTGCTTTATTATTCCCTTCTACACATTACACTGGCCCCTTTAGTAGAGGAGCAATCAGGTACAGGACACAGATGCACCCATACAAGACAATGTACCTATGGAAAGAGATGCGTTCGGTCGGTATTCATACTCTAATTTTTTTCCTATTCTAACCTCATAATTCGTTAACTCGATATGTTCTAAAAATTAATAATCTGAATAAATCTCATTGTGTGTTATGAATTCAGATCAGGATTAGTGCGAGGTCGGTCTAAGACAAACAATATAAAAAAAAAATGATTTTCAAAAATGCAATGAAATATTAATATCATGCTCTTCATATTAGGCTGGGAAGTATGACGTCTCGGGCGCGGCTAGACGAGAGGACTTTAATGAAACTTCATACAAAGTTGCAGACCTAGGCCGGTAAGTGGCTCTTTTTTAATTTCCATTTCACATACATATATTTTATTTGTGACACAGCATAGTAATATTTGCTTTATGGTTCGCTATGACATTCTGGCAATGCGCCTATTAAAAAATAACCATAACCATATTTGCTACAAATTTTATTTATTTTACTTATAACTTGTCCAGAAATATTTTATTGATTTATTTGTTTCATTGCATGTTTGAAAAAAGCACTATCGGTGGGAAAGAGGGTTGTAGGCCCAATAAGTATCCGCATTATCTATCGTCTATATGCATTCGGCCGGCATCCCTTATTTCCCAGCCTCTGTAGTAATGTACTATTGATGCAGGCACTCCATGCAGCGGTCCTTTTTCCCACCCTCTATGGTACACCTCAATAAAACAAATCAAGACATAGAAAAATTACAAAACTTAAGGTAAATCACAGGCAACTTTAAAACACCAACATCAAAATTCCAGCCGTCCAAAATCCGGCTCCAATGGCGCCATCAATATCACCCTTCACCAATTTTCAATAAAAAGCTAATCTACCAATACCTACAACAAAACTTAATACACATACACACCATTATGATTATGATTTAGGCATACCTTATCAGTTTGTAATAAATCTGTTTTTATTATTAAACGGTTTTATTTAGCTTGCCCTGTTTGTTTATTTACTTTTTTGGGTCAAATCTAGTAATTAAATTTGACCCCCTTCTTGTTGCCGGATTGATCTGAAAATTGGTACGCACCTTTAGTTCTAATGACAGTAAAATGTAATACATTCGGTATCATTGTAAATCCAAGATGGCCCCCGCTACAAAATGGCGGATTACATATTTCATCACTACTTCCTCAATATGGGTATCAAATGAAAGGGGTTGGTTAAACTGTTTCTATAGTAGGAGAGATTCCTAAACCGAAATATGACATTTGGTAGTTCATGTTCATAAGCGATTTTAAGACAAATCAATTTTTACCGACGAATATTTTAAAATGTAAGTAATAGTATGTGACATGCTTTTAACACGATCCTAAGCTATAATAAAATATGAATATTGAACGGAAAGATAAACTTGCATACATACATACACTCGAAAATATAACCCTCCTTTTGCCACAGTCGGGTAAAAATACAAAAAACATGACTATAGTTAGTAGTCACTAAGAATGTAACGCTTAAAGTTTTATAGTCAGGGCCCATGATACAATAATATACTTCGCCAGGTATGATAGTCCGGTATTCTGTAGTAGTGTGCGTGCCACATTAACGTCATTTGCACTGATGTGTGTTGCAAGTAGTGTATCAAAATAATCCCCGACTCCCATGTATCCTGTGTGTTTCATTATATTATTATGTTCATTCGTTTTTAAGTTGTCCCATTTTGTGTAATAGTACATTACAGACCTAGGGTGGTGAATTCGTAAATGTCCCAGATCGCAGGTTTCTGTGGCCCGAACCGAAGGTGAGGGCCATAAATATGCGATCTGGGGCTTTACGAATTACCGCCCGTGGTTTGTCAAAAGTTTTACGTCTTGCCTTGGCCAAGAAGTGAGATTTTCTCTCCGCGTAGCGGGCAGAAAATCCCACTTTACGGCCAAGGGTGATGTAAAATATATTACGTCACCCTTGGCCGTAAAGTGGGATTTTCTGCCCGCTTCGTGGAGAGAAAATCTCACTTTCTGGCCAAGGCAAGACGTAAAGCTTTTGACAAACCACGGGCGGTAATTCGTAAAGCCCCAGATCGCATGTTTATGGCCCTCACCTTCGGTTCGGGCCACAGAAACCTGCGATCTGGGACATTTACGAATTCACCACCCTAGGTCTGTAATGTACTATTACAGTATAGTACACGGCGAAAGATGCCTTATTATATATTTTGCCATCGTGGCCGCTGAGTCCTTCAATATATATGGAATGTTTTAAAAGTGAAACATTGTTAGATAATAAAAGAATATGGGTTTAGTTGATACTTCTTCAGTAGGACACATCACTTTACTTGAAATTCCATCAAGTGGGCCGGCGTGAGTTATTCACTAATTCCTATAATACTTTAAATAGTATGATTTATAAAAGTAAACTTACTGTGACCTCTTATTTGAAGATTACATTACACATTACCTTACTACATTTTCATCAGGTGAACCGACGAGACTTTTATATAGTTCTGATAATATTATAACTAGAATTACTTACAAAGTGACATATTGAAGGACTCAGCGGCCACGATGGCAAAATATATAATAAGTAATAATATTATAACTAGAATTACTTACAAAGTGACGTCTAAAAAGAACACCCTCTGTTGGCGGCAAGTGACTGGCAAGATGCCAAAATATATATTATTCTGCCTTAATATATCGTAAGATGCCTTGCTATAATATACAGGGTGTCCCAAGACTATGGGCCCTCCAGGGAAAGTACCTTAAATATCGTATATAGGATATTTTGCTAAAAGAAGACTATCTTATTTTAAAAAATTAGTAATTCTGCATTTAAAGATTTTTTAAGAATGACCTAGGCTTCGTTTGGGAATCGAACCGACATAAATGTGTAAAAAACATCAGCCTATTTTTATGATGTCAATCGAAAGAATGGACAAAAAATAATAATTCTTCTTAAGTAACATAGTATTTTAAAAGAAAGAAACTACCTGTAATTAATCATTATGATAAAATAAAAAAACATACCTAAATGAAAAGGCCGAAGTCAATTAAGTATTTTTTTTATAAATAAATTAATTAAATGCTCAAAATGTGATAATTTAACATCAATTCCCAAACAAAGCAAGTCATTCTTAGAAAAACTTTAAATGCAGAATTACTAACTTTTAAAAATAAGATAGTGTTATTTCAGCACAATATCCTATCTACGATATTTAAGGTACTTTCCCTCGATGGCCCATAGTCTTGGGACACCCTGTTAAGTTATTATGTAATTAGCTAACAACATCTTATAGTGACCATATCAATATTAAAAATCTTTTATGTTTTAAATAAAATAAATAGATTGACTTGGCCAGCGCATGAAAACACAATTATTAAATTAGATTGTTTTTTGACAAGTTATGTTTTTGATGTTTAAATTATCGTACCATTTGTGTCCTAATAAAACAATATTTAGCATTATAGGTACGTTTCAATGAAAGCTACATACGAAAGATGCTTAAACAACATCAACAAGACCAAGCTCAAGCAACTCACCAACAGTTGGGAATGGTTCAAATGTCTGCGAAGATTTTGCAGTTTCTTCAGCTGAATCGTCTAAGCATCTCCGAGCAATAGTGCGGACAGACGGACGGACGGACGGACATGGCGAAACTATAAGGGTTCCTTGTGGACTTCGGAACCCTAAAAAGGAACAGGGGCGACTAAGATGTGTGGTAGACCACAAAATAGCGATTTTTAGAATTCTTTTCTGTCTGTCTGTTTGTTAGAGTTAATCTCCGGAACTACTGAACCGATTTGAATGCAGTTTTCAAGGGTAGATAGAGCGTCATTTGTCATGATAGAGGGTCATTTGGAGCGACATATAAGCTATGTTGGATTAAAATTGGAAAGAAAAGTTATCGGCAATTTTATATTCCATACAGACAAAGTCACGGGGCACTTTCATTTCAATAAAGTTCAGTAGGTAAAACACTTACTATGGTTAATTGTTACTGATGCAGAGGCTGCAGAACTAGCAGAAGAGCTTGGAGATGTATCTGTAAGTAACAATAACCATGTCAAACAAAAAAATTAACTAACAAGGCTATTTGTTATCATTTAGGAATTTCGACAAGAGATAGATATATGATGTAACTCATAGAATTTCTGTGATCTGAGATGTAACTGTAGCACTTACTGTTGTTACGTAAGAACGATGGTGTTGGCGGGAAACTAATATTGTCACTGTCGCGTATTCCTTCGTCCGATGAGGAATTTTGACTATAATAGCTGCGTACGTGTTCGCGTTTTCGGATCATTGGACTCCCTTCGTTGGAATTAGCAGAGAACTCTGACTCAATTTCAGCTCTTTTTGCCCTGTCCCTTGCTTTTAAAAGGTCATCTGAAAGAAATTTCATTATTATTGCACTGAAATCACTACCAAATCCCGAAATTTGGTAGTGACCAAATTTAAAAAAGGTACCGGGGCGGCGCGGAGGCGTCACTGCTTGTAATACTTACACGTAATTAAACGAAAATGGTCGCACAAAAAAGCGTGGTGTCGCGTGGCGTTCCCTATCAGAAAAACGGCTCCGCCACGCACCGCCCCGGTACCGCTGTATGTGCGTTCTGCACTTTAATTTCGTGTATTACAATCAGTGACGCCTCCGCGCCGCCCCGGTACCGCTGCTGTGCGTTCTGCTAACCTTTTTTACTACTTATTTAACCGTAAATTAGAAATGATCGTTTTTTAACATAGTGGCCCCAAAATAAATGAACATAAAGAAAGACAAGCAAACTGAAACATATTTTCCTCTTTACTATTACTTTGAAATTTTGTTTGAAATCTAACATGGCGGATGAAAAATTAGTAAAATAGGCGTTATCTTAACCCGTTGCGTAGAAGATTCTATTGACTCCATATGTTTTCCACGTGTCGTCAGGAATCAAATGTAGAATCTTCTTATCGATGGGTCTTTTCGTATTCGGCCACCGGCAATTGGTTTTTTTTGGAGACATCCAAATTTTGGAAACTACACCTACGCCTCCGCCATCACTGGACTTGAATTCCACAACCTGGTACATCCTAAAAAAGATTTCACAACAATTTCGATTGGAGTTATTACTGTATCTATTGTCATGTATGATTCTTCTCTTCTCTTACCTGAGGATTATATATTAATTTTCTATTAGGAAGGTCCCGCCCAAACCGAACACTGAACACTGGCCTCGCCTACGTTTTTCTTCTGTTCTGCTGTGCGTGCGCGCTTCGACTATTGCTTCTTGCAAGCTTCCTGTTGCGTAATAATAATACACGCACTACCATACGCGCTACCAGGGTTGCCAACCTTAATTTTTTTTTTCGTACATGAACAATGATTTCTACTTACGAAGTAATATATGTCTATGTATATTAGTTTTCAAACCTCGTACATTCATGAAGCATTGAAAATGTTACAAAACGCTTGCTCCCTCTAATCTAAGGCATAGCTAAAAAAGCGGCCAAGAGCATGTGTCGGGCCATGCCCAATGTAGGGTTCCGTAGATACCGGCCTGTCACAAAAACCCTACTCAAAAATAGGATAAAATAAATATTTAAGGGGGCTCCCATACAACTTTTTTTTTTGCCGTTTTTATAGATAATAGTGTAGAAGAATTATAATGGTACATTCATGTAGGTAGAACGAAAATAAAACAGTCTTATGTCAAGCCATACTTGTGTTTTTCTACAAATAGTACGGGAGCGAGGACAACTCTTGGCCGGTTTTTTTGTTCTCGACACGTACTTGGCCGTTTCTTTTAAATCATAAAAATCGTATAAACTTGAAAAAAGGGTATCATCTCATACTTAGTACAGTTGTTTCTTGGGTGATTATGAGTGGGTTCAGACTGGAGCAAGGAATATACTACTCTCTAACGAGAGAAGAAGTCCAACTGACGTACAAGCAGAGGCGACACGTTTGCACTAGAGCGCCACACTTTCCAAACACGAAAGAAAACATTGCATCGTCTCATACAAAAAAAAACGGCCAAGTGCGAGTGGGACTCGCGCACCGAGGGTTCCGTACAAACTTGAAACCTTACCATTAGATGTCCCCAAATTATTGGGGACATCTTAAAAATGCAAAAATTTCAATACAAACTTATATTTGCGGTTAGTTCAGTAGACACGGCTACTTCAACAACCGCAAATAATAAGTTTGTATTAGTAAAATTGAATTGATTTGCAATAAAAAAAACTACTTACTAGATCTCGTTCAAACTAATTTTCGGTGGAAGTTTGCATGGTAATGTACATTATATTTTTTTAAGTTTTATCATTCTCTTATTTTGGAAGTTACACTTATCCAAAAATGTGTGTCCCCACATTTAAGTGCCTCTCGCGCAGACTATTCAGTTAAAAAAAAATGATATTAGAAACCTCAATATCATTTTTGAAGAGCTATCCATAGATACCCCACACGTATGGGTTCGATGAAATTTTTTTTTTAGTTTCAGTTCTAAGTATGGGGAACCCCCAAAATTTATTGTTTTTTTTTCTATTTTTGTGTGAAAATCTTAATGCGGTTCACAGAACACATCTACTTACCAAGTTTCAACAGTATAGTTCTTGTAGTTTCGGAGAAAAGTGGCTGTAACATACGGACGGACAGACAGACAGACAGACATGACGAATCTATAAGGGTTCCGTTTTTTGCCATTTGGCTACGGAACCCTAAAAATGACTTATTCAATACTAAACTTATTCAACCTTAATTCGTCTTGAACAAATTCTACTTCTTAAATTTTCATAAATACTTGTTTCAGCCAGATGCTTACATTAATGTATATAAAAGTATATATTTATACAATCAGAGATAATGCGACTATCGATTACTCTTTTTTTTACATTGATATGTCTAAGGTTTAAGTAAACGATTGATAGTCTAAATTTGTTTTTAGACAAATTAGGTAAATTTTCCAATGAAACACTTGAATTAAATCGATTTTTTAGTATGACAATGCATTTGTTTTTATTTTGGAAGCGAATATGACGTCCTTGTTTTATCCGAAAATGATACCACACTTGCCCAGTTGCATATAAAATTTTGAAAAAATATAAGTCTCGCCGAAGTGCGGCGAAATTGAACTCCCCCATCCCCTCACCAACCGAGCGGTGGCCCGCGGTAGCCCCCAGTCTGAACCCACTCATTTTAATCATCCAAGATACAACTGTACCAAGTATGACTACTTTAACCAAAAATCAGGGTACATCTCGGACCAAATCCCCCACCTACACGTTAAACTACGATAATCTGTAACTTTTCCCTTTATTATCTTTTTATATATTGATCCTAGCGAAAAAATGTATAGTATCTTTTTTGTAGAAAATTTCATGTAGATTATTTATGTTATAGAACATTTTTTGCTGTGGGTCACTGTTTACGAATTTTTTACGAAAAACTAAAAAGGAACCTTTAAACCCCCCCCCCCCCCCCACACACACACACACGTTAGCGGCGCCCCCATACTTCAGTACTTTTAGTATGTTGTTTATTAAAAAATCAAAATCAAAAATGCTTTATTCATTTTCTAACAAGTTTTTATCATACATTTTCTGGGGCCTCCTTTTAAGCTTAGAATGCCTGTGTTAGGACGCCCCGCTCTTCCTTAGCGTAACTAAATGAATGGCAATCAAGTGTTTTTGCTAAGTTAGTGGCTGTCATTAAGGTATACATAGGTCTTCAAAAATGATATTGAGGTTTCTGATATCATTTTTTTCTAAACTGAATAGTTTGCACGAGAGACACTTCCAACGTGGTAAAAAATGTCCCACCCCCCTGTAACTTTTAAAATAAGAGAATGATAAAACTAAAAAAAATATATGATGTACATTACCATACAAACTTCCACCGAAAATTGGTTTGAACGAGATCCCATAAGTAGTTTTTTTTTATACGTCTTAAATCGTAAAATGCAAATGTACTAATACAAACTTATTATTTGCGGTTGGTGAAGTAGCCGTGTCTACTGAACCAACTGCAAATATAAGTTTGTATTGATACATTTGCGTTTTTAAGATGTCCCCAAATTAGGTAAGGTTCCTTCAAGTTTGTACGGAACCTTCGGTGCGCGAGTCCAACTCGCACTTGACCGGTTTTTTTATGCTAAGTTGGCAACATCACTATTTACTTTCACGTTTACTTGTTGTTTCATCTCAAGTACCTACGAAGCCGCCATTTTATTTCCATTTTCGGTCAAGTCAAGCATCGGTCGTCAAATCAAGGCGTCGCTTTCCTGCGAAGCGAATTCGAATCGGGCAAGCGGCGTGCATCAAACTTCACGTTCGTCGTTTTCGTGTTTTGAGTCCGTCTAGAGTAACTTTGCAATAGAATAATTTTGCAACCCCGTATGGAAATTTATAGGGCAATATTTCGTTGCTATGGAAACGCACCAGATTACATTAGTTTACAATAATTATTTTCGTCAAGAATAAGTACAGTCATGGTAAAACATCGAGTTATATGTATTTCGTATAACTCGATGTGGTAAAACCGCTTATAAAATTAAATGCGAAGTGGGACAGTGTAATGGTTATTTTTGATGGTTTTTCATAAATCCTTTTTTTTTACACATTTTTTTTTTTAAAAAAAACGCTGGCTATCAAATGAAGTATTTTTATTAATAGCTCAAATAGTCTAAACTTGCCACTTTTGATTGAAGTGGAGTTTGGTCGGGAAATAATTTAACCTTTATTTCTTATTTCCTAGTATCTGTCAATTTGTTTCAGTACTTTAAGTTTACAGGATATTAGTATCAACGTTGTGATTCTTTTTTGTAATTTTATTCGTTTAACAGGCTAAAATAATTTGGGTAGAATTTTAGTTGGACGATGGTAACCCCACGTCTTAACAAACGTCACTTATTTATCTGTATCTACGATGTGAACTGTGTGGGCTGAATTTTTCACGTGCGTATTTTATTGGAATTTTTATCCTTTTGGAGTATTTAACGCTGTAAAAGCGTCTGTCGTTATTGTGGTAATGCAATCGTTTTTTTTTCTTTAACAGATTGTCCGGCTGACAGCCGATGTCTATTTTTGACTTCAAGGCTTTGGTTACCTAAGCAAAGATGGGACTCAGAGAACCTCTTCGGGGTCGACAGCGAGTCAACTCATTAATGTGGGGCTCCTAATCCTCCGAGGTAATTGCTGCATCTTGTTTGAGCCGTTCGGCAGTGCCCACCTTGTACTGTGAGCACTTGTCAATTTGTCATGCATGGTGTTTGGTTATATCGTTTTCTTATATGTTGCTTTGTTCGTAGGAGGTGCTTGGGCACGGCCCTGAGTCGTGTGACAGGCTCGCCTTGAAATCTGGCGGTCTCGCAATGCAGTGTGTGTGACTTGGCATTCTGAGAAGTGGCCTCTGGGGATAAATTTTGAAGGAAGCTTGTTGTGCTGACTGCACCGCTTCAGTGTCGAAGCGTGGCTGTTGGCCTGAGCGCTGCTGCGGGTGCTGCTTGAGTCGGGCTGGTCCGGGGAAGCCAGGCACGATACTGCTTCATCGGGCGGAGCAGGCAAGAGTGCCCGTCAGGTATCACCTAAGCACGTTGTCGCGCTCGAAGCGAGATAGGACATCAGTCTGGCTTTAAGGCAGTAGGATTTAATACAAAATAAATTTATGAATTTGAGGTGACCAAACGCGCAAGTGACCCTGAATATTGTGATGTACTTGTAGGATGTAACAAGTTGATAAGTAGCGGTTAAGAAATGAAATAACCTTCTATATTTTGTAATTTGGGATAAAGGGGGTTTTCCTAGGAAATAAAATCTTGCTACACAAACATGGTTTCACTGTGGTTCACCTAGTGATCCACCTATTTTTTTACTTGACAGCAGTTACTATTTCGAATGCTGAATAATTTTAGTGATCTTAAAGAGCTACAGGACAAAAGTCAATGTTTACAAAACATAGGCTTTAACGGGTTAGTATAATGAACAATGTTTATCCTTGCGGATCTCACTCATGTGTGTGAGAAGTGCGCTACCGTGTCGTGTCATCCTGGGAATAGTGATTCCATGCTAATACTGGGATAAAACTGTAACCTATCTGCTATTATTGTAAAGTCTTTACCTACTCACTATAGGTACACTTTATCAAAATCCGTTCAGTAGTTAGAGCTGTGAAAGAATAACAAATGTCAAGGACCATTTTAATCCATACTAATATTAATATTATAAATGCGAAAGTAGCTCTGTCTGTCTGTCTGTTACCTCTTCACACTGAAACCTCTGGATTGATTTAGATGAAATTTGGTATGGATATACATAGTTTGAGTCCCGAGGAAGAATATGTGTTTTTTTATCTGGGAAATACATATAAAATATACTTGTATTTGTTCCTATATATACACATATCAATGAATTGCCGTGTGTTAGTCTGCTGATTCTTTTTTGTTTTATTCCCTGTTAGAGATTTTCTACTGTCTAAAGTCCCGCCCCTCCAAATTACTATTTCAATGTGTTAGTCTCATCCTTACGAAAGAGTGTGTATGTAGTTGTAAGCATTCATCGTCAGTAGCGGACCGGCAGCGGTCTGAGACTGGCAACTTATTGGTATTACGTCGCCACAGAAACGTCGCTCAATGACACGAAAGTACTGACTGCAAGTAAGTTGGTCATGGCTATGGAAAATTCAAGTAAAAAGAGATAAGTGATGTGGAGCCAAGTAAAACAAAACTATTGAGTTACATTTGGTCATGTCAATAATATAACCACATCCACCCTAGCGTTACACAGCTCCGGACCAAACCCCATGTCGATCAAGATCTATAATAAACTGCCAAAATACATTAAAAATGAAAATAATGAAGTTAAATTTCTTAGAAAAGTAAAGCATTTCTTAAATGACAAAACATATTATTCTGTTAGGGAATATTTAAACAATTAAATTTAAATATATGTCTCTCTATAACCTGGTAAAGATATTTTTTTATATAAATTCCTTACTATAAATTGCCGTGCCTATCAAGGTGCAAATGTATGTTAGTGCTTAGCATCCTGTAACTAACTATGACATTTGTAAAGCAATAAACCATATGAGTATGAGTATGAGTATAATGATTGAATGATAGTAGTTGCCAGTTCATTCTGTCGTATACTGTAAAGAGGCCGCATGTGGTTAGACTTTTATTAACCTGGAGGGTTATGTCTTTCGAGTGTGTGTATACATATATTTATATTTTTTGGACATGCTCTGTAGTCTAAACGGCTGGATGGATTTTAACTTGTAAGGTGCTGTTAGATTCGTCTTTGTTGTAAGAGTGACACTGGGTATAAAAATAGTAACTCAGTCTGTTTGTCTGTCTGTTAGTTACCTCTTCACGCTTCCACCGCTGGAAATATATCGTATTTGTACAATGCCTGCTTGGTTACTGAAAATTCAAGCTTCTAGTTTTATCCACAACGAAGTTATAGGGGGGGTCGAAAATGGCCTGAACTGCTTCGAGAAAAGGATGATACGGCCGTGGCGCTTTTTTGCTCGACTTGGGCCTTGGCAGAACACGTCCACTGCCGTATCGGGGAAAGGTCGCCACCTGATGCCTTTGAAAATCCTAACCATTTAACGTTGTTGGGCCAATGATGGTTAGTTGTACGGATTTTTTTGTAGCAACCTCTTAAAAACTACAGTTGGGCCTATGTTGATTTATTGTATAGATTTTCGGTTGACAACCTTACCATTTAATCTTGTTGGGCAGATGTTGGTTTTTGGTGTAAAGATTCAGTTGGGGACCCCATTAACCAATACGGTAGGGCCTGGGTTGATTCTTTGTGTGGATTTTCGGTTGAAAATCCTAACGATTTAACGTTGTTGGGCCAATGCTGGTTAGTTGTACGGATTTTTTTGTAGCAGCCTCTTAAAAACTACAGTTGGGCCTATGTTGATTTATTGTATAGATTTTCGGTTGACAACCTTACCATTTAATCTTGTTGGGCAGATGTTGGTTTTTGGTGTAAAGATTCAGTTGGGGACCCCATTAACCAATACGGTAGGGCCTGGGTTGATTCTTTGTGTGGATTTTCGGTTGAAAATCCTAACCGTTTAACGTTGTTGGGCCAATGATGGTTAGTTGTACGGATTTTTTTGTAGCAGCCTCTTAAAAACTACAGTTGGGCCTATGTTGATTTATTGTATAGATTTTCGGTTGACAACCTTACCATTTAATGTTGTTGGGCAGATGTTGGTTTTTTGTTTAACCATTCAGTTGGGGACCCCGTTAATCACTACGGTAGGGCCTGGGTTGATTCTTTGTGTGGATTTCCGGTTGAAAATCCTAACCATTTAACGTTGTTGGGCCAATGATGGTTAGTTGTACGGATTTTTTTTGTAGCAGCCTCTTAAAAACTACAGTTGGGCCTATGTTGATTTATTGTATAGATTTTCGGTTGACAACCTTACCATTTAATCTTGTTGGGCAGATGTTGGTTTTTGGTGTAAAGATTCAGTTGGGGACCCCATTAACCAATACGGTAGGGCCTGGGTTGATTCTTTGTGTGGATTTTCGGTTGAAAATCCTAACCGTTTAACGTTGTTGGGCCAATGATGGTTAGTTGTACGGATTTTTTTTTAGCAGCCTCTTAAAAACTACAGTTGGGCCTATGTTGATTTATTGTATAGATTTTCGGTTGACAACCTTACCATTTAATCTTGTTGGGCAGATGTTGGTTTTTGGTGTAAAGATTCAGTTGGGGACCCCATTAACCAATACGGTAGGGCCTGGGTTGATTCTTTGTGTGGATTTTCGGTTGAAAATCCTAACCGTTTAACGTTGTTGGGCCAATGATGGTTAGTTGTACGGATTTTTTTGTAGCAGCCTCTTAAAAACTACAGTTGGGCCTATGTTGATTTATTGTATAGATTTTCGGTTGACAACCTTACCATTTAATCTTGTTGGGCAGATGTTGGTTTTTGGTGTAAAGATTCAGTTGGGGACCCCATTAACCAATACGGTAGGGCCTGGGTTGATTCTTTGTGTGGATTTTCGGTTGAAAATCCTAACGATTTAACGTTGATGGGCCAATGATGGTTAATTGTAACTGATTTTTCGTTGGAAATCTCATAAATCTACAGTTGGGCCTACGTTGATTTATTGTTTAGATTTTCGGTTGACAACCTTACCATTTAATGTTGTTGGGCAGATGTTGGTTTTTTGTTTAAACATTCAGTTGGGGACCCCGTTAATCACTACGGTAGGGCCTGGGTTGATTCTTTGTGTGGATTTCCGGTTGAAAATCCTAACCATTTAACGTTGTTGGGCCAATGATGGTTAGTTGTACGGATTTTTTTGTAGCAGCCTCTTAAAAACTACAGTTGGGCCTATATTGATTTATTGTATAGATTTTCGGTTGACAACCTTACCATTTAATCTTGTTGGGCAGATGTTGGTTTTTGGTGTAAAGATTCAGTTGGGGACCCCATTAACCAATACGGTAGGGCCTGGGTTGATTCTTTGTGTGGATTTTCGGTTGAAAATCCTAACGATTTAACGTTGATGGGCCAATGATGGTTAGTTGTAACTGATTTTTCGTTGGAAATCTCATAAATCTACAGTTGGGCCTACGTTGATTTATTGTTTAGATTTTCGGTTGACAACCTTACCATTTAATGTTGTTGGGCAGATGTTGGTTTTTTGTTTAAACATTCAGTTGGGGACCCCGTTAATCACTACGGTAGGGCCTGGGTTGATTCTTTGTGTGGATTTCCGGTTGAAAATCCTAACCATTTAACGTTGTTGGGCCAATGATGGTTAGTTGTACGGATTTTTTGTTGGAAACCTCATAAAATCGACAGTTGGGCATACGTTGATTTATTGTATAGATTTTCGGTTGACAACCTTACCATTTAATGTTGTTGGGCAGATGTTGGTTTTTTGTGTAAACATTCAGTTGGGGACCCCATTAACCAATACGGTAGGGCCTAGGTTGATTTTTCGAGTGGATTTTCGGTTGAAAATCCTAACTATTTAACTTTGTTGGGCCAATGATGGTTAGTTGTATGGATTTTTTGTTGGAAACCTCATAAAAAACTACAGTTGGGCCTGAGATGATTTATTGTTTAGATTTTCTGTTGGCAGTTCTAACCAATAAATGCTGTTGGGCCTAAGTTGTTTTTTTATTTCAGTTTTCTGTTGAGAACTCCACGAAAAACTATAGTAGGGCCTTAGTTGATATTTCGTATGCATTTTCTGTTGGGGCCCCAACTAAGTCCCATTGTTGAACCAGAGTTATTTTTTTGTGGTAATTTTCAGTTATTAACTCAACAATAAAGAGAAGTTGGTCCAACGATGGGGAATTGTTAAAAGTGCTATTACTATCTCCCAACGCTTTACCAACCGTTGGCTACCGTTGGGCAACCGAGCATGCTACTAGGGTATACTTCGGCCGCAATTGCGAGGCTGTCCATTGCCGGCTTTGGCCAGCAAAAACATTATTGTCGTGTGTTTTTTAATTCGCTTGCTATTTGAGACACCTCTTTAGAGAAACTGACAAATCCATAGAGGTAATAAGTACAACTTCCATGGCCAAATCATCCACGATCATGGAAGTAGTAAATACTGATGTGGGGTAAGTGCGCCTAAATTTATTTCACCCCTATGCCTTGTAAACAGCCAACTACTAGTTGAGTAATATTTATAGGTTTCGATATATTTATGTTAGGCGCACTTACCCCATCCTGGCGCACTTGCCCCGAAACTGACAAATTATACCCCATCCTGGTGCACTTACCCCGACTGACCTTACGTATTTCCTCGCTGTTTGAGAAAAGCATTATATATACTTCGGCCGCAATTGCGAGGCTGTCCATTGCCGGCTTTGGCCAGCAAAAACATTATTGTCGTGTGTTTTTTAATTCGCTTGCTATTTGAGACACCTCTTTAGAGAAACTGACAAATCCATAGAGGTAATAAGTACAACTTCCATGGCCAAATCATCCACGATCATGGAAGTAGTAAATACTGATGTGGGGTAAGTGCGCCTAAATTTATTTCACCCCTATGCCTTGTAAACAGCCAACTACTAGTTGAGTAATATTTATAGGTTTCGATATATTATTATTTATGTTAGGCGCACTTACCCCATCCTGGTGCACTTACCCCGACTGACCTTACGTATTTCCTCGCTGTTTGAGAAAAGCATTATATATACTTCGGCCGCAATTGCGATTGCCGGACTCGTACTAATAGAAGGCTTCGCTTCGCTCAGCCTTCTAACTGACTCGTCCGGCAATGCGCTACTTGGCGGCCTCTGCAATAATGTACTATTAGATGATTTCCCATACTTACTCTATACGTAATATTATAAAGAAGTAATAATTTATTAAAAATCAATATACCAATTACCAGAATAATTAAGCTTGCAAAGTATGAAAGCAAACTAAACTGACATTAAGTAGGTACACTTCTCAATATAATAAATGCGAACTTTGTATATCTGTATGTCTGTCTGTTGCCTCTTCACGCTCCAACTGCTAGACGGATTTGGATGAAATTTGGCATGGAGATAGTGAGAGTCCCGGGAAAGGACAAATAAGGCTACTCACTGTTCCGCAAAAACGCATAATTAGGTACCGCGGGAAAGGGATAATCGAATCCCACACAGGAGAAGTCGCGGGCAGCAGATAGTGGAGTACCTATAAACATGAACAAATTGAATTTCAATACGAGTGTATCTTTCTAAGAGGCATGTAACATTTTTTGCTTGCCAATATCATTATTGATAGTCACAGTTAATAAATACGAGAAAATACCTACGAAATACATTCTTGTAGTAGGTAGTCACTCACCATGCGGCTCGCTACGTTTATACTGCTTGCCGCCATAGCTGCTGCAATTCCAGGTACGACCACCACCACGACCACCACAACAGCCTTATTTACGGCCCACTGCTGGCCACAGGCAACTTCTCATCACGAGACGTTTGGTCTATAGCCCCCACGCGGGCCCAGTGCGTATTGGGGACTTCATTTACATCCTTGAATTACTTCGCAGATGCCTGCAGGTTTCCTCGCGATGTCTTTCATTCGCCGAAAAGCTCAGTGGTAAATTTAAATTGAATTTCGCATATAAATAACTAGCTTTACCCCGCAACTTCGTATGCGCAGAAATATTAAAATGAAAAATCCCGTTTTTTTTCCGTTCCGTGGGAATTTCGGGAAATCCTCTCTAGTGCTCCCCTACGTTTTCTAAGGAATCTGCATGCCAAATTTCAGCTCTCTAAGACCAGTAGTTTCGGCTCTGCGTTGATCGATCAGTCAGTCAGTCAGTCAGAGATGAGATTTCAGAGGTGCGAGCCGGGTTCGAACCCCGACCCTTCGAATGAGAGGCGGTAAGTCGAACCACTAGGCCACCACGGCTTCATTCGGTACGTCTGTTAGATCAAAAACAAAGTTGAAAAAACAGTTTCATTGTCATGTCAGCCGATAGACGTCCAAAAGGCTTGGCACTCCGACCGATCCTGTGCCGCTCGCATCCACCAAATTCTCGCGACCTTATTATTATTACCTTATTATGCATTCACGAAGTGTCATCATTTGCACGTTATCAGCATTACATCCAGCAGTAAAGTGGCTGATCTCCCAATTTAATTTGACCCACAGTATTGTCTCTAAGTAGACGCTTTAGTAGTATCAAAAAAGTGGATGTTAATTTTTCATACCTACTCAGTTATTACTTTTGCTGATTTTCACGATTGCTGATTTTCATTATTCACCGTTCTCAGGAAATTCAGCGAGTTCAGCTGGAGGGGATGAGGACCAGTTAAAAGAGATTTTCGCTGAAACTTACGATTTAATATCTCAGCTGCAGAGGCTGGAGGTGATCAAGGAATCGGCGGCTATAATGTCGATGAAGACAGACAATTGCAGCTCCACTAATAATTGGAATGAAGCTGGTGAGCCATTCACCTCGTTAATAATGGTACCATGGCCACCACCGTCACCACAACAATCTATTTACGGTCTACTGCTGGGCACAGGCCTCCTCTCATCACGAGAAGGTTTTGGCTATACCTGCCTAGTCCCCACGCGAGCCCAGTGCTGATTGGGGGACTTCACACACATCCTTGAATTACTTCACAGATGCGTGCAGGTTTCCTCGCGATGTTTTCCTTCACCGACAAGCTCAATGGTAAATTAAAATTGAATTCGGTACACAAATAATTTCAGAGGTGTTGTGCCGTGCTAGGTATATATTGTACTAGCTTCTGCCCGCGACTTCGCCCGCGTGGAATTCGGTTATCGCGCTCCCGCGGGAACTATGCATTTTTTCGGTATAAAAAGTAGCCTATGTCCTTTCCCGGGACTCCAACTATCTCCATACCAAATTTAAACCAAATCGGTCCAGCGGTTGAAGCGTGAAGAGATAACAGACAGACAGACAGAGTTACTTTCGCATTTATAATATTAATATGGATTATGGAGGCCTATGTCCAGTAGTAGACGACTTTCGGCATATAGGCATATACAGATACATTGTGCGTCGAGCCAATGGTCAAACTCCAGAAAGCGTCTGTCTTAGTACCTATATAAGAAGCCGTGGTGGCCTTGTGGAAGCCGTGGTGGCCTTGTGGTTCGACCTACCGCCTCTCATTCTGAGGGTCGGGGGTTCGATTCCGGCTCGCACCTCTAAGTTTACTTATGTGCGAAATTCAATTTGAATTTACCACTGAGCTTTTCGGTGAAGGAAAACATCGTGAGGAAACCTGCACGCACCTGCGAAGTAATTCAAAGATGTGTGTGAAGTCCCCAATCCGCACTGGGCCCGCGTGGGGACTATAGCCCAAACCCTCTCGTGATGAGAGGAGGCCTGTGCCCAGCAGTGGGCCGTAAATAGGTTGTAGTAGTAGTAGTAGTAGTAGTACCTATATGAAAAAAAAAAAGATTTATTTTGCCAAAAAACATTGGGATACAAAAATATTGACACTTGGTCCTTCACTAGGCGATGCGATTCACTAGGTGATGAACCTATCCATATTGATTTTTATAAAGATTATGTCATAAGTTCATAACATCCATCCTATTATTTAAGATGACGATCTAAGAATGGTCAATCGAGAACAACACATCCTTGGTGAGATGGCTGATTTACTAAATCGGCTGACTAAGCTTCAGAAGATATTTGACGTTGGCATGATGGCGTCTCAAAAGCTAGATGGATGTACCGCCATGCTGACAGCTGTGGTATCTCCGCAGCTTCCGCAGCTTCTTATTGGTAGTCTTGCAGCAGAGTTAACTCCTACAACAGAGCAAAATACTGACTCCGGCGAGCTTTAGTACGACATGAAAGACAACAAAACAAACCTAAATAGATTACGTAGCACATTTTTAATAATTAATTTTAATTAAATTCCTGTTTTGTATATTGATGACTTTTATTTACCTGCAAAAAACGCTCTAAAAGCTTTTGTTTTTGAAAATCATGATTAGGTAGGGACTTTAGGTAGTGTAGTCTCTCCGACCCACTTACAGGCTATCGGTAGATATAAGATATGCGCAACACAAAATAACGTCCACACTCGCCCGACCACGGTCGGCGGGCGACTGCCCCCACTCCCGCGCCTGAGGCTGTAGTGGATACCACAGGAAGGTACTTTACATACGAGTAAACTGCTGATATTTTCATCAAACGATCCCAACGGAAGATCAGTGTGGTAACTGTACCTACTCACTGCGCTTTTAGACCATAGCGTCTCGCGAAGCCATTCAAAAATTGTACCTAACCACATATATGGAGATCATCATCATCATTTCAGCCGAAAGACGTCCACTGCTGGACATAGGCCTCGCCCAAGGCTCGCCACTCAGACCGGTCCTGTGCTACTTGCTTCCACCGGTTTCCCGCGACCTTCACGAGGTCGTCGCTCCATCTTGTTGGAGGCCTACCGACAGCTCGTCTCCCGGATATGGAGATATCTTTCGCCAATTGGTACTTTTAGTCGTTTTTTTAAAAAAATAGCACTTTACCGGCCACTGAATTTCACCAAAAACAATTTTCTCGCCAGGCATAAGAAACTAAACGGAGCCAGTTTTTATAATATTTATTTCTATTATTTAGAGTCCTATTTCGGAATATCAGGCCATTCCTATTCAATGCTTTTGTGGGTTCAACCGAGGCGTGTGAAGAGAGCGAAAGCTCTAGGGTCTGTGACTGCCCAATCTGCTGTAGGAGATGTGGTTCCGAAACTTCGTTCTTTGGCAGCAGCAGCATCCCCGTCAAAGGCTGGGAAGTGGGCTGATGCGGGATGACAAACACCTCCGAAGACGCAATCGATGGTATAACATGAATCTCTTGTATTTCCATAGGTGGTTGAACGTAAATCTCTGGTATATCCGTTGGTAAGACGACGATGTCTTGTATTTCCGGTGGTTGGAAAATCTCCGGTATTTCCTTTGGTGGTTGAACGTAAGACGGATGCGAAGGTATAGATGGCGGAGGTCGAGGATGGAAAGGCCTATTAGGCGGCCAGATTGGCCAGTTCGAACATTCATTCAACTTCTGATTCAATCTTTGGATGGTCTGCTGTAATAATTTAAACACCTGTGCTCGATTCACCAAGTCATTAGTCTCATCGAGAAGTTCTTGCTCCCGGTTTGGCTGCCTCATTCCTGAAAAAAGCTTTTAAAAATTAAATAATTTCATTAATTTATGTAAGTTACCTACTAAGGTGTTGTAGCCATAACATGCATTAGGCATGAGAAGTAATTTAAGGATGTGCACGAAGTCGCCAAATCGCACTGGATGTTGGACTATAGACTAACTCTCTCGTGATGAGAGAAGGCATGTGCCCAGTGAGACACAAGTATGCTGTTGCCTGTTGTGGTGGCAGTGTGGTGGTATGATAGACAATGACATGCATAAATAAACAATTGAAACAAATAGGAACATCCCTCTCTTTAAAGATTAAATCCGGCCTCTACCAGTAGCAGCAGTAGGAGGCAGAAATATTTAGAACACATTATTTTTACATCTGCACGATTTCACTCGTGTAATAAGAAACGCCTAGCGTGTACAGAAATATAAATGAGCTTACTTGAAGCCACAGTAGCCCCTGCAATAAGCAGGACGATCACAACGACTCTCATGGTCGCTAGAGTCACACTAAGTATTTCACAGTTCCTTTTATAGTCTCACGTGTCAAAATAGTGTAATGGTGAAAAGAGAAAACCTATTGCTAAATACACGATCGTTCAACAGTGAAACTATTAAATGAAATTAGTTATACTATGTATTATCGGGTTGAATTATCTAAATTATGCTTAACATTCAATTTTTAAAGAAATTTTTAGAGTTCCGTAGCCGTCGCTAGTCGTGTTATTGATCTGATTTTTGTCCATTGGTAATTTCCTAGTTTATTAAGGTGTTAAATTACCTACTTGTTACTATGCAATATGAAGAAACCTTCAGGGAGAACTGATATACATTTTAACTAGATCTAGAACCGAACGCTTTAATATCTATTCCTGGAAATAAGCGAAGAACGGGGAACGTATCGATTTTAACTTATCAAAAGTAAAAGTTTGTCAGGATAATGAATCAACTCTTGGAAGACAAACTAAAAAATATAGATACACGTACATAATGTACATTACCTACCACTACCAGCCAATGTAGACATAAAAATAACAACTGATACTAATGCATTATTTCATCATCAATAATAATTACATTGAGTGGATTTTTAGTACCTACATAGTAATGGTACATACTTAAATTTCCTATAGGTGTATCTCATTTTACAAAGTCTGACTTGCAGATAGCCTACCATAATAATAATTCAGAGAGCAACCTTCAGGCATTAAGTCCATCAATTGCACAACCTTTTATATGCAAACAAATAAATTAAAATTAAACAGCTGTACGTTATTGGAAAAAAAGAAACACTTAATTCAATCAAACGATTTATTGATTTACCAAACAAGGAGCAGAAAAATATCAGTTTGCGTTATTATGTTCATTCAAACGATGCCTTCTTTGTGGATTTCCTTTTATTTCAACCAAGCCGAAGAGCTTCCCCGGGAGAGTCTGGAGATGGCGACAGGGCAAGAGCGTGCGGTTTTGCTGACCCATACTTCATATCTCTCTAAAGATACCAACCAGACTGTGTACCGATTTTCCCATCCCACCCATCCGTTGGTTGATACTGCATGTCCGGATACTGTTGCTGTGGGAAACATGGGCATCACATTGTCTGTCCAGGATACATTTTGGGATTGTAAGGCATATCATTAGGTATAATTAGAAGTGGGGTGGGGCTGAATAGGATTCTGGGATCTCAATGCCCGCTGCGCCAAGTCATTAGTATTATCGACCTCAGTGGGTCTTTCTCTTCGTCCTGAAATTAATTTTAAACTTTCGTTAATCGAGTTCAAATAAATATTCTAAATTATTTATTGCATAGCCACATTACAAAAACTTAGGCGGTATTTAAAATTATATAGGTATACATGTGACATCCTGAAAAGGCACTGCAATACGCTTTAAAATCAAAGCTCAAAGCAAAAGGAAGTTATCAATTCAACACAAGTACACTAGAAGTTCTCTCGTGCCATCGGTCGGACGCCCTCGTCCGCGCACCGGAAGACGAGCTGTCGGAAAACAAGATGGAGTGAGCGACGACCTGGTACAGATAACAGATCACAGGAACACGGTGGTTGTAAGTGGCACAAGACCGGTCTGAGCAGTGCGCCTTGGGGAGGCCAATATCCAGCAGTGGACGTCTTTGAGCTGAAAATGATGATGATGATACTAAAGGAATATCTCTAACCCCTGTAGAAACTTATATTGTAATTTAGTTTAGAATTATAGTTTTTTTCTCTTTTCTCATACGCATGGCCATCCAACAAGCAACATACATACACTAGTACACTAGTAAGTACTGAACGAAAAATGAATTAATCTGAAACCACAGTAGCTAGTGCAAAAAGCAATGCGATCGCTATGACTCTCATGGTCGCTGCCAAGATTGACAAAGTTTTCTTAACCATTACTTTTATATTATAAGTTTTCAATATCATTCATCTTTAAAATGTGACAGAAAATATTAAATTGAATAGCTACCTAAATTTATTGTGAACATGGTTATTTCCAGTAAAAATATTAAAATTATTCAAATCATTTACATAGAAAATCCTAGCCTCCAGATAGATTTGTCAATTCTGCGTTTCCTATCGAGAAGTATTCAAGGAAATGTTGCGTGCCAACCACAACCTTCCACTACTTCTTTCTTTTGTCAGGCAAGAGCTGTACTGCTCGCCAAAGCAGGTACCTGTTCTCTAGAACTTTTTCGGGCTTACAATCGACACCTGGAATCTGGGTTGAACTTCCTACTGGTTATATATGGTATATGGCTATCAAGTGTATGCGGAGCTTCTAAATTATCTAAATCATGAGGAGCTAAAATTAAAAACTAGGGTTATTCACGTCAAATTAAGAACATTAGTAAAGAAAGCGCTTTCTTTACTTCTTAGTTACACTGAAGAAATCTAGTTTAGAATTTTAACTCATGAAATACCTATTCTCGAGACCGACATAGCATTGATGATGCTCCCACTTTTATGCGAGTGGATGATATCTACTTAATTACGATTTTGATCAATACCTAATAAAATATTATAATATCCCGTTTTGACCGAGTGAAGCGAGCGAAGCGTGGCCGTTTCAGCCTGGGCAAAAATGCTTTCGTATGTCCGGATGTCCACCCGATTTTCGGCTGTTCTCCAGGTTTAATTTTTTCTCAAGCGATTTTCGGGAATTTTGTGACTAAGTAGGTTAAAAAAATAGAACGTATGTTTTTCTCGATTAAATTTTTGGAAAATTTTCAGTGAGGAGCTATGGAGTACCAAAATACAAAAAAAGTGACTTAGCTATGTAAAAATAGGCTCGTCATGTCTACAGCTCTCAGAGTTAATAGAATGAATAGGTACAAATAGTTCTTATATTAGAGAAAAAAAACACTGAATTCCATCAAACACAATTTTTAATCACCAAGCATTTAAATGAAAATGATCAGTTTTCTTAATATTTATTCGAACGTTGCCTATTTCTTTGTAAACTGCCCTTTCTTTTCCAGCGAAGCCGGAGAACATTCGAGGTTGAATTTGTGGACTGGGCTAGGGCGTGTGGTTTTGCTGATCCGTAAATCTGGTCAGAAACATACCACCCGCCCTTCTGTTGGCCATATGGGGGATACCCGCCCGCCTGTTCAAATGGCATGCCAGGATACTGCTGCTGTGGGTAATATCTCATACCGGGATACATATTAGGCATCTGCATAGGTGATTGGGAGTAGCCAGAGTACACGGGTCTCAATGGCCCCGGCGCCAAGTCCTTATCTCTGTCATTGATGACCTGGCTTTTTCTATTCCCTCGTCCTGAAATCAATTTGAAACAGTCAGTAACGGAAAGTTGTCAAAGTAAAAGAAGCTTCTCTCATACAATTTCAGGGCCATGCAATCTGACAAGAAACTCTTGGGTTACAAATATATTCACACTGGATTTTTACTGACTATAAAAATTAAATATATAGAACCGGCTTCCCGCTACAACTTTGCACGGGTAATCTAAACCTTCCCTAAACTAACCAAATCGGTCCTCCAGTCCTCGAGTTTTAGCCAAACTAACACACGAAACTTGTGCCGTGGTAGCTATAGGTCAGTGGTTTGATCTACCGCCTCTCATGCAGAGGGTCGGGGGTTCGAATCCGGGTCGCACCTCAGAGTTTACTTATGTGCGAAATTCAATCTGAAAATACCACTGAACTTTACGGAAAAGGAAAACATCAACAACAACACACACAACAAACAAACACAAACAAAACAACAACACAAAACAAACAAACAAAACAAAAATTCTGCACGCATCTGAGAAGTAACTCAAGGACGTGTGTGAATTCCCCGTTTCGCACTGAGCTCGCGAAGGGACTAGCCCAACCCCTCTCGTGATGAGAGGAGGACTGTGCCCAGCAGTGGGAAGCGAAATAGGTTGTGTTGTTGTTTGGATTTAAAATAGAAAAAAGGTTCATAAACTTACCGGAAACCACAGTAGCCGCTGCAATGAGCAGTACGATCCCCACTGCTTTCATGGTAGCTGCGAAGATACTTGTGTTCTTCAACCCAAGGATCTGTCCTTTTATTGGAAAATATTTTACTATAGCAATATGTAAATAGTGAAAACCTTTTAATTCGATTACACGGACTTTTAATACTGACATAAACTATTAAATTAATTTACAAGTATTCCTTTATCGGACAACATGATTGCCTATATTATTGAAAAGGATTTCATTATTTAAATTTCATTTCAAATTCATGATATTTTCTCGCAGAGTTTTATTAAAATTTTAAGTCGGACTTATTGGATGGCTTCTTGATAACGGGTTTACTCAATTAAAGAGTAGGTATTTAGAGTTTAAGTAATCTGTGTAACGTGAACCTGAGATAACATAATCCAATACGCCACCCATATACTCACAAGCATGTTTAATTGTTGTGTACCTATTTTTGCATGCCTACATTATAAGGTAAAATGCTGTTAAAACTGTCCCTTATATATAAAATTGACAACTACGATTGTACGCAGCATTATGCAAATAAACTTTACTTACTTACTTACTAGGGACGCCAGTGCATATCCTCTGCGAGTGTGGACCCCTCATCCACAAACGAAGCATCCACCTAGGGAGTCACATTATACACCCGGAAGAGATACAAAACATCAACGCCCAAAGAGTCTGGAACTTCTTGGACTCAACGGGTATTTCTGATGAACTATAACTATACAAAGGGCCGTCACAATAGATCAGCAATGGTCGAGGTGACATATATATGGCCCTACAACACCCCCCTAATAATAATACTTACTAGGGTTCCAACGAATACTACCTTCCTACAGTCCAATAGTCCCTTAGTTGTACGATTTGCGCTGAGGTACCTGACGGGGTTTTAGTGAGTCAATCCCACTTATATCAAACACACTACTAACGGGACTTAATCGCGTAAAAACTATTTATATTTTACCTCGACGTTTTGGCCGCGACGCTGCGGCCGTGTTCACGAGAAGACTAAAGTGACGGTATCAGCATATTTTTCTTGTCGCGCGGGTGGTTCGAACTACCCGCACTTGATTTTTATTAATGTCACTCGGAATGTCAACAAGCCGGCACACAATACTCACAATGTCCGCAGATTTTTCCGAAGGGGCATCGCGTCGCTTACAATTGCTGATCACTGGATTCCACGACGTCGATAACTTGAAACCATCCTCCCTATTGAAGTTAGGATGTTTTTGATTTCCACCGCTTCGCGTACCATTCGTTAGTAGTGTGTTAACATGAGTGTGTATCGCGAAAGTTTGGGTCATTCCCACTTAACCCGGTTCTTTTCCAAAGCAAGACCAGGTAACTTCGTGTGAAAGATTTCCCCCACGACAACAAGAAAAAAGGATTTCAAAACTTGATAGTCACAGCGGAGCCCTCTCGCCACTTGAGTTTCTTTTTAGGGTTCCGAACCTCAAGAGGTAAAAACGGAACCCTTATCATCACTCACTCGTGTGTCTGTACTAAAGCTTGTCGTATTTTAAAGAACATGCCTGCGTCAACAAAGTTCCTTTAACCAGACAAACTGTAACCAGTTTTACAAAAATTGTGTGTAGTGTTTAGACCCTACCTAAGTACCTACTTTGACGATGGTTTCGAAGGTATTTTGAAAAATGAAAGCTCCGAAATACCGATTCGTTCCAGATTTTATTTAATCACATTCCGAGAAGTCTCAATTCGTAAAGTTTGCCGTGATGTCGCAGGTAGGGGCAGCAGAAGTCGCAGTGCCGATGGCAGCACCTCCGGTTGACCCGAATCGACGTCCTGGAGTAGTCTTCGTTATCACTGTCCCTGGGTCTTCGTTTCGCTCGGCGGGAAAGACGCTTCTCGACCTTGCCGCTTTCTTTACGTTTCAATTTTATTTTCCTCTTCGAGATTTTCCGGCTTCTGGGCTTTTTGGCTTCATCCTTCCTTGGCTCACCGTTTGTTATCCCTTTGGTCTCACGATCCACCGGCTCGTCGCAGCTGCAGTTGGAGCCGGTGCAAGATCTTATCCCGCGGACCATCTGTCGGCTCGGACCTGCTGCGTCGGTATACTCATTACCAATCATTATAAATGATGCAAATTTTGAAGAAATTTTAAATTAATTACTTATCTGAATTTTGAATAAAAAGAGTACCCAATTTTAAAGGGTGACAGCGGCTTATGCGTCATAAAAAGGTCATAAATATAATTTTCGGCTGTCAAATGACACACAGTACGAAGAATAGGCACACGGTACACAGAAGGTACACAGGGAGTTCCGATTACGAACCGATATGGAACCGATACAATTTGGATCAAATCCTTAAAGCTTTAAAACGTCAGCTTTCGATGAGCTGAAGCGACTCGAAAAGTATGATTTGGGTCACTTGCTTGTCACTTGACACCTTCTTGACACCGACTTCGCAGTATGTCGGAGTTTGAAGGCGGTTTTTATTTTTTTATTTTATTTTTTTTCGGCTACTGTTTCCAAACATTACTCATGGATCCGATCATCAGAACTGAACCAAATTAATATAGGTGAATTTGGAAGTCCCACCTTTCGAACAAAAAAAGAATCATCGAAATCGGTTCACGTTTACTATTTATTTTTGATGAACATATATTGAAAGAATAAAAATAAAAGATTCTGACGAATTGAGAACCTCCTCCTTTTTTTGAAGTCGGTTAAAAATACTCCGTAGTGGCCCCTGCTGAGCTTAGGACTATCCGCAACAACAATAATAATAACGAGGAAAACGACGAAAAAACTTTAATAACATTTCTAAATATCACTAAATAAATTCAATATATCAAACACATTAAACCAATTCAAAAGGTGCTACACGACGTGCTGGAACTGCTAGTACTAGAAGTTTGGATCCCAAACTTAAGTCTTCTAACATTTCTAGGTCTAGGTCTAGGTCTTCTCGCTCCAATCTTCAGTATTTTGCCTGTCCTCCGCTTGTTTTTGCGGACGGCGACTGGCCGTGGCATTCTGATTTTGACACCTTTTATGACGTTTGTGATCAAAATCATGGCTTTCGTCTTTGACCGTCTTTCAGAGTACTGACGTGTTGGGAGACCCCAGATTCTATTCCTTTTAGCGTTTTTAGGAGCTCGGACTTCAGGTACTATGGCATCATAATCTTCTGCCGCCCCTGACGCCTGTTTTTGAGCGTGTTCGGACGTAGTGGGCTCGACCAATCCGTTAAATATGACCGTTATCTCTCTATCAGACGGCTGACCCATTTTAAGCGCTTGGATGGTGGCTTCAGGTACTATAGCATCAGGATCTTCTGCCGCCCTTGAGGCCTGTTCTTGAGCGTTTTGGGACGCCACTATCTCTTCATCGATAGCTTCACTCTCATTGTGAACGCTGCCCATCGTGTATATTTAAAAAGGCTAGAAAAATCTTGTAGACTTCTAGAAAATTCACTAAGAACTGACGTGTTTGTCGCTGTCAGTTTTTGCTTTACTAGCATAGAGTTCATTATATAGACTGTTTACTAGATTTATAGGCGGCCAGTTGCAAATAGTTTTACTGAAAGACTTCATACAGTTGTGAAAAAATCGGCGGAATAATAGACTTTTTTTAATTTATAATACAATAAACTTTTATTAAAAAATATAGAGCAAAGTTATTTTCAGCTTAACCTAGACATTTACCAGTTTCTTATAAATACAAATACATAAAAGTTTTCTTATAAGTAATATACTTTTTGTATCAGCGAGCCAATGTTGGCATTCAATAAATTCAACGTAAATGCATTTCATTTATTACCTTAATTAAATGAATATGCATTTTAGAGAGATTCGTTCAAAATATGGCACTAAAACAAATGCTTTACAAACTTTACCACAACAAAAAAAAATGCAAAAAAAAACTTGATCTTAACGTAAAGTGCACAAGCAAGGTAAATATTTACATTATACGAGGTATATAAATAATCTCTCTACCACACAGACGTTTGGTATAATGTCAACGTGGCTGACAACCTTTCTTTTCTCTAAATACTTGAGATTTTTTTGTTTGGTTACATATACTTTGTTGCCACATCTTCCGAAGATATACTTTGCCTCATTTGTTATAGAAGTTTTTGTAAAATTTTCATTTTCAAGACGTTAGGTCTCTTCCACTCTACAGAGTGAATCCTTAAGAAGGGGTGATGAATGAAAGGATATGAGATAACGGCTCTCCTTAGTACACAACAGTTTGCAACCAGTTGGCGTTGGAACAGGTCGAAGTCATTAATATGTGTTCAATTTTAATACAACACAATATGGAATGCAAAAATGTGTTAAGGAATTAATGCCTTCGACTGTAACCTTGAGACAGAATCAAGATTCTAACTTTTAAGTTTGTTCTATATATATTCTCAAAAAACTATCCACATTTATTGTTATACCTAGTGTTTTTCTTTTAAATTCCGCCCATTTAAGTTAGTTTGTACAAATATTTGTTCTAAAGATATATAAAGTTATTGTCCACTTCTATCTTCTCGTGCAGTCGTTGCGGCAACTCCGATACTATGTTGGTCGGTATTTTGTCTGAAAAAAGAAATCGAATACTTATTAAAATTAATCTTCATGGAAATTGCATTTTCCTCTAAGCAATGCCCTTTTTACATATTTATTCGACTACGACATAGAATGGTAATGATAGGATTATAGCACTCTGTGTGTGTTTGTATTAAGTGTTATACACTCTAGTGATTAAAACTACAGAACCGATTAATTTCTGTGGATTATGCAGACTTTTGACCATATTTAAAATTCTCAATTCGTCTCCATGGTTTTTTGGTCACATGATTTCGTCTCCCTGGGGCTATATTTGAAGGGATCTCCCCAAAGTTTACGTCGTTCGGCGCTAAAATTGAGATAGCTGACCGGATATAATGCCCTAACTCTAATTGTATTGTTCGAGTGATTTGCTGTTTTGCTAAAATTTGGAGACGGTTTATCCTCTTTATAAAACTGGAATTAAGACTATATTCTATCTATCTATCTACTTATACTATAGTAAAAGGGTGATTTTTCTGTCTGTCTGTCTATTTGTTAGAGTTAATCTCAAGGGCAAGAAAGTTCTCGAGTGGCGTCCGCGAACCGGGAGACGAGCTGTAGTTGTCGCTCCATCTTGTTGGAGGCCGAACCTCGTAAACGTCGCGGGAATCCGGTGGAAACAAGTGGCACAGGACTGGTCTGAGTGACAAGCCTTTGGGGAGACTGCTGGACATAGCAGCAGTGGACGTCTTTCGGTTGACATGATTATGTCTTTAGCTAAAAAACTCACCATTGCACCTGTACACCAGATTGGACCAGATGATCATCTCCTGTGAGAAACAGAAGACGCCCAGTCTGCCTCCCTTCAGGGTCAGATCGTAGACGTTGCCAGAGTCAGCTACCAGTTCGTTGCGCTCGTAGATCTTGAGTCGGATGAGGCCGATCTTGGGCCGGTGGATGAGACTCCAGCGGTATGCTGTCTTCTCATCCCAACCCTTGTTGCGGGAGTCCTTCCATAACAGCTCAACCTGGAGAGGAAAATGCAAAAGTCGTTATAGATAACTATAGCCAATGCCCGCGAACTTCGTCCCGCGTGGACGAATTTGCGTACCCAACCGATGATACTATACATGTAGACAGTTATAGTTACAGAAGTATTGGAAAATTGGTTTGACCCGTGCAAAACCCGTTCCCGTGGAAATATCGGGATAATCAAGGCGAGCCTTGGCGATGCTATCTATAGGGAGGCGCTATTGGGGATTATATTAATAATCCCGAGCAGAGCGAGGGATTCAAACTGTTTAGCAACCGTGTTGTACACTCTGCTTTTCACTCCTACGAGAAAACCAGTAGCAGCTCTAAACGGGCAACGAAATACTCTTTTTCAAATAGGAGGAGTGAAGAAGTTTCTTAAAGAAGTACTGCTGGTACCTGGTCGGGCGTGGACTCGGTGTTCCAGAGCGCGTTCCGCAGCAGCTTGCCCGGGCCGGTCTTGGAGTTGACCAGCTTGAGCTGGATGCCCGGCTCGGCCACGGCCCGGAAGGGCGTGGTCTGCCAGTACGTCTGCGGCTTGCGCTTCCACATCACCACGTAGAAGCGCTTGTTGTTCTGGTATCTGAAAGGTGCAATAGATTTTTTAAGTACCTAAGTATATAGTGAATATTAACATATATTTTACTCGCCTTACAAAATCATATAGTTTTCGTTTAAATACTTTTAAAAAAAAATGTAGGTATCGTCAGCGCCTAAGTTGGTACCTATAATTATTAGTAGGAGTTACGACTCTCCTACTTGTGCCGATTATGCCTAGTTAGCATAAGGTTGAACCAAGGTATTTCGATTTTTTAGGTTTTTTTTTTTGAGTTGGTAAAATAAAAGTATAGATTTGATGTACCTATTCTCTAACACCATCGCCATTTTTATTACCAACTCGATTAAAAAAAAAGTAAAAAATCATGCTCAGAATTAAGAGCTCATAGTGTGGGTGAATATAGGGTGAATCACAAGGTTTTGCTTGACCCTATAATAATTAATAATATACCTCCCTCATCTATTATTAGAAAGCAACCCAAGTTTAAATGCTAGACAATGAGTATATTTAACGAGACGATGGAAGAGAGGGAGGAAATATTACGATTTATCGCCTGAACAGTCACAGACTTTATTGGGGCCACTTTGAAGTCTTCTTTTTTACACAACATTTACAATACATTTACATTTTACATATCTGCGATCAGTCGTTTTTTTTTTTGGAGTGAACAACGATTCTATTTTCATTACACAACTATAAGAAGTGTAGCAAAGTTATGTTACCTAGCAAGGCAAAATATCTGTATCAATCATTTGATTGTTCACGAAACTACTGGGATTCTTAAAGTGCAATTGGATGTTTTAAAATATCAAAATCTTTTTACAGGTCAGTCGTCGCTATGTCAATCAATGGTAATTAAACTCACCCAAAAATGAAGCCAACATAATCATCATCTACCGGCGTGTCAATGAACAGTGTCCCTTCGTAGTCGACTCCTCCAAAGCTCTCGTAGCCCACGGCGAGTCCAGGGTCAGAGTTAAGGGTCTGCAGAATCTCAGCTCCATCGTTGTTTATCACCCAGTTGGGGTCTTGCTGGGATTCACCCTCAGGGTCTAGGAGGACCTTTGTGAATTCCCTGAAATGTAGTAAACTCAATAAATGATTTCATATTACCTACATGTACTGTATACCGTTATACCTACCTGTGTCTTTTCTTAAAATTTTGAATTGATTTCCGTGTTCATTTTGTAGATGACGGTGGCTTTGGATATGGTCGTATTGTCGCGAAATACCTAGGTTTACCTGAAATCGGTGCGGAAGATCTTCGAGTTATTCGGGCAGTTGTCTTTCTCATTGATAACTTTGTCACCATCGTAGTCGTTTTCACACGCGTCTCCAATACCGTTGCCTGTAATATCGAATTTATTTATTTATTGGGTCATAAATAACCGAAGAAAATTTCAGAATTAATATCATTAATTCCGGTTACCAGATTTCAAATAACAAAAATGTCCTCGAAATCTTATGAGACCCTGGTCCACTGTGATCACTCCCATCAGGTCAGGTTCCACCATAAAAAATGAGAACCTCTCGGGGGTTATTATTATTATTTGGGGTTTGGTAGGGCCATATGTATGTCATCTCCACCATCGCTGATCTATTGTGACGGCCCTTTTGAGTTTTGTTATAATTCACCTGAAATGCCCGTTGAGTCCAGGAATTTCCAGATACCTTTGGGCAGTGATATTTTGTATCTCTTTTGGGTGTGTAATGTGCCTCCGTAGGTAGATACTACGTTTCTCGGCGTTATACCTACCGTTTAATTAATTGAGGAAAGGTCAAGTTATGAGGATGAGGTCACCTGAGCTTACGCTACTGATACTCTATTATTTGTTTTCTGGTAGCGAAGTCCTAGTACATAATTAGGTTCCAACAGACAAACTGCTCCCTGTTAGGGATGAGCAGTTGTCCGCGAAATAGCGTATAATCCTCAAAGTTTGAGCGAGTGTAACCGTCGTTGCTCTCAACGCACTTCCTTTAAAGTGCCGACCTGGTAAAGGTCGCTGGAATTGGGTGGATGCTAGTGGCACACGACCGTTCTGAGTGGAAAACCTTGGGAGAGGCTTATATCGAGCAGTGGACGTCGTCGACTGACTTGACGATGATATCTACTCTGCTAAACGCCAGCGCAAAATAAGGTGAGTTTTTCAAATCGTCCGTTAACAAAACTACGTTAGTTAGGTACACTAGAGAAAGGACAAGGAACGAGTTTCTATGTGGAGTAACAGCTCGGCGGCCATATTTTACGATGGTGGGTCTATCGATTTTCTTGATGCCCAGGCTTAGCCACCCACCGTCAGAGTCCAGCTGGTCCCTGTTAGGGATGAGCGGGCAGTTGTCCTCGAAGTCGCGGATGCCGTCGCCGTCGTCGTCGTCGTCGCAGGCGTCGCCGCGGCCGTCGTTGTCGGTGTCCTGCTGGTCACTGTTGGGCAGGTTGGGACAGTTGTCCAGGCCGTCTTGCCAGCCGTCACTGGGAAAGAGTAGATAACGTCAGTAGCCTGTCAATGGGTTACATAACAACACTTTAGTCTATAAAAAAAAACACCGTTCCTCAAGGGAACGACAGAAGAATACTTTCTCATTAGCATAGCTAGAAGCTATATGGTAGCCTGGTGGTATAACCCAAAAAAGCTTTAGGTTATTAGTTAAAAGAACTAAGATGGAACTCTAAACAACTCTTTTCAAATTGTGTCCCGAACAGGATGAGTCGATGCGTATCCTGTGCGAAAGTGATACACTACCCTGGACCAGGAGATTACAAGGTACTACCATTATACTCCATCATTAACTTACTAGTGAGGGTGAAGGAATCAATGGATTAGATGCAAAGGGGGATAAAATACAGAAAAGATGTCTCGATCAAAGACTCTAAATCTCAATAATATAAGATTATCTTACAAGTCCCGGTCCACGTCGCTGTCGCAGGCGTCCCCAACGCCGTCCTTATCGGTGTCCTCCTGCCGCGGGTTGGGGACGCGTGGGCAGTTGTCGCAGTGGTCCCCAATCTCGTCCCGGTCTACGTCCTCTTGGTGCGGGTTGTATTTGCGGGGGCAGTTGTCGTCCTCGTTTCGTATGCCTGCAAATTTTAGATGGCATAGAATCAGCAAATAACACACCTGGTACATAAAGCTTACGTATCTAATCTCTAGTCCGCTATAAAACAATTCTCACCATCATTATCGATGTCCGAGTCGCAAGCATCCCCCAGGCCGTCTCTGTCGGTATCTTCCTGCGTGGGGTTGTACAGTTGCGGACAATTGTCGCAGGCGTCACCGAACTGATCGCTGCGGTCCTCATCGCGATTCATCTGGTCCGGGTTGTATTTTAGGGGGCAGTTGTCCTGAAAAAGAAAGTTTTGTTTGCCATGGGGAAACATTAATTTACAAGTTTTTTGATTACTTAGGTACAAAACTTCGGGCTATGTCGGTGACATTTGAAGCTTCTTACAGTACGACACAACTTAGAAGGCGCGCGGCGAAGCACTTAAGTCGATGACGCAGAGAGTATGCGCCTTCTAAGTTGTGTAAACCTGTACCGTAGTTATCCGACTCCAAAGAATTGGTTCATGACAGCTATTACTCCAAACTTCCTGACCTTAGGAGCTGACGCATATTTCGCTCTAAAATTGAACCTCCACTTGATCTCGTTTCGACCACCCACAGCACAGAATACGTCCCACAGTCCCTTAAGTTTGGCAATGCCCTGGGCTATTTCTTTGAGTTTCGAAGCTTACTTACAGGGTTGTTGGAAATCCCGTCCCCATCAGCGTCTGCGTCGCAGGAGTCGCCCTGGCCGTCGCCGTCGGCGTCCTCCTGTCCAGAGTTGGACACCGCGGGGCAGTTATCGGCTTTGCAACGGGGCTCGGGGCAGCTGAGTGCCTGGTCGGGGTACCCGTCGAGATCGCTGTCGCGGCCACATACGGTGCCGTTGCCGGCGTAACCCACCTGAATATGGAATTTGAAGGCTTATAGAATTGAAGACGTAGACGAAATAAGTAATTGTCTCTTCTTTACTGATATGATGAAATGATGTGGTGATGTGGTGAAATTACTGGCACAGAGGCCTCTGGGTGGGCAACGCATTCGAGATCTTATGGTTTCTTAATAACAAATCATAAAATTTCGGTGTCCATGGGCCGCAGTGACCGCTTACCATCAGGTGTCATGTGTGCTCGTTTGCCTACTAATGCCGTGAAAAATGAACCCTTCGTATGCCTCAAAATGTTTTCGGGGAAATGGGTGAAATGGTTCCACATAGATGACCCTTTACCCGACTGGAACTAGGCAGTCCTCGTCTTTTGTGAATAATAAATAGTGAACATTACAGTGGGCAGGTACTCGACAGGTACTCACAGCACAGACACACTTCTGGCCATAGCCACAGACGGCGTTGAACTGCCTACAGTAGTTCATATCGCAGCGCTGCACGAGGTTATCCGAGTCGAAGCAGGCACTAGTCGTGTTCACGTAGTAACCTCCGCCACAAGGCACGCATGTGTAGGAACCCTGGAACATACAGCTGTATAAAATATCCTTATGAAAATAGAGATCCAAAATTTACCTAATCGTGAATTCATAATTCATTGTTTAATTGGTTAGGGAACAAGTAAAATAAAATAATAAACTAGATCCCATTTGATGTTTCTCAGTCACATTTTCTGCTACACACCCTGCTGTTGACGCACAACCAGCCTGACAGTTCGCGAAACCCTCAGTGCCTCAGCCCACTCTTTGACATCGTAGCGCGCGTCTTGTGGTGGCGTCTCTCGCCAAAACCAAATAGAGATCCACTTTGACGTTCCTCAGTCACATTTTTTGCTACTCGCCCTAGCATTGACGCACAATCTCCCTCGTTGACAGTCTGCGATGCCCTCAGCCCACTCTTTTACGTCGTAATCGTAACACGGCTTGGGGCGACGTCTCTCTCCAAAACGGAATAAACATCCACTTTTACGTTTCTCAGTCACATTTTCAGCTACTCACTCTCGTATTGACGCATAATCTCCCTCGTTGACAGTTCGCGATGCCCTCAGCGCACTCGTCGATGTCATCGCACGTTTCGGGGCGGCGCTCATCGCCAGCTCCGCGCCAGCCGCGGCTGCCGCTGTACCTATTTTTTTTTTGTGTAGGTATTATTATTGTCTTTACTTTAATTATTATTCATTTTATAATACACTAGCTTTTCCCCGCAACTTATTTATATTAAAATGAAAAATCCCGTTTTTTCCCGTTCCCGTGGGAATTTCGCAAAATCCCATCTTAGCGTATGGCTACGTCATAACATCTACCTGCATGCCAAATTTCAGCCCGATCCGTTCAGTGGTTTGGGCCGTGCGTTGATAGATCACTATGTCAGTCAGTCAGTCAGTCACCTTTGAGTTTTATATATTTAGATTTTTTACCTTTTTTACTTTGTCTTTTGTACTTTAGTTACGTTTAATTTTTCAATCACAATATGTTTTGTTTTAACCTAGTGATTTGACCTGCCGTCTCTCGTGCAGAGGGCCAAAACCTCTCCTGGTGAGAGGTGCCCAGAAGTGGGATGCAAATAGGTGGTGGTGGTAGATGTATAATTGTTGATGAAATAAAGAGCTTGAACGTACCCGGTCGGGCAGGGCCCACACTCGAAGCCGCCGACGAAGTTACGACAGGAGACGAGCTCGTCGCACGGACGGATCAGGTCGCATTCGTCCATGTCCACGCATATGTGGCCTACACGAACGAAAAACATAATAAAGGACCTGGAATATATTATAGAAATGATTATAACACTTTGGCTCCAAGAACACCTAAAGTTGCCATACCCCGCTGAGCCTACCACGTCAACGACAAATGTGTCTTAGCCAAGGTGCACTTTGATAATGAACAAAATGTTAATGAATCGTTTTAGTTCTATTTTCATTGATTCGCATGTTACCATATATTTACATGCTTGCCGCCTGAGTGATCACTTCATTCAATTGGAAACGTCGAAAAGCCGAACTGAGAAGATAGCTAAGTAGTCGACCAGCTCTAAATTACCTACAGAGTAGACACGTACTGCTGGCTACCAGAAAATAAAATACCTAACTGACCACAGTAATGCTTAGAGGAATAAACTTGAAATAGACACTTAAGACTTGTTTACCAAAATTAGCTTAAATTAACTATCGGCTAAAATACAAAGCGTGAACAGTCAGCATCAATTATTAAAGACCGTGACTGTATAATATCACAGAAATTTAAGTTTTTTATTATCATTAATTTCTATCACATATACGAAGACCATCATTAAAAGAAAAAACAAAAGGATACTTCGAAACCGTATAAACGTCCACATAAACAACTGAACCTCTCTTACCGTTCCACTGGTATCCCTTAGCGCATCCCTCGCATTCGTAATAAGGATCTCTGTCAATAGGCGAGCACCGCCTATCTCCGCAGGGCCGATGGCTGTCGCAGATGTGTTGGCAGCGTCTTGCTTCGCCTGTGTAACGAACAAATAGCCATCAGATGTGATTGAAGTACGTGATCATCAAGTCGCTCAACTCATCAATACCTTCCGATCCTTTTTTATTGCGGTTACATTAGCCATGCCGTAGCCCATAATGTCCACTGGGTCAATTTTGACCCAATGATACTGGTAATTAAAACAGTTCAGGGTTTTTCGAGATGCTTTCACTTCGCGCTGTAGAAATGAGTGTTTTAAAAATATGGTTCTGGGCATACGGGTTAGAGCAGAGAATTTTATCTGCGCAGTGCTTTCTTTTTTGCAGACGGGCAGACGTCAAAGGTGTATAAAATTCAAAAAGTTCAATATTCAATCATTTATTCAGCAAATTGGCCACATAGGGGCACTTTTACACGTCAGAAAAAGAATTTACCAGCGCTTCCTAGACCCATTGCTTGAGAAGAAGCGTATAAAAAGCTATAGCTACCCAGCTATTGTATTTCTGGCTAGGTATTGCCCGGTGCCTACCTGAATGACTACCACCCCTGCTTCACATGTCGCCAACCAAGGTAGGTATTCCCCAATTCACTGGACCCGCGTGGGCAATAGCCCAAAACCTCTCATGGTGAGAGGTAGGCCTGTGTTCAGCAGTGGGACGTAAATAGGCTGATGTGGTGGCTGTGGCTGTCTGCCTGCTTTTCGGTCTTGAATAACAATGAACTACGTAGATTAATAACCGCGAACCGGGAGACGAGTTATCGGTAGGCCTTCATTAGATAACCTCGTGAAGGTCGCGGAAAATCGTTGGAAGCGAGTAGCACAGGACCGGTCTGAGCGGCAAGCCTTGGGGGAGGCCTATTTCCAGCAGTGGACGTCTTTCGGCTGAAGTGATGATGATGAATCATTAACTAGATTTAATTTTATAAGTTCACTCACTGTTCCACTGGTACCCTTGCGGACAGCTCTCGCACTCGTAGTAAGGCTGTCGGTCGAGGGGCGAGCAGCGTCGCTCGCCACACGGCCGATGGGAATCGCAGACGTGCTGGCATCGCCGACCGTCGCCGGCGTAGCCCGCGGGGCACGGGTCGCAGGTCGGGCCCGATGGAGACTCGCGGCACTGGACGCCTGTGGATGAAGGGCTTTAGAATCAACTTTGAATCTACACGTCTTCTAAGTTGTGTAAACCTGTATAGGGCAGTAGCATGATATTTTGGAACCATAGTTATATTATTTGGCACACAAAATTCGTATCTCAAAATGCATAGTTTTAAACTGTATGTCGCTATTTAAGCGTAAATAAAGAAATCCCAGAGTAAACATCACGCAAGAGATAAATCTGTTTTATCCCAAAAAATTGCACTTTGAAGACCTGACGAAATAAGTTTACGGGATTCTGGTGAATGCTCATGGCACAGGATTGGTCTGAGAGGCGAGCATTTGGGAAGGCCTAATGCCCAGCAGTTGCTAACTGGTGGTGGTGGTGCTGGGCTTTCTTGATCAACTCATCTCTAAGCCATTTAGGTGATATGATATCAGTCATGTAACTGACTGACCTTGGAAACATGTGTTGGCGGTACACGCCACCCTTTGGCAATCCTGGCCGTTGCCGTAGTACCCTGGAGGACACTGTCCGCAGCGGTAGCTACCATCAGCTAGCGGTTGACAGGACACCTCTGGAAACAAAAACCAGAATATACAATATTTCAAAATTGTAGTAGGGCGTAATTCGAAAAGCATTTCGGTAGGCTTTTAGAGAAAATCGTGTTTTAGTGATAACTGGTGCGTGATGTCATCTCACTCAATTCACTCACTCTCGCTAAAGAGCGGGCGCTACACGCAGAATTTAGAATGATTTAAATTTACATTGATTTTTTTAATGTTTCACGCTACTTACGTCCTCCGAAGCAAGGATTGGGGTTGCATGGAGAGCGGCAGGTCTGTCCGTCGCTGGTCTGCCGGCCTGGACACCGTGTGCACCGGAAGCCTTCCTCGGTGTCCACGCAGTATTCCACTAGCGGGACAAATGGTCGAGTCAGGATAACTCTCGTCTATTAACGTGGCTTACTGTCCCTAATTATTATATTATTCGTTTACTAGCTTCTGCCCGCGAATTCCTCCGCGTGGAATTCGGTTATAGCGTTCCTGCGGGAAATGATCGTTAAAGTATAACAAATTACATACAAAAAACCTTCCTCTTGAATCACACTAAAAAAAACACATCAAAATCGTTGCGTACTTTGTTTTATACTTTGTTCACTCTGGGAGAGCACAGAGCTGACACCGAGCGAGGTGACACAGAATCTAATATTGCTTAATCCGCGCGCCTTCTATGTTGTATCACGCTGTACCCCTTTAAGTATACCTTACCTTGGGAGCAGGGTCTTCGGCTGCAGGTCACGGGCCGGCAGCGGCGCCCGTCGCCCTCGGTGCCGCGGGGGCACGCGCCGCAGACGGGCCCCGTGTGGCTGTTGTGGCATTCCACACCTGCACAGGGTGGGACGAAATTTACGAAACCCAAAACCATTTTTAGGATCATTTTAAAGAAGAACGGAAAGTGGAGTTGTAGAAATCAGTTTTGTTTCTTAATCACTCTGAAATTTGTCCCTGTTTAATTAACTTCCCTGGAAATCGTTTCGAGATAATACTTCGGTCTGATTTGCGAGCCTTGAGGGAGGCCATGTTCAGTAGTGGAAGTATTTCGTTTGAATTGATGATGATGATGACATAGGTATAATTTGCTTGTAGGTAAGTACGCCTACCTACTTAAACCTACTTTACTTGTATGAATACTTTTTTCTTCAAACGCGTCTGATTTAAGGACAATCTTGTTGGTTAATTAAAGCGGGTTAATTGTGAGCACCACTTGGTTTAGATGTCGATTACATTATAATTAATTAATCTTTTTTTTCGATATTCAACCATAAGGTTGTATTATAAGGTAGATTTTGTTCTTTGAAAATAGGTACTCTTACATTGAGGGATTTTATCGATAAACGAACATTGAAAAATCATATAGAAAATGGACTTTAGTTTTTTTTTTTTGATCTTGTAAATTGTAGTTCTTTCAATACCTACTAAACTTTAAATCTAACCAAACGAGACCAAACAATCTAAAGCCACAATTTGAAGGGGAATTCAAATTTGCCTACAAAGTTACCGGCCCCACTATTTGTCAATTATATATTCATAGAGTCTGTTTAATACAGCGGAGGCTAATCAAGCAACTTAACTTTCAAATTATTCGAGTGGGCGATCGGTACTCTGCAGGCGAATTTGGAGTAGGTAAAATAAAACCCGATAATCGTATCGAAATATTTAATGAACCCACACAGTAAGTTGCTTGATTTACCTTTATGATAATGATTAAAGATGATAGCATAACGTTAATGAAACCTAAATGTCACCAAGTTCTTTGATACCTATAGAAACAGAAGAGTGATTCGCACAGAAATGAGCAATGCATAATATTCGACAGCAATGAAAACGGGTCACTTTGTATGGAAAATGCTATACAAAGTGACCCGTTTTTATTGCTGTTGACTGTATTTTAATCTAAAAGGACTTGAAAAGATGGACACAGATATGAAACACACATAAGATTAAGTACGAGTCAAGAATATAGAAAAACATTAATGAAAGAAATTAACCTAATGAAATTACTGGTCTCGAATGACTTTCGTAGTCATGTTAATACAAACACTAAAGAAACAAATCGGTCGGGAAGACCTAATTATTAAAGAATTTACACACAAAAGAAAATTAGGAAGTCGATGTCTTAAAAATAAAGTTATTAGAAAACATTAAAGCCCACTTTCACCAGTCGGTTAGAGCTTGAACCTTGATTGATGGAACTGGACTTGAGACTCTAGACAGTAGTGATAAAGATGCTCAAATTGATGATGGTAATGATAGTTGTTACAATATCAGTATGATCAATAACCGCGATAGCAGGTAGTGCCAGTGCATCGCTCGACTTGCGGCGCGGGATCCCGTTTGCAGCACTCCCTCAATTGGCCATTGAGGCGGTCGATAGTGCCCTTCTGGTCGGCGATCTCGCGACGAAGCTTCTCGATCGTCTTGCTCAGGATATCCAGTTGACGGAACACTTTTTCTGCAACGAGATGAGGCAAAATGAGACGCAAGTTGAATGACAAAGGAAATTTTACATGGGTTGTCTAGTTGGGAGCTATCAGAAAGTATGGACTGCCGAAGCCCTCTGCTACCTTTGTAAATATTTATGACTACGAAAACTGAGATCACACTGGGCAAAGTTTTCGCCTAAGTCCCGCTAGTCTTGGGTGAGGCTATAATGAAAGTTGTAGCCTGAAGATCAAGTGCAGGTTATGGGCTCCACTCAAGGAATGATATAATTTTAAGGTCACGGTTATATTTGCGAATGACACTAAGGGTGGGTTGATTCAAACCGCCTGTTAACTAAGCAGCGCTGGATAAATATTTTAGTTTGGGATAAAATGACGTTTATGTATGGAATGACAGTTCGATGGCCATATTTAACGAACATGAGTCCATCAACTGTGCTTGAATCAACCCAGGCTAAGAACCCAGGTCAAGAAATTTATCCAATCTACACAGATTATCTATCACCAAATGGAAGTTATTCCTCCTAGTCGATACTGTCACACAAGACATACATATTAAATTGAAATTAGCTTTCTTATAATGGCTTACCGTCACAATCAACATCAGTGGAAGGAATATCTCCTCTCGGTGGCGGTGGGCTTGGTAGTACTCCGTTAGAATCAATAAAGTTGGTTCTATATTCATCTCCTTGCATCTCATCCTCCCGCTTATCCCTTTCGTCGAAATGTTTGACATCCACCATGTCAGATTCGTCCACACTGACTAGAGTTGCTTGTCTGTCTTCAGGTACGTCGCAGTCAATGGAGTCCAAAGCTGCTCGCTCATTGCCATAGATTTCTACTGGGACGCTCTCTTCGTGGTACTGAGAACGACAAAATAATAAATATGGACCTGACAAAAATATAAGATAAATGAGATTTTTTTACGTAAATCTTCAAGGAATCCATGATTTTTGGAAATTAGAAGAAAGATCATGAATTTTAATCGGTGAAAACATTCATGCAACTGACGTAACAATAAAGACCGGAAATATTGGCAACTCAGAGGATTTATCCCGAAAGTTGGCAACGTCGCATATAGCTGTCAAATGTCTCGCTGTTTTTATTAATTTCTCAATATTGCTGAATTAAAAAGGAAGATATCATTCTATGGTTGGTTGGTATGGTTGTTTCGTTTTATATTTGTTGGTTAGGCATTTAAATGATAAGATTACATTAAAATACATGGAAACTGCGATGGAAAGTTTTTAAAAGATGTTACTTCCATAATACTAAAAATTTCGTGTTCCTATGATAATTGTTGCAATCCTTACTTAATGTTTTATTCAACCATAGAGCGATAATTCATGTTTTCATTCAGTAATATTCAGAAATTGGCGACGTTGCCAACTTTCGGAGTAAACCCTCTTACAGCACGACACAACTTAGAAGGCGTGCGGTGAAGCACTTAAGCCGTTGACGCAGAGACTATTTTTGCTTAATCCACGCGCCTTCTAAGTTGTGTAAACCTGTAATGAGTTACGACTTCATCTCAATAAGTAGTTTGTCTGTTCGTTGGCTTCCTTATGATATAAAAGAAACAACAACTCCAGAAAAGAAATTCCAACTCACCACTTTCAAATGGTCACTGGCCAGTAACCTCAGCAGGTCAAATCGTCCAGCCAAGGCGTGGTGGTGCAATGGTCTGCAGCCAGTGAAGAGTTTGACCCTGTGAGACGACACTACCAGGGTCAGAGTGGCACTGGTGTCTGTGCCCAGACCCCAGGATACTGACTTGAGGTTGCCATCGTGCAGGCTTTCCAGCGACACTGCGGGAAGAGATAATATACTCGTAATTAAACATATTATACAATCTTCGCACCTAAGATTTTGTTTAGATACGTCAATAACTTCAAAAACGTATTATCATCCAATATAGTCAACATGAATTCAAGGCGCGGAACCCACAGCGCGCACGGTCGAGTTACGCCTCATGTCATGACTCATGAGTACAAAAACGCTTCGTGTCAAAATGTAGGTGCATACTTCCACAGCGCAGCACACGGCCACGCTACGCACGGACCATATAATGAACCTGCGTCTGCATGCGTACCATGCGGCGCACGCAGTATATTTCCAGCCACCAATTTCTTCACATGTGACTCATAGTATTATCCTGAATCCTAAAAGCTAACTTCCCTTGGCTCACCTTTATGGCTCTTCCTGTTGAGGAAGAGCGAGACAGAAGCACCGTCTTCGCCCTTCACGTGCAGCAGTTCTGCTCTCCTCAAGCCTCTGGAGTGCGGTTGGATGACGATGGCCACCTCTCCGTCGGGTTGGGCCGTCATGGCGGCTGCTATCGCGTTGTTTGTGGCTTCTGGAAGGAGAGGAAGTAGCAAGTTCATCTATTAGGAACTCATAACATACCTATAGGCTTTATTGTTATCATCGTAACGTCATCATACTTAATTATGTAATTGGTGGGCAAACAAGGACACAGCCCACCCAAGTAAGCGGTCACTGCGGCCCATGGACACTGAAATAGGATCTCGAAAACGTTACCCGCCCTATCTTAGACCTCAGTCTGAAATGCCTCTGTGCCAGTAATTTCACCGGCTCCCTAAACCCATCACCGGAAAACAACAGTTCGAGCGCTGTTATTTGGCGGCAGATTAGCAGGTACGACAGTGGTACCAACACGGACTAGCCTGGCACCAGGTCCTCATCCCCAATTTTTTTTGTTTTTATATCATTGGTATAGGGCCTTACCTATAGGCAAACGAGCGCACAGCCCACCTGAGTTGCTAAAGATTTTTGTTTTCTTTGTGGGTACGTTGCTGAATATGTACCTACAATGTACCGAGTCACAACTTTTGAGGTCGGTTGAGTCGACGACATTTATATTCCTAAGTTCAAAATGACTCGAGATATGAAGGACTATTAACGAACCTAGGTGAATTGGCTATGGGTGAAAAATGACAATGTGCTCGATTATTTTTTTATGGATAGGAATAACCTTCCGTATCAAGAGAAAAAAATCTCAGAATTTTCCGTGCCGTAGATTTTGCGTAAAAAAAAGAAATTGATTTTGTGTAATGACGATTGAAATAAAGGTGTTTCCTTGGTCCAAGAATGCAGTACTACTTTTTGAAAAAATCAATAATGTCAATAGTGTCAACACTTTTTTTCAAGAAGTAGTGCTGCATACTTGGACCAAGGAAACACCTTTATTTCAATCGTCATAACGCAAAACCAATTTTATTTTTTACGCAGAATCTACGATACGGAAAATTCTGAGATTTTTTTCTCTTGATACGGAAGCTTATTCCTATCCTTAAAAAAAATAATCGAGCACATTGTAATTTTTCACCCATAGCCAATTGCCATCATCATCATCTCAGACATAGCCATCCAAATGTGTGCGTGCCTTATTGCGAACCTATGTAACATTGTTAATTTATTCACCTTTATGATTTACCTTCCTAGATTTTCGCCATTGCTTCAGGGTGAAATAAAAAACTATATTAAACTACAGCCACTAGCCAGTTGCTGTTTTGTTTTCAGTGGTATAAATCTCGCCATTGGTCGTTGACCTAAAACGAGAATAGATCCGCCGTAATAGTTATTTGTATACAATATTGTCTCTGTTGGGATGCTGTTCCAATTATTAATGAACTAGAGATTAGTAATATGAGGCAAAGATAAGAGTGCTTTAACCCATTGAACTGTACTGATAATGCTTGCCAAATTACTCGACTTCGGTTTTTATTAAATATAGTACGAATAGGGATGACGACAACTTTTTTTTCCTTAGTCTATCAGGAAGATTATTGAAAAGTATTGGACACGTATTTTTTCTTTTTTCACATAATCAAACTTATACGGAGATATATTGAGTTGAAATGTCGCGTGACGTCACGGTTAGGTACGATTTATACCTAACGGTGACGTAGTTAGCCCCCACTCTCCAACTTTAATGCGTTTTAACTTGGTCATTCTTTGTTAATTTGATAAAACAAAAAATACGTGTCTCATATTTTTTTATTACCTGACTGACGGACTAATTAGAATTTTGATTTCTTCACCCTGTCGTCATCCATATTGTACGATACAATATACTTCGTTTGAACAAAGAAAATTGTCTCATTTCAAGTTAATTTAAAAAAATCTTTGATACTTAATTATTGTTGATTTTTATGCATTTTTAATATGAAACAATATCTGTACTTTTTTGCGAATTTTGAAATCAAATAAAGTCCGCGCCGATTCTATAAGAACAGTTGCACCTCCGCTCCGTAACGTAGCTCATCTCATCAGTCCCTATTGGTATGGCTATGCTATTAACACTTACGAGCGAAGTGGCTTATAGATAGAAATAACACTTTATAAGAAAAGCTTACAGCTAAGTGGGAGCGGGTTTAAACAGTAACTACTAACACATATGACGGCGGGCGGTCAGGATCGCGAAAGCAGGAAGGCCTTACTTGGCGCTAGTTTTTTCCCCCGCACCGTTACGCCATCTGTCGGGACCACACCAACCATGGTCTTTAGTGTGAGAAAAACGCTTAGCACAACATATTTAATATGAGATTAGGACGCGGTCGCAAGCAAAAATTTAATTTTGCTTTGACCTGGGGCTCTATTCAAAACTTTACATAGGGAAAAAGAAAATTCTCTATCCCTACCCGTCAAAGCGTCACGGCACTCAAATTGCATTGAATTTAAATCTATCTGCTTAAAGTTCTACAGTTCTACTTCAACGCCGTGACGCTTTGACGGTAGGGATAGGGAATTTCCCAATCCCTGTGTAACATTTCGAATATATAGCCCTGTATACCTACCAAATTTTATTCAGTTGAGTCTGTTGAGAGGTTTAACTGTGAAAGAGTAACAATAAACAGAATACTTAGGTTGATTTCAAATTTAATAATACCTTTCTGATACCAATGGTAAATTTCCACCAATGTGTCAATTGAATGCTTCTTTCACTTTCGGACGTTTACTGGGTTTTAAATGTATGCGCCTCTACTTACTCTATTAGAGAGCATTAATACTGATGTTAAAATATATTTGGCGTCCGAATTAAGTTTAAAATTACTTCTGACATGAAAGAAGACTTCGCTGCTATATTTAAAATTGTGTCAAGTTCTCGGTCCTATGTGGTTGGTGTGGCCCCGGCGCGTACCGATAATTACACATTACGGTATTAGAGGGTTAAACGTTTGCTTTCGTCCTGTTACTACTGTTCCTTCCAATACCGATAAAGGCAAACAAATTGAGAAAAATAAACATTTGTTTATGGGGCATACTAGGTAGAGATCTCCTACTATCTAAAGTCCCGCGCCTTCAAGTTTCAAAACGCTTTTTTTTATTTTATTTATATTTAAAAAGCACCACCAACACTCTCAACACATAGTTGATGGCTGTCTCAGCACGCACACATGTGTTGAGGGTGTTGGTGGTGCTTTTTAAATACATTGAAGCGTTTTGAAATGTGAATGCACGGGACTTTAGATAGTAGAAGATCTCTAGCTAAGAAATGATTGATTGGGTATGTTTCTGAAAAATAACCTGTGATACCCGCAGTTCCAGTAATACAGTTTGGGGAACAAATCTGAGCAAATTTTCAGGGTGGTAGGACCTTGTGCTAGGACCATCCGGGGTGGTACCACCGTCTTTCCCCGCTAACCTGCCGCCAAATAGCAGTAGTCGCACTGTTGTATGCCGATAAGGGGTTAAGATAGCTGGCTAAATTACTGGCACAAGGGCGCATTCCATCTTTAAACTTTAAATGAATTTGATTTGATTTAATCTTAACGCATTCGAGATCTTATGGTTTCGTAATAAGAACTCATAAGATTTTGATGTCCATGGGCCGCAGTGACCGCTTACCATCAGGTGGCCTATGTGCTCGTTTGCCTACCAATGTCATAAAAAAAACAAGCCTTGCTGATTCAGATTCAATTACGTAGCCAGTCATTACAAATAGAAATAGATAGAGACAAACTGAACCTATCTATTAACTTAAAAGTTAACTTCCTTGCTCCCCTATCTTTCCGTTTTTCAGTAATCATCAAATTCCAAGCACGCGACGCGAACAAATTTTTCCTACGATTAGTAAGGTAAGGTAGGTATCTAATTCATTATTCTATCCAGTCTTGAGCCACAAAGCGGACACGGCCTATAAAAGCACTATTTCGAACACAATAGGGATGACGACAACTTTTTTTTCCTTAGTCTATCAGGAAGATTATTGAAAAGTATTGGACACGTATTTTTTCTTTTTTCACGTAATCAAACTTATACGGAGATATATTGAGTTGAAATGTCGTGTGACGTCACGGTTAGGTACGATTTATACCTAACGGTGACGTAGTTAGCCCCCACTTAGTTAGCTCGAACTTTAATGCGTTTTAACTTAGTCATTTTTTGTTAATTTGATAAAACAAAAAATACGTGCCTAATTTTTTTTAATTACCTGACTGACGGACTAATGAATTTCGATTTTTTCACCCTGTCGTCATCCCTATTCGAATGAAGTGTCAGTTTGCGTTCGAGGACGTCTGTGTGCGTGCGAGGTCGTCTGTACACTTGTAAATGTGTGTGTACCAGTACGTGGGCCAATGATTCACTCTCCATCTCCGGATGAAACAAATGACGGTAAGGGCGAGTTGGGCGCGAGTTGCGCGCCGGCTAGATTCAAGCGGGTGATTCCGTGGCCATTCTGTATGTACTTAATACTATTAAATGTTCTGTGCTTGAGCCTTCTTGGGAACACGTATGAGGTGCCTAAAGCTGTGTCCATATTTAGCGACGAAAGAGTCTGTCTTTACGAATAATGATAATGTGACGCGTGGGTCGACCTCACCTTACCAAATACAGCAATGTAGCGTAGCTTGCACCAACATGTAATTGTAAACAGCTTTTAAATATAAATGCTTAGATAAGTACGTATCATGATGATTTGTTTATATTTGAAGTAAAATTATACTAATAATAAGTCTGTTGAAGAAGTCGCGTCTGAAACTTGAAGGAGGTAGTTTATAACACTGGTCAACATATAGGCTACTTTTTATCCCGAAAAATGCATGGTTCCCGCGGGAACGCTATTACCGAATTCCCGCGGACGAAGTCGCGGGCAGAAGCTAGTATTACTTATAGATTTCTACACTAGGTAAGTACTTTGTGCCTTTAAGGCTTTAAAGAGTCCTTAACAAGTTAAATATTACCTACAAGAGACAAGAGTGTCCTACCTCCTTCGAGACGATCTTCCGTAGATTATACTACATACATAGGTACATATATACATTTGTATATATTCTATTAAGGCCCACTTGCACCAAGCCGCTAACCTCGGGTTAGCCTCTTAACCCACGTCAAATTCATACAAATAAATCTGAGTTAAGCGGTTAAATCGAGGTTAACAGCTTGGTGCAAGCGGGCCTAAGGGCTTCAGTTCCGGATGCCACCTGTTGCCACGATACTCAATATCCCCGGAAACTAACGATAACAAACTAACGATAAAGGGTGATTTGCAATATACTCTATTATAAGTTATGCAAAAAACGTGGCATGAATTATTATGCATCTATCTGTAGATACCTCCCCAAAAATAACTCACCGCATAGGTACGTCAATTAACGAAATGTTTCATACATTAACAGCTAATTCTTGGTTACGTGTTAATAAGCGAGATGATGCTCTAATTCTGCGTTAGGTCATCATCTGCGGCTTGTGTGTTATTATAGTAAAATGAATGAGAACTAAACGTCAAAATGTACCTAGGTACATTTAATCAAAACTATCCATCGATTGGCCCTCTCCTAATTAGCAACAACCCATTAGCTGTGACGCGTTCAACAAAATGTCCGAAAAAGAACTGACTTTTAAAGTTACCCATATAAAGCTCTTCTAATACGAAAAAAAACGCCGTTTTTTATGTTATTGTTAGACAAATTAGCACACGGCCATCTGATGGTAAGCGGTCACTGCGGCCCACTGACATAAGAAATCATAAGTTTCGAATGTGTGCTGCCAACCCTAAGATGGAATGCCTATATGCACGTAATTTCACCGGCTGCCTTAACCCTATGTAAATAATAAAATTCATCTATAGCCCTTTGCCGACAAACATGCGAATTCGTCCGATTTTTAAAACCTGATATATTTTTTACTAGGTCTCTTCTTTTTGGAGCTATGTCATAATTTAACCCACATAGCTAATGTTAAAATTGTTGATAAATATAAACAGGGCCGTTCCTAATATCTCAGCTTCAATAAGCCCTGTTCGTAGTAAATTTCGATGCGTGGGCGCAGACCGCTGGCGGTGATGTCATAAAGTCATAATGCAGTAAATACAGGTTATGACAGTCTGTTTTCTTGCTAATTTTGCGAGATCATGAGTTCATTACAGGAAACAATTGTTTTATAGCCATATCATTTTCATTTATTTATTTAAACCGTTTTCGATTTCATTCACCATTGGTTTTTGGTACGAAACATAAGAAGTTTCTGATTTCTAAATTAAAAGTAATCAAAACTTCCAAGGTGATTTGTCTCTAACTGACAAAATAACGTTTATTTCATTAAATATTAGACACTTAATTTTAAAACGTCTTCTTCTGATTTCCAATGAAACTCGCCCTAAGAACAGCTGATTTACTAGAAAGAAATAAGTAATGCATACTTTATGAACGCTCAGTGAATCTTCTTTACCTAAGACCTTTTCATACACATAAGTAACTGAACTAAATTAAATAGAGATCTTCTACTATCTAAAGCCCCGCGCCTTCACATTTCGAAACGCTTCAATTTTTTTATTATTGTTTAAAGAGCACCACCAACACTCTCAACGCATAGTTGATGGCTGTCTCAGCACGCACACATGTGTTGAGAGTGTTGGTGGTGCTTTTTAAATACATTGAAGCGATTTGAAATGTGAAGGCGCGGGACTTTAGATAGTAGAAGATCTCTACTTATCATCTTCCTACAATGTAACTTTTTCATTACAAAAATCCTTTTATCCCGTGGAAGTTCTCTCAAATACCATACCTATATAATGGAGCTTGATTAAAACAGAATGTTACAGTAAGTACTTATATTTCATAATTTCCACAACAAACTACAGCCGGTCTTTGTTATAGTAATCCCGACATCTGTTATGGCAGTTATTTTTTTAATCTCGTCTGGTTTTAATTCGGTAAAACAATCATGGATCAACATTCGTTATGCTCATGAGATATTGTCTACCCAGATGTTATTTCATTAGATACTGAGACAGAGTAATGAACTTTACAGAAATTACCGCTGCTTTGGTTAGAGAAACTTTTGAAACAGAGATGAAGTTGATGTTGTTTAGGTACTATACACGTATCTATGTGTACATAAATTACTAGATTGGCGCCTGGGTGCTACCCACGGAAATCAAGATCGCGTGGAAAGACAAAGGGGACAAAGTCCCGAGCAAAAGCTAGTTTCATTTATATTGAGCCAGTAAGCCCAGGTGCACCACCATAACAGCCTATTTACTCCCACTCCTGGTGCAGAATACCTACAGTAACATATTATTAGCGAACTTTAATATCAAAATCAAAATATTTATTCAGCAAATAGGCCTCATCTGGGCACTTTTACGCGTCACTTTTAAATGAATTTAACAAAACCGGCCAAGTGCGTGTCGGGCCACGCGCAAATTATAGGGTTCCGAAGTTGAGGATGCCCACAGTACCTTTCTAAGACTTATTAGCATCTAGCTAGCCTGTGGTATGACGTGCCCGCCCGACGCCCCTGCCGCTCGAGAAAAATCATCATTATAAGTTGGTCGACTATTACTCGTAAGTTTGTACAGCCTACTTAGCTCTGATAGTTTTCCTTTCAACTACGTTATATATGCCACAACCGTGATTTTTTTCAGCCATCCAAATACCACCATTTAGCTGGCAGGGGGGGGGGGGGACACGTGACTCTAACAAAAAATAGCACTTTAAAGCTTAATATTTCACAAATGCATCACTTAATCAAAAAATGGTTTTAACAAACCCACAATATTTTTTTAAGACCTATTCAACGATATGCCGCACCATGGGGTACGCAAGAAAAAAAAATTACATCCCCACTTTACGAGTAGGGGAGGTAGGGGAAAAATATATTTCAAAATTTTATTGTACCACTTTGTCAGCGTAACTAATATGCATATTCATGCCAAATTACAGCTCTCTAGACCTAAGCATCTCCAAGCAATAGTGCGGACAGACGGACGGACATGGCGAAACTATAAGGGTTCCTTGTGGACTTCGGAACCCTAAAAATGAATCCTTCTAAGACCCAAGACCCATAGCTCGAGAAAAAGCGCCGCAACAAACTCAGCAGAAGGCCTTCCCAACAAACAAATTAGTCCTATAATCCTGTCTTATGCGACTTTCGGTTATATAACTGTCGTATAGAAGTTTTTTTTTTCAAAATTTACACATACAAATTCATATTACCTTTGCATTAATATTTGATGAATACGAGTATGTATAAAAATATGTTTGGTGTAAGTCCACCGTACTAGAGTCCGGAGTATGTTGCAAAGCAGTCTCACTAGAGGCATATAGAGGTAAGTACACCTATGTTCCGACAATAGAGAACTGCATGATCATTTTGGATAATAACCAGGGCGTCTATTCGAGTTCGCCGAGAAATGATCCTATAGGGAACGGAAAAGGAATCTCCGCAACATACGAGGATAAACCTGTTATTCGGGACGTCAAAAGTGACCGCTAAGTGAATCTATAAATCAGCACGTTCGATTCATAAAGTGAGATTGAGATATCTGTCCCCGCCCAGCCCTATCGTGAACGTGTAGATTTGAGCGCGACGCACGGTGGATAAAGTGCGCTTCTTGGAATCGTATTGTACGAGTAATTTGGTATCTTGCAAAAATTGGGAGTCATGCAGTCTATCCTTATAAGTATATCCTTTATCTATGTATGGACTCTAAAGAGGCCTTTGGGTCCAGTCCCAACCTGAATACGGGCCACGCATTGTGGACTCTAAGCTCTCTATATATCTAACCAAAGCCTAGACTACCTCTAAGTTTGAGGTAATCAATCTCTTGGCGGCTTTTACAGACCATCTTCAGCCGCGTCGTATCTTTCCTTTTTTTATGTAAAAAGATCGACAAACAGGCAGACGGCCCATCTGGTGGTAAGTGGTCACCGTCGCCTATAGACACTTGTAACACTAGAGGCGTCACCAATGCGTTGCCGACCTCGAAAGGGGAGGAGGATAGGGCGTATGGGATTAGGGAAGGTTGGGATACAAGGATAAAGGAACAGGACAGGCCCCTGGTCCTCTCACTCACCGTACGAAACGCAAAAGCGAACTATTACTTCACGCCGATACTGTGAGAGTGTGGTACTTCCCCGGATGAACCGTCCCAATTCGAGCAATAGTTTAATATTATTGCAAGGCTCTACCACAATAACTTCCTTGTGGTTGCCAAAATAAATGCTTAGTAGCTATCTTGAAAAAAAAACATTAAATTCATGACACTTAAGTAATGTCTCCCATCCAGCAATAATTTCGCAGTTTTATATGGCTAACGAGTTAACATGCTGCGATGAGTCCCCGGCGCTTGCGCAAGTCTCCTTGCCCAACGCCATCTGTCCGGTGACCCACTGACAGCGTTTATCGGACCCGGGAGCGAACTTGAACTCATATTTAATGAAATATGCTACTACTAGCTTCTGCCCTCTACTTGACTGGAAAACTAAAACAGAGCTATAAGGAAATAGCTGTGATTCTCAACTTGTGGAGCGCGGACGTGTGTCTTTTGTTGGGACTCAGCAATCCCTAAAATTGATCCTGTGGAAGCGTGAAGACTTGATGAAGTAACAGACAGAGTTGCTTTCGCATTTACACTCAATCGCAATGAAACCGGGTCACTCCTATACAAAGTGACCCGATTTCTTTGCGGTTGACTGTATAATACTGAGTATGGAGATCGCAAAGAATTAAAATACTAACACCTTGAGTCAAAAAAAACAAGTCATCATCATCATCATTTCAGCCAAAAGACGTCCACTGCTGGACATAGGCCTCCCCCAAGGCTCGCCACTCAGACCGGTCCTGTGCTACTTGCTTCCACCGGTTTCCCGCGACCTTCACGAGGTCGTCGCTCCATCTTGTTGGAGGCCTACCGACAGCTCGTCTCCCGGTTCGCGGGCGCCACTCTAGAACTTTCCGGCTCCATCGGCCATCAGTCCTGCGAGCAATGTGCCCCGCCCACTGCCACTTAAGGCTCGCAATTCTCAAAACAAGTGGCATTGTCAGTTTGCCTGCTGTTCATTTGAAATCACACGTGAACTTTTTTTTCTGAGCGTTCTGCGAGCATTCTCTTATTTTAGCAGAAAGCTTATAAGGGGTCGGGTTGATTAATTCCAAAATAATAGGGCATAGTAGGTGACCTGTTAAATAAGTCCTTCATAGGCTCTACTTATTTACATGAATTATTGTCGTCTATCCATTTGACTACTAATAAATAGGCCCTGGTGGCCTAGTGGTTCGACCTACCGCCTCTCATGCAGAGGGTCGGGGGTTCGATTCCGACTCGCACCTCTAAGTTTACTTATGTGCGAAATTCAATTTGAATTAACCACTGTGCTTTTCGGTGAAGGAAAACATCGTGAGGAAACCTGCACGCAACTGCGAAATAATTCAAAGATGTGTGTGAAGTCCCCAATCCGCACTGGGCCCGCGTGGGGACTATAGCCCAAACCCTCTCGTGATGAGAGGAGGCCTGTGCCCAGCAGTGGGACGCAAATAGGCTGTAGTAGTAGTAGTAGTAGGAAATAGGACGTACATGTCCGTTGAAAGTTTTCTCCTATTTTCAACGTAAAGCCTTTTATTCAAGATTCAAATGGTGATGTGTAAATGTTAGAGACCTTTTAGGTCACATCTTACCTAGTTGTTTCAACTCAGAGAAGCCGTATGCCAACTAAGCATGGCGAATAGATTAGGCAGGGTTTGTTTAACAAGTTAGGCAAATTCGACGGCTAGGTCACACAGGGGCATTATTCGAGTACCTATATAAATAGGGACATGGGATGTCCCACCCATTTCCCTAAATTATAACCAAACTAAGTTTTGACCGCGACTTTGTATGCGAAACATTAACATGTAAAATCCCATTTATTTCTCTTCCCGTGGGAATTTCGGGAAATTCTATCTTAGTGCTCGCCTACACTCCTCAAGTAACTAAGTTATTCCAACTCTCGTGGCTATTCTCTACTACTCTCTCTGCGTTGTCTCAGTCAGTCAACCGTCATAGTACACTCAACAGCAATGAAAACAGGTCACTTTATATGGAAATTCCTATACAACGTGACCCTTTTTCATTGCTGTTGAGTGTAGATGATGGAAGAGTTGTATATTATACCTACTCTTATTGATTCATAGATTAGGTTCCCTTCCTGTCGATATCCTAATTTAAACCATCTCTATTCATCATTTCAGCCGATAGACGTCCACTGCTGGACATAGGCCTCCCCCAAAAAATATACCATCTCTATTAGGATAATAAAATAGAAACACGAAAAGGCAAAGCAGGCAAGCATATCTGTGCTTCCGTTGGCCGTCCTAGTCTATTTCTGAACGTTGCAACATCGCTAATGAGTTCTTAAATAGTGCGGCTAAAACAGAGCTTTCGGAATATGAGATAAAACCGAGGGAGGCAACTGGAGCTTGCTTAACTGTTCACACTTGAGATGACGTGTACAATAAAGTTTTCCATCGGTTAAGCGCGAAATGTAACATAAGTAATATATTACACCCATTCTAACCCTTTAAACAGGAGGAGGTTGTTAATTCTGGGACTTCACACACATCTTTGACTTGCCACGCAGATGCGATGCGGTTTCTTCGCGTTGTTTTACTTGACGAAATGAACAACTAGGTAAGTTTCCTCGTTTAGGTACTTACTTAACTACCTACTGAAAATATGTATATCTAATCACTTTGTTACTTTAAACGGGTACATACATCCTATACTATTAAACGAGCAATATTTGTATATTTGTAATCGCGTCCTCGAAAACGGCTCTAACGATTTCGATGAAATTTGGAATATAGGGGCTTAGAGGGGTGAGAAATCGATCTAGCTAGGTCTCTTATCTGGGAAAATTCGTTTTTAGCTATTTTTACCCGAGTAAAGCTCGGTCGCCCAGGTACTGCATAGTTAAAATCAGCAACTTTACAAACTACTAGGAAGGTTCACGGAAAAGAAAAACTTGTTAATTTGGAACATCTTTGAAGTCGGTAGTTCTGTAGAATAAATAACTTAGGAATAACTTTTTACTCTAGTTTGGTAATATGGATATGATTCAGGACCCCAAAAGGAAAATTCGGAACCCTTGGGCTGTATTCGAAACGTTACATAGGAAAGGGGAAATTCCCTATCCCTACCGTCAAATCAAAGCGTCACGGTGTTCCAGCCGAACTTTAAGTAACTAGATTTAAAGTTCAATTTGAGCGCTGTGACGCTTTGATGGTGGGGATGGGGATTTCCTTTTCCCTCTGTAACGTCTCGAATAGAGCTGTGGCGGCGGCAAGCAAAGAGGATTTAAGTACTTCTGAACGTTCAGGCCAGCGCAAGTGACAGCCGCTGCATGACACGGGTTTATGTCTTCTTCAATTTTGTGTTGCGACAAAAGCGCATTATTTATTTTATTTTATTCGCAAATATTATAATAATAGAGTGTCTAAGCCATAACGTTTATTTATTCCGAACCTATAAGATAACACCTATACTGGTGACCCCGATTTTGAACCGAACAGTGTGAGACGTGAATGTAGGTATAGTCCGTCCGGCAAAACAAGACCTATATATAAACATTATGTCGAAAGAAAAAAGTGAAGATACCGGCGCAATATATAAAGTCGGCATACGCGCACCGCCGTTCTGGCCGGAGGAACCGGCTTTGTGGTTTTCACAATTGGAAGCACAGTTTGCATTGGGCGGTATTTCCGCTGATACGACCAAGTTTTACCATGTCGTCGGACAATTGGAACACCAATTTGCAATCGAGGTAAAAGATATTATAAATTCCCCTCCAGAAGAAAATAAATATGAAAAATTAAAATCGGAGCTCATTGCTCGATTATCAGCATCACAAGAAAAAAGATCTTTGCAGTTAATGAAGCACGAAGAGCTGGGTGATAGAAAGCCTTCGCAGTTTTTAAGGCATTTACGTACGTTAGCTGGGACTTCGGTGACTGACGAATTTCTCAAAACAGTTTGGTCAATGAGATTGCCGAGCAACCTGCAAACCGTAATAGCGTCGCAGTCGAAAGCAACGCTCGATGAGCTAGCGGACCTAGCCGATAAGGTACATGATATCGCACCCCAGATGCCTTATGTCTGTGCGGTGAACAATGATAACTACGTCAGCGAGATGGCCCGCCACATGACGGAACTGGCCAAGGAAGTGGCATCTTTAAAAGCTCGGTTCAGCACTCAGGCTCAATCTCATATGCCACGCTCGCAGGCGCATTTCGGCTCTCGAGAGAGAAGTCAAACCCCATCGGCATTGAGAAGAAGGTCTCGATCACGTCCCAGGTTTGACCCCTCCATATGCTGGTATCATCAAAGGTTTGGAGATAATGCTACCCGCTGTACTAGACCTTGCAGCTATCCAGGGGCGGAAAACTTCGACGGCAGCCGGAAGTAGCGGCCAACGACTGCCGTACCAAGCCGGGTCGCCTTTTTGTAACAGATAGAGCATCTAAAACACTTTTCCTAGTTGATACAGGATCGGATCTGTGCGTGTACCCGCGCACCGCTCTTGGAGGAACCCGTAAAAAGACAAATTACGAACTATCCGCTGCCAACGGGACAACAATATCTACTTATGGTTCGATATCGCTGCAGCTTGACCTGGGCCTACGCCGTACATATACCTGGAGATTCATAATAGCTGACGTATCCAAGCCCATCATTGGAGTTGATTTCCTATCACATTATAATATTTTAGTCGATTGTAGGAATCAACGCCTTATAGATAGCCTGACTACAATATCAGCCTCGGCATCATCAAGGGCAGCAACGGATAACATCTCTTCAGTGAAGATTACTTCAGGAAACACCTCTTACCATCGCATCTTAGAACAGTACCCAGAGATTACGCGCCCAGCGGGTATTCCCACCGTGCCAAAGCATAACACTATGCATCACATACGCACCACACCCGGACCTCCTGCTCAGAATGAATTTGAGGCAATGCTCCAGAATGGCACGGCTTGCAGATCTGAGAGTCCATGGGCGTCTCCGCTTCACCTCGTGCGAAAGAAAGATGACAGTTGGCGTCCATGCGGTGACTATCGTGCCCTTAATGCTCGTACCGTTCCAGACAAATATCCAATACGACATATTCAAGATTTCACACAGCAACTATCCGGTGCAAAACTTTTTTCTAAAATCGACCTCGTTAAAGCGTACAATCAAATTCCAGTCTTTCCATCAGATATTCCAAAGACGGCAATTATTACACCTTTCGGATTATTTCAGTTCCCGTATATGACGTTTGGCCTAAGAAACGCCGCTCAAACCTTCCAGCGATTTATTGATGAGGTATTGAGGGGTTTACACTTCTGTTATGGATATCTGGACGATATTTTAATCTTCTCCGAGAATGATGAAGAACACCAAAAACATCTTCACGAGCTATTCAAACGGCTAGCAGACTACGGAATTCTGATAAATACTGGAAAATGTGAATTCGGAAAATCTACTATCACTTTCCTAGGCCATGAAGTATCTGTGAATGGAATACGACCTCTTCCATCAAAGGTAGAAGCGATGCTGGACTACCCTGTACCCAAAACCGTTAAAGAATTACGCAGATTTCTGGGTATGTTCAATTTTTACCGCCGCTTTGTTCCGGCAGCTTCGTCTTTACAAACTCCGTTGAACATTGTTCTTTCCGGCCCAAAAAGAAGAGCTAACGAAAGCATTACAATGACAGCAGACATGACAAAAGCTTTCGAGTCTTGTAAGAAAGGCCTTTCTCAAGCCGCGCTTTTGGCTCATCCGCGAACTAACGCTGAACTGGCTATTCATACCGATGCTTCAGATACTTCGATTGGGGCGGTAATACAACAGCGAGTGATATCAGAATCCTGGGAGCCCTTGGCATTTTTCTCTAGGCGCTTAAATTCAGCACAACAAAAATATAGTCCATATGATAGAGAGTTGCTGGCTATTTACGAGGCAATTAGACATTTCCGTCATATGGTTGAAGCAAGACCGTTCACAATTTATACGGACCACAAACCCCTGACCTTCGCATTCAGCAGCGGACGGGACAACTGTTCCCCCAGACAGTTCCGGTATCTTGACTTCATTTCTCAATTTAGTACTGATATACAATACGTGACTGGAAAAGAGAACATTGTAGCAGATGCCTTATCTAGGATAGAAGAAATTAATTCGCCAATCGATTACAAATCTCTAGAACAAGATCAAGCATCTGATGAAGAACTGAAGGAAATCTTACAAAAGAACATATCTTTAAAACTAAGAAAAGTTAAATCATCCTGCGAAGATTTCCAAATTTTTTGTGACGTCTCTACAAACAACCCAAGACCATACGTAACTAAGCCTTTCAGGCGCACAGTTTTTAAAGTTCTTCATGGTCTTAGCCACCCAGGAGCAAAAGCATCTATAAAGTTGATTACACAGAGATTCGTATGGCCTAGCGTCAAAAAAGACTGCCGTCAGTGGGCACGTGAATGCGCTGATTGCCAAAGAAATAAGATTTCGCGACATACAACATCTCCCACATACCCATTCTCTACTCCATCTGATCGGTTTTCGCATGTCCACATGGACATTGTAGGGCCATTACCGTATTCTTGTGGTTTCAGGTACTGCCTCACAGCCATCGATCGTTTTACTCGTTGGCCTGAGGCATACCCGATAGCAGACATCACAGCCGAAACCTGTGCGAAAACTTTTGTAGCTGGCTGGATTGCCCGCTTTGGCTGTCCTACCAAAATCACAACGGACAGAGGCAGGCAGTTTGAATCAGAGCTGTTTCGTAATCTTTCCACATTACTTGGAGCCGAGCATCGGCCCACGACATCGTACCACCCTGCCTGCAATGGAATGGTTGAGCGGCTTCACCGTCAGCTGAAGAGTGCTATAATGTGCCACACCAACACCAACTGGGTCGATGTCCTTCCTCTCGTACTTCTGGGTATCCGGAGCGCATGGAAAGATGATGTGCAATCTTCAGCAGCAGAGCTTGTTTACGGAGAGCCACTTCGTCTGCCAGGCGAGTTCTTCACACCTGCGAAAGTTACTACAGCGGACTATACAGATTTCTCGGAGAAGTTACGAGGCTACATGGCGAAGCTTACTCCAGTACCAGGCAGCCGACATGCACAGAAAGCTTTTTACGTACCGAAAGAACTGTGCACAGCTGACCACGTCTTCTTACAGCAAGGACCAGCAAAAAGATCCTTGGAATCTCCATATTCTGGCCCCCACAAGGTTTTGGAAAGAGGCAGTAAAACATTTAAAATTGTCATTAAAGGAAAACCCCATACTGTTACTATAGACAGATTAAAACCGGCCTTTATGGTAAAAGACGACTGCTACAGCAGTTCGAGCTATGACACTAACTCTCCAAGTTCTCCTACCGCATCCCAGAGGGAAACTACCACGAATACAAGAACACGCAGTGGTCGAGTAGTACGATTTCCTGCTCACTATCGACCGTACCAAGTTACGGTCTCGGCGGGGGAGTAGTGTGGCGGCGGCAAGCAAAGAGGATTTAAGTACTTCTGAACGTTCAGGCCAGCGCAAGTGACAGCCGCTGCATGACACGGGTTTATGTCTTCTTCAATTTTGTGTTGCGACAAAAGCGCATTATTTATTTTATTTTATTCGCAAATATTATAATAATAGAGTGTCTAAGCCATAACGTTTATTTATTCCGAACCTATAAGATAGACACCTATAGAGCCCCTTATTACTTGTGTGACTGTCCGTCCGTCCAGCCAATTTTCCCTGAAACTACCGGACCGATTGAGTTCTAAATTGGAACGTAGATATATGTAAGTTAGCAACCCAACAACGGGACGACCAGATTGGTCCAGTTGGTAAATGACCCTGCCTGCTGTTCCGAAGGTCACGGGTTCGAATCCCGCTAAGTTTGCCCCAACTTTGTGTGATGAGCATGAACGTTTGTACTCGAGTCATGGATGTTTAATATCTATATATGTATTATAATAAGTATTTATAGACTTTGAGCCTTCTTCTGAGGCCCATCGTAGGCGCCCACGTCTCGGAACCATAAGTCATCACTGGCAACACACACTGGTCAACTTTCGACTTAAGACACTAAGTAGGTAATCAGGTATGCTCAATGCTGTGAAGTTATAGGGTTTAGCGAAAGTGGTGGTAGCAAAAATAAGGTGGCGCTTACCTTGATCTATGGTGAGGGTGTGACCAACCACGGCCAGGCCCAGCAGGATTAGCGCCCTCGCGCCCATATTAGGCGCCATCGTTACCTGGTCGAAAAGAATTGGAAATAATACTTAATTTTCTATATTAAGCTGAGTTAATGCGATTCTTTCCTTCATTATATTGTCCCGGCAGAAGAGGTGAGACGAAGTCTTTTGGGGGAATTTATGATGACGCCATTGACTATCATCGCACACCACCCTTAAAATATCAACTATAATATATTAATATTCATATTGTACGGTAATATTCGGTTTATTGATTAAATAATCCAATCCAATGGCATATTATCGTCTATTAAATCAGTGGCTCCTGTCCTGAAAATATGTTGAGGGCCCGAAATGAGATAATTTCATGCTCTACTGGGATTATCCCTTAATTGAATGACGGGCTTTCGGCTCCGTCCCGTTTCATACGAAAGTTGATAAGTGCATAGTGAAATATCATGCGTAGGTAAATTACCTACGCATGATATCTACTAATTATCTTTTCACGGTACGTACCAAAGTAATAAAAGCCTTATCGTGAAAAGTCAGCAGAAGACCCGAGTTTCTGGGGACTTCAAGTACTTAGTACCTATAAAAAAATAAGAATGTGCACTTTTATTCGATTGATTTCAAAAATACTTTATACGCGGAAACAGTGGCACTTGATAAAAAATTGGAACTGTGTACCTATATATATATATTTTATGTCGATGGTATAGGCAAACGACCGCACAGCCCACCTGATGGTAGGTGGTCACTGCGGCCCATAGACACTGAAATCCTCTGATCCCCCATTAAGAAACCTTAAGATGCGTTGACTCAAACGCATCTTATGGTTGCTCGAATGCGTTGCCTACCCTGCGGCCTAAGATGGAATGCCTCTGTGCCAGAAATTTCACCGGCTGCCTTAACTCCCTACCGGAACACAACAATGCGAGCACTGCTATTTGGCGGCAGCGGGGAAAGACGGTGGTACCTCCCCGGACGGACCTAGCACCAGACCCTACCACTAGCAAAATGCAAATGTGAGTGTTTTTTTTTGTCATTGTAGTCACGGTTGTTTTAATTTCTTACTTGTGAGCTTGTGAGATAAACGGTTTTTGTAATTAATTTCCTAATGCCGCACTCCCTTGAAAATTTTCAATTGGTTTGTTATAATAATTCCGAAGCCGTGGTGGCCTAGTGGTTCGACCTACTGCCTCTCATGCTGAGGGCCGGGGGTTCGATTCCGGCTCGCACCTCTAAGTTTACTTATGTGCGAAATTCAATTTGAATTTACCACTGAGCTTTTCGGTGAAGGAAAACATCGTGAGGAAACCTGCACGCATCTGCGAAGCAATTCAAAGATGTGTGTGAAGTCCCCAATCCGCACTGGGCCCGCATGGGGACTATAACCCAAAACCCTCTCGTGATGAGAGGAGGCCTGTGCCCAGCAGTGGGACGCAAATAGGCTGTAGTAGTAATAATTCTGAGTCCCTTCCCTACGAAGCCCTTATCATTATCAATATACTTTTGACGGCAATTTTATTTTTTTGTTTTCCTTACCCTTTTAATTTATGCAAGCTCTCGAAAACACCTCCACGAAATCGATAAGCATACACTTTTGGATATTATCTCTACGAGGTAGAGTTAATAATGTAAACTATCGACCTCACATATTTTTACTAAATTAAATTAATAATCAAATTTAACCTATTTAAAGAGTACAGTATCTATCTTTTATCTAAACTGAGAGATGGCTCTTCACCCGCGCAAACGTTCATTGAACTAGAAATGAACAAACGAACTCTTATCAGACATTTATCCGAATTTATTTGCAACCCGTAAATTTATACGTATAAATCTACCGTTTCAACCGAGTTAAAGATTAACGAAATACCAAAAGTAATTAGCAAAAGTGATTAATTTCAATTTTAATAAGTAATTACACTTTTTCGTGCAATTTCCTCTAAGTTGAATAGGTGTCATACTTTTCCGAAGCTAAGTGTTTTCCGTGGCGCAAACTAGGCTCTCCCATAACAAATTTCATCTAAAACAGTTCAACTGTTAAAGTGGACAGATTAACATATAGATTTACGTTCGCATTTATAAAATTATTTGAGAAAAAAATGCGAACTTAATGCCAAGGGGTATCCTCTACCAGTTACGTCAATCGTGGGACAAAGTCGTTTTATAAAACTTCCTTAAGCAAGAATTTTTCGAATTACATTTCCGTTGATTCACAAAATCACGAGCTTAAGAGTTGAAAATTCATGAACTCACCAAATCAATAAATCGATGGAGCACGCAGTTTTCCCGCGCAACTTGACTTCGTTCGCGACGCGTGCGCAGCCCGGCGCTCCGCTGACCACTGACTAGTTATCTCTGTTACTATAGTGACACGCATGCATATGCCATCGGGAATTGTACTAAACATGCGCAGCGGTGTTGCTCGCTGAAATCCCAATTCCGTGAGGACGAGATTAAAATTTACTTACTTATAGCCCATAATGTGTTATTCCCATCAGAGCTAATTCATCATCATCATCATTTCAGCCGAAAGACGTCCACTGCTGGACATAGGCCTCCCCCAAGACTCGCCACTCAGACCGGTCCTGTGCTACTTGCTTCCACCGGTTTCCCGCGACCTTCAGAGCTAATTACGTGAATATAAACATGGACATATGTAGGTAACCCCCAGCTGCCAGCCAGACAATTCCCAAGCTATTTAAATATTCGATCTGAGGCTTTACGAATTACCGCCCTTAGTATGTCCAAAGTTTTACGTTTTGCCTTGGTCAGGAAGTGAGATTTTCTCCCTTCTTAATGGTCAGAAAATCCCACGTTACGGCCAAGGGTGACGTAAACGTTGTTTTTATAAATTCACTAGCTTCTGCCCGCGACTTCGCCCGCGTGGAATTCGGTTATCGCGTTCCCGCGGGAACTATATATGCGTTTTTCCGGAATGAAGAGTAGCCAACCCAACTATCTCCATGCCAAATTTCATCTCAATCGGTCCAGCGGACGTTAGTACTATTACTTATTCTGTGCCAGCGGTTGAAGAAGAGGTAACAGCCAGACAGACAGAGTTACTTTCGCAGTTATAATTTTAGTATGGAGTATGGATAGTATGGATATTGGACATTCCACCCATATTTCAACGGTGTAAAATAACCAAAGTTCATCGAAATAGGAAAGGTACTGATTAATCGATCGAAATAACTAATTAAATTAAAGTGTTTTAATAAGTTTCAATAATTAACTCTTTATAAAGTTATAGTAATATAAGGAAGGATGTCACTTCCAGGCCAAGGCAGGACATGAAACTTTAGACAAACCACGGGAGGTAATTCTTGAAGCCCCAGATCGCATATTTATGGCCCTCAAGTTCGGTTCGGGCCACAAAAACCTGCGATCTGTAGGCGATCTGGGACATAACGAATTCACCGTAGGTCTGTATGTAGGTACTATTAAATTTCGCGCTCTAAAACTAAACATTGCCAGTTCTATAGGTAATTAAGTAAAATATTTTTACCTAAGTTTAATTTTTTTTTTTACTTTTACGACATTACTAATATAAGAATTCATTTAAATTATAATCTATAAGGCAATATCTTGAAATTTTGGACAAGTTGATATTTCCTGTTAATTATCCATGAGTGTCTATGGATATCTGTTTTTTGCTGTTTTTGTAGTCCTGGCAACACAATTCTAGATTGGCTATTGCCGTAATTTTTTTATGTTTGAGTGATTTGTCTGCAATTGTAAATGTCATAGCACTTTTTGAGCTCAATATTAAAACAGAATGGCAGAAAATCGAGAAGAAATTTTAGCAAACTTTCAGGTAAATACATTACTATTTCGTGGTACATATAAAACATAACTATAAGTTGATGATTTACGTTTTGTTCAGGTTATGTGATGAACAACAACAGTGACTGTTAAATTCTTCTTTATCTCTTTGTACTGTACTCGTTTTGTGGTGATTTTCGTTTCTAAGTGTAAAATTGTAATCTTGATGAAATTGTCTCTCACTGATCTATAAATGCTCTTTGATTTATTGGATGTGTTGTAGTGAAAATGTGTGCTTTTCCTTGTTTTTCATCATGTTCAAACTCATGCTACATGATGGTCAACAGCACAAGGTTGATTTGTTCACAATTACGTACCTATAATAATTGCAGTTAGCATATCGTTAAGGTATTATAGCGATATCATAGATTTCCTGCTAACTTCCTTTGTCTCTTTGGCCTTCTTTGTTTTGTGTCAACATTTATCATTTGTTTTCAGGGAATCACAGCAATAGAAGATGTTGCAGAAGCAATTCTACACTTGGAACAGGCAAATTGGGACTTACTTGTGAGTTTTTTCTGTATTAATTTATAAGCTATTGGAACCATTATATTAATGTAGTTCTTCTCTTTTATGTGTGGATACTGCACAACTAGTGCAATTCGGCCAGTATCGAGTTTCGACCTTATATTAATGTAGTTTTTATTCTGACAAATCATGAACAAGTGACACTTTTTTTATCAGTTGGTAGTGACCCTGACCCTGCCCACTGTTCTGGCGGTTGCGGGTTCGAATCCCGCTTGGGGCAAACTTTGTGTGATGAGCACAAATATTTGTACTCGAGTCATGGATGTTTAGTATTTATATATGTATGTATTTCTCTATATAAGTTTTTATATTGTTGTCCAGCACCCATAGTACAAGCTTTGCTTAGTTTGTGGTTAGGTCAATTTGTGTGTATGTTTGTGTGTCTTTTTTTATTGGTTGATTTAATGATTGATTAGCTTGTAGATTTCCTAAATAAACGATGTTTGGCATGAAATTTGTAACAGATAGAACTTTCCCATTTTTTTAATCTGGGAGAAGTATTATGCTAACTAGTCACATAAAAGCAAATTACGATTTGCCTTCCAGACCGCCATCAACAGAGTGATGCCTCAAGACAGCCGCCCCGCCCAGCCCGCGGACTCCAACGACGTTGACATAGAGATGATAGATGACGATATATCTGTGATAACTCCAAAAACACGGCCGCCCGGTAAGCCCAGCCAACTAGCAATTTTCTTTTACGGACATGCTACTTTAAGAACTAAGTTATTACAGCAGACCTATATGTGTCTTGATTATGACAGTACATCCTGGTTACACAGCTTATCAAAGCTGATAGTAAAGCCAGTACCACACTTCTGTGGGGTGTACTCTCCGATACACTGTTTGTGGGTCCATAGTCCATACATAGTGTGTTAGGGCACAGCACTGCTGTGTTAATTTATGTGTGTAACTAAGTAAGTAAGTCTCGTCGGCAACATCAAGGGTCTGCTAGGCTTTCTTCAGGAGCTGGGTTGGCAGGAGGAGCCCCCCCAGCCCAACACCACGCAAAATAGTCGCAATCTTGATGTTGAGTTGGGGAAAACCAGCCTGCGCAAACCTATACCTATTCAATTCAATTCAGTTCAATTCAATTCAATTCAATCATTTATTCAGCAAATTGGCCACATAGGAGAGGAGCACTTTTACGCGTCAGAAAAAGAATTTACCAGCGCTTCATAGACCCATTGCTTGAGAAGAAGTGCCGCAACAAACTCAAGCAGAAGGCCTTTTTTCAAAATTTACGTTATATGTATAAAATATACATATAGGTACGTACTAAAATTACATTGAAGGGATGTATCTTAAACTTAAATCTAAGATCTTAGAGATGTATAGTCTCCAAGGGTCCAGAAAAGAAAAAATATGGAGATGGCCTCCATTGTCAAATCTAATCTAAGTAAGTAAGTCTACATTTATTTCCAGATCGGGAAGACAATAACCAAGCATCCACCTCATCGCCTAGAAATAGTTCCAGTAGCATGGTAGAGCTGCAAGTGGACTTTAACAATAAAATATACGACATCAAAATGTCCAGCGCCGCAACAGTCAGTGAGTAACCAAGTTAATTGTTATTATTATTATTTGAATAATAGGCAAGCAGTAATCTAGTGCTGATATGCCTATGCGTATGCGAAATTCCGTTGCAGGATTCCGTTTTAGTATGGACACATCTTAGAAATTCCCTTCTAAGTAGCGTCGTACTATATGGAATTACGACTGATCGGTTTTTTGACATGATAACGTGTTGTAAATCGATGACCGCTGGCTGCGCGCACTAAAAAACATGTCGCGTAAAATTATGGTCCGTAAACCGACTATAAATAAAATAAAATAAAAATAGCCTTTATTATTGAAGTTTCAAACGACTTCTTAAAACTAACACTAAAAATCCATCGACAACTTCAACTTGTTTTAGCGACATAGGCCTCTTCCAGAGCCTTCCATCTCGTGCGGTGCCTTGCCTTTTGTAGCCACGCTCCTCCAGCAGCCGGCTCAAAACCTGTTCATTAAATACAAAATATTAACACTGCCATCTGTTTTCATATTAGCCGCATGTCAATATGTAAGAGCAAATCTCGAGCATTATAAAACTAATGAACAGGTTCACGGCCGCGACACTCGCAACAAGCACCTGCTGGTGCAGCCGCGCAGGCGGCTCGCGAAGGCTCGGCGCGCGCTGGGAGTCATCGGACCTAAGTTGTATAACTGTATACCAACTGAGATTAAAAACTCCAAAACGGACATTGGTTTCTATACACAATTAAAGAAAATACTCTTAGATTTAGCATGTTACAACATCGACGACTTT